>JABMCL010001836.1:655000-667500 GCA_018857735.1 Alviniconcha marisindica | reverse complement strand
CAGCCAAGAGCCCCGCAGAAGAAAAAAAACGAAAAGAAGAAGAAGAAGAAGAAGAAGAAGAAGAAAAAGAAAGAAAAAAAGAATAAGAAAAAAAAAAACGCGGTATTGTGAGCCGGTGTGGCCTAGCGGTAAGGCGTTAGGCTGGTAAGTAGAGGGACCGCGGTTCGAATCCGCTTCGGCTCTCCTTTCTCTTCAAAAGTTGTGGACACTGTCTTGTGAGTTTGTGCCTCACAATTAATGAAACATTAAAATGGCTCTCATCGCTGCCCATCTTAATGCAGGAGTCATTCCGGTGGTGACAGTGTAGCGACAGTATATAATCACCCTCTCCCCCTACCTCCATACCCCCTTTTCCCCCTTTCTCCCCGTCCCTAATAAGCCTTATGGTTTCTGTGGACGTTAAGCACCATGTTCACTTTACTAACGCGGTGTTACCATCATTGTGCGTTCGCTCACGACCGTCTCGCTACAGGCCATAGTTTCTATGCGTGAGGCTGGAAACATAGCGTTGTCGTTATTGTGATCGTGATACTCTCCTCATTTCATGACTGTTAGTGCAGGAAACCGATACGTAACCTGGCATTGTCGTTATTACATTTCCCGCTAGCGCCTGTAGTGACAGCTGGAGAATGGGCGGGACAGGTTGTGGGGAGTGGGGTGGGCGGGTGCGGGGCTGGGGGGGGGGGGGTTACCCTGAAATGAATTACCCCTCCCCCCCCCCCCCCCGGCCACTCCCAACCTCCCAGCCCCACCTCATCCTACCCAGCTTACGCTAACTGGCTGTTACGCTAACTGGCTGCGTGGGGATAGCATATTAGCACATTTCACTGATTACGTACATGCATACGTATGTAAATAAGCGCGATGAGCTCGCACAGACAGACAGACGGACAGACAACCAGACGGACGGACAGACGGACAGACGGATAGATGGAAGGACGGACGGACAGACAGTCAGACAGACAGACAGACAGGCGGACGGGCAGACAGACGGACGGGCGGGCGGACAGACAGACGGACAGACAACCAGACGGACGGACGGACGGACAGACAGACATACGGATAGATGGAAGGACGGACGGACAGACAGTCAGACAGACAGACAGGCGGACGGGCAGACAGACAGACAGACAGACGGACGGACGGGCGGACAGACAGACAGACAGAAAGTTGCTACACGCTGTTGTCTTACCGGTGGTCCCCGGGGACCAGGGGAACCTGGTTCTCCTCTGTCTCCCATCATGCCCTGTAACAAATGGCGTTCACGTCTGAATCTACCGTATGCCCATCTAACATTTGATCATATCGTGCACATTTACTACAAAACTAATTGCGCACTTGCTTGAGTGCCGTCGCAGCAGTAGTACCTCTCTCTTCATCGTGGCAATGTCAGAAAGTTCTAAAGTACGGAAAATTAAACAATGTATGGGGCGGAGAGAAACAGAGCAACAGAAACTGGATCTTTCTTCTTACCCCGCCCTTCTCTCTCTCTCTCTCTCTCTCTCTCTCTCTCTCTCTCTCTCTCTCTCTCTCTCTCTCTCTCTCTCCCCTCCCTCCTTCCCCCTCTCTCCTTTCTTTTTCTTCTTTTTTTTTTTTTTTTTGGGGGGGGGGGGGGGATCTGGTTACGGAATGCCGACAGAACTATTGACACAGTGGCAAGCCTGAAATACAAAAAAAGATTGCAAAAGCAGTTTATCGCCGTCACCAGGGACTCAAATGATCCTACTCGACTCAGACGCAGCAACCTTGAACTGACGGATCCACTCCGGAGCGGTGGCTGGCAGCAGCAAGGAAGAGATCGGCAATAGCTAGAGAGGTAACCGTTTATTAACGCCCGCTCAACCATGACGGCAGGCAAAGGCGGGGATATTTTATAAACAAAAACGAAAGACAGGAAGAAGGAAGAAAGAAAAGAAAAAGAAGAAGAAGAAGAGCAAAGCAACAGGAGCAAGCGTGGAAAAAGAAAAGAAAAGAAAAGCAGCCAAACCCGAGGCTCAACAGAGGGAAAAACAGACAGACAGACAGAGATACAGGGACACAGTCATGGACAGGGAGACAGACAGAGACAGGCAGACAGAGACAAAGACACAGACAGACAAGGACAGAGGCAGAAACAAAACCAAGAACGAGACAGACAAACAGACAGAGATACAGGAGCACACTGAGACAGTGACAGAGACAGACGGATGCAAACGAAGACACAGACATAAACACAGACAGACACAGACAGGCAGAAACAAGACATAGAGAGATAAACAGCGAGACAGAGACAGAGAAAAAGGCATGAACTGATGAGAGAGAGAGAGAGAGAGAGAGAGAGAGAGAGAGAGAGAGAGAGAGAGAGAGAGAGAGAGAGAGAGAGAGAAAGATACAGGAACAAACTGAGAAAGGGACAGAGTCAAACAGAACAGATATAAACACACGCACAGGCAGACAGAAACAAGACACAAACAGAGAGACAGAGCGACAAAGACAGAAACAAAACCATGAACGAGAGAGACAGAGATACAGGAACAAACCGAGACAGGGACAGAGACAGACGGACACAGACGAAGACACAGACATAGGCACAGACAGACACAGACAGACAGAAAGAAAGCATAAACAGACAGAGGAGACAGAGACAGAAACAAAGCGCGTGAAGAAGAGATACAGAGATACATGAACACACTGAAACAGGGACAGAGACAGACAGACACAGACAAACAGAAACACGAACAGAGACACAGACAAAGATCGAAACAAAGACAGAAAGAAAGGTACAAACAGACAGAAACATAAACAAAAGGCATAAACAAGAGATACAGAGATACAGGAACACATTGAAACAGGGACAGAGACAGACGGAAACACAGACAAACAGAAACAAAAGAATGAACAAAGACACAGACAAAGATCGAAACAGAGAGAAAGAAAGGTACGAGCAGACAGGCAGAAGGTCGAAACAGAGAGAAAGAAAGGTACGAACAGACAGGCAGAAGGTCGAAACAGAGAGAGAAAGAAAGATACGAACAGACAAGCAGAAGATCGAAACAGAGAGAAAGAAAGGTACGAGCAATCGAAACAGAGAGAGAAAGAAAAATACGAACAGAAAGACAGAAGATCGAAACAGTGACAGAAAGAAAGAAGAAGAAGAAGAATACGTAACACTTATATATCGCCTAATCCAACTACACTGGCTCGAAGCACTTCATGATTCAAAGCAAGAATGAACATCAGAATCAATACCTGAAACATGCATACGCCAGAAGGAACGGTACGAACAGAACGGCAGACAGACTGAGAGAGAAGGGGGAAGCAGGTAACCAAGCTGCAACTACTCGTCCGTACTCACCGCTTCTCCAGGCATACCGATAGGGCCTGCTGGACCCGGGATTCCCTGGCGTTCAGAACGAAACAGTGTATCAAATTATAGTGCATATACAGGGCTGTATATACATACACACACACACACACACACACACACACCCCACACACACACACACACACACACCTACACAACCCGCACCACACACACACACACACACACCACACACACACACATGAACCACACGCATAAGCCCCGCCGGCGCGCCACCACACACACACACAACACACACACACACACAAAACACACACACACACACACCCACACACACACATATCTAATCAAATATATCATGTTTTACACCACAACCACCCCGAAACGCAAAAGAGCACCAAGCACCACGCACAGCACCACGCCGCCGCCCACGCCGCACGCACCCACCACCAACCACACACACACACAACACACACACCAATTCCCACACACACACATATCCTAACCCCAAAAACTGTTTTACACACACACACACACACACAAACACAACACACACACACACACACACACACACACACACACGCACACGCGCACGCACGCACGCACGCACGCACGCACGCACGCACACCCGCACACCCGCACGCACACGCACGTACGCACGCACGCACGCACACACACACACACACGCACACAGACACGGGGAGAGGGAGGGAGAGAGAGAGGGGAGGGGGGGAGATAGACAGGGAGAGGCAGACAGAAAGGCATACATAAAAAGACAGACAAATGTAGACGTATAGACAGAGACAAAGAGATGGGGACCGACAGACAAGACAGGCAGAGACAGAAAATGGAGAGAAGGAAGGAAAAAAAGGGGGGGTGGGAGGGGGGGAAAAGAAGGAGCCATAAAATCAGAGGGGTTGAGTGGGGAGGGGGGGGGGGGGGAGAGAGAGCGAGAAGAGCAGAGACAAACAGACAGAGACAGAGACAAAGAAGACAAAAAAGACGACATAAAAGAAAAGGGGGGAAGGGCGGAAGGGAAAAAATATAAAAAAGGTTGGGGGGGGTGGGGTGGGGGTGGGGGGCTAAAAAAGGAGGAGGGAGAGAGAGAGGGAGAACAGAGACAGACAGACAGAGAGACGAGACAGACAGACAGAGCAGAGACAGACAAGAAGCAGAAAAAAGAGAGAGACAGAGACCCAGAGAGAGACCAGAGACAGAGGAGAGAGAGACAGACAGAGAAGAGAGAGACAGAAACAGAGAGGAGAGAGAGGGGAAAAGGGAGAGAAGAAAGAGGAGAGAGAGAGAAGAAGAGAGAGAAACCCGAAAAAACCATTTTAAAAAGATTTTTTGTTTTGGGTTAAATCAAAAACCTAACAAATAGTCCTTGCTAAACTACTGATAAGTAAAATTTAAAAAAAGGTCAAGAGAGAGAGAAGGGGAGGAGAGAGAACGAGAACTAAAAACTTTAGTCCTTGCAAATACTGATAGAAAATATAAAATCCCAGGTCAGACAGAAGAGAGAGAAAAGAGAGAGAGAGAGGGGAGAAGAGGAGAGAGAGAGAGAGGAAGAGAGAGAGAGAGAAAAAAACTGGCAAAAATTTTTTTTTTTTAAGGTTTTTTCATTTCAAAAACTTAAAAACCTAACAAAAAATTATTTGACAAGGATTGTAGTTTAGGTTTATTCAAAAACCTAACAACTAGTCCTTGCTAAGCTACGGATGAGTAAAGATAAAATTACGGGCACCAGAGAGAGTGAGAGAGACTGATATATATTTGTGTGAATTTCTTTCTCACGCGTAAATCATGCTTCAAAAACACATTAACCGATTTCCAAACAGAGAAGAAAAGAAGAAGAAAAAAGAAAAAAGAAGGGAAAAAAAAACCACCAAAAAACCCCCAGAAGAAGCAGAAATTTCCCTCCGTTTTGAGAGCGAGAATGCATGTTTGAAATCCTGTTGAAGCCATGTTTTGTAAACAGAGACAAGACCAGATGCACAGCCGTACTGTGAACGATGTAACAGCCACACAGACAGAAATTGGCACAAGGATAGACACAGCGAATATATGTATGCAAAATGAGAGAGGAAGCAAGAGGAGTGTGTGTGTGTTTGTGTGTGTGTGTGTGTGGTGGTGTTGGTGTTGGGGGTTTCATGTGGGGTGTATGTGGGGGGGGGGGGGAGTTAAAACAAACAGAGAGTAAAAGACCCACCACACACCCAAAACACACACAAAAAAACACACACACCACGCACGAGCACGCATGCACGCACGCACGCAGGGGGCCGCCACACACACACACCACACACAACACCACACACACACAACACACACACACACACGCACAACCAACAGGCGCGCACACACACACACCACACACACCCCACCCCCACACCCGCGCGCCCCGGGGGCCCCGCCGCACACACCACACCAGGAATTACCACGCCCCCAAACCCCACACACACACCAACCCCACAAACACCACCCAAACCCACCACACGCACACACGCGCCGCGCCCACACACACACAAAAAAACCACACACACAACCACACACACACACGCACACACACACACACACACCCCACAACACACACACACACACACACACACACTTACAGGCAGACCAGATTTGCCCTCGTTGCCAGGAACGCCGGCTGTACCCTGAGGTCCCTGCAAACCAAGAACAGATCACTCTTGTCTCGTGTGCAGAACCAAGAACCACCACCCTTCTTGGCGTCACGTGACCACAGGCTCCTGCCCGCTGTTTGTTCTCCAGCGAAGGGGAGTTTAGATCCAAATACAAAAAGGTTGAAACGAGCTCTTATTTATTTTAACATGGACACATGGTACGCCCATTTTCGGGGAAATCCCCTTTATCAAGCCACAAAACGATACTTGAACAGCAGATAAACAGTTAAAAACGATGCAAAATGAAAGAAAAAGACTTATCTCGTTTTAGTTGAGTTTTTGCGGCTTGTTCGGTCAAGGGGGATTTAGCAGACAAATAACTGGGTTTTAAACACCCGGTCAAGCGTGACGGTTCTATCAGGGTGATTGGCCGAGTGACTGATCGTTGATCGCTGTTTTTTAGTTTTAGTTTTTTAAAGTGATTAAAGTTTATTTCTCCACGTTGAAGATATCAGCACAAAGGCCTACTCACGTATCTGCCGTGGCTACAGTACTGCCAATAACCAAGAGGCCAAGGAAGGGGCCCATCCGTAAAACTATTCATTCTTGGGCCTATCCCTAAGACTAATCACTGTTAACAGTTCAACATAAACGTGCAGAGTTCCAGTTGTCATTATTACGTATGGAAAAAGAAGAAGAAGAAAAAGACCCCCCCAAAAAGACATGTGTAAACATGTTACATAAAACATTATCCGAGAGAGAGAGAAGGAAAAGAGGGGCGGGGGGGGGGGGATTGATTGACTGATCGATGAAACTTTATTTCTCAACGGTAAAGATATTAGCCAAAACATCCAAAATCACATATCTGTCGTTGCTACAGTAGGCCTACTACTAATAACCAAGACATTCATAGAGAAATATCACGACAGAAGGATATAGACAAATACAGCATATAACAACAACAACAACAACAGATGCAAAAAGATACAGCGACTGAAAAGGATAACAGTTACAAACAATTTGGAGTCAACAACAACAACAAAATATGTATGCAAAACGTTTTGGGGAGAGAGAGAGACCGATAGACCGACAGACAGAGACACAGAGAAAGACACACAGAGAAAGACAGACAGGCAGACAGACAGACAGAGACAGAGAGACAGAGAGAGAGAGAGAGAGACAGACAGACAGACAGACAGAGACAGAGACAGAGAGACAGACAGACAGACAGACAGAGACAGAGAGACAGACAGACAGACAGACAGACAGACAGACAGACAGACAGACAGACAGACAGACAGACAGAGACAGAGACATAGAAATAGACAGACAGACAGACAGATAGACAGACAGACAGACAGACAGACAGAGAGACAGACAGACAGACAGAGACAGAGAGATAGACAGACAGACAGACAGACAGAGTGACAGACAGAGTGACAGACAGACAGACAGACAGACAGGACAGACAGACAGACAGAAGGGGCACCAGGAGAGAGAAGGGGGTTCTTACCATCTCCCCTTTAATGCCGGGAGGTCCACGCGGTCCTGGACGTCCCTGAGCGCCCTACAACAAACAGCTTCCACGTCACCAGGCGCACATGCGTCACTGACACTCAGCCACGTCACCGCCACGCGTCAGTCTACGTCAAAAGCTCAGTCTTCACAAAGCTACTGACGGGTGGCTATGCGTGAGCTGAGATTAAGACGGAGTCACGACAGTGTCACAAACTGGTGTTACGACCTGGGCACAGCTGTGGGGCCTCTTTTTTCTTTTTTTTCTTTTTTAATTTTTAAGTGACATTCTGTGAAACGTGACGCCACGAAAAAGATTTCGAGACTGTGACGCCAAAGTGTTACCAGCAGGCCAAAACAGATCAGCAACATGCCATAGTGGTCGGAATTCCAGGCAACTACATGTTGTTCTAACCTGTGATATAATTACACTAAATATGATCAACGAAAAATAATATTTTGTATCTGTATTCTGATATTTGAACGTAATCCCTTCCTGCAGATGTTAAACAGTCCTGACAACTTTAGATTGCACCCCCAGGACACTTCCGTTTGATATTCCCTCTTTGAAGTTATTTTACACTCGCTATCAGTCCGCGTAGCAATGAAACACGCTTGCAAGAAACGCCAGCGGTTACATTTAAAAGGCTGCACTTTAAAATAATAAAAAACTGTCAACTGCAGCACAGCGAAATGCGTTTATGCCATACCTCCTCCCCATAAAGTGTAACCTTCATACGACAAATTCGGCCTCCCATACACTTTACAATTCAACGTTTACGCCACAACAATTCAGCCCCCCATACAATTCAACGGTTGGTGCACAAAGAAGAAAAAGATCGCACTGATCTTGCTGGCTGTTCCCCCCTACCCCTATACCTACCCCGTCCCCCACCTAGCCCACTTATTACCTTTCCCCCCCCCCCCCCCCCCCCCCCCCTCCCCCACCCAGCCCACCTATTTAAAACAAAGAGACTTTTAAAACAGACTCTGAAGGGTGCCTGTCTTTTACCTGACGAAGCCGAACGATGGTAATGATATGCATGCTGTATTCGAACAATGCCAAGGCTGAACTAAACTTCAACACTGAAGGGGAGGCAATGCACCACAAGGGAGAGAACTGCGCCAGCGAGTATGGGAGGCGGGGCTACTCACACGGAAAAGCTGAGGGGATCGTGTCTTATCACCGTCAGTGTTGACGTTTTGGGGCCGGCAGCCGAGTATTTTTTCCCCAGGCTTCTTCTTTAATGTTTCTTCTTCTTTTTTTTTTTTTTTTCCTTTTTTTTTTTTTTTTCTTTTTTTAACAATTACTCATTATGCACAAAATTACGAGACTGCCTCATTTTTTCACAGCCCCGGCACTGTTGGCAAATAATGGGCCACTGTTGGAATCCTACCTCCCCTCCGCCCCCCCCCCCCCCCCTCCCCACCACCCCCCCCCCCCATTTTTCCAAATTTAACTACGATAACGACACCATCAGCATAACTATATTTTTCAAAATATGTTTTGTCAAAAAATTCCCCCCCCCCCCCCACTCCCCCTTAACCTAATCCTGAGGGAACTACCACGATGACACCGTCAGTAAAAGTGCTTCCCTGAAAAACTACAGCAATAGAGACCCCCCGACCCCCCCCCCCCCCCCCCCCCCCCCCCCCATCCCACCCCCCCCCCCTTCCCACTTGCCCGGGCACTCACGGATGGCTCTAGTTAAGTTCATTGTTGCTTCACGTCCACAGAGACCGTACGGAATATTTGGGACGGGGGGGGCCCCGGACGCCACCTCGACTTTCACACACTCCTGAGCCTGGGGGTTTGTTAAGGGTTTGTAAAAAACCGGGTTTTTTAGGGCGGGGGGGCCCCGGACCCCCTCGACTTTCACACAGCTCCTGAGCTCGGCTTTACTCCCCAAGTTCAAAAGTTTTTAAAAAAGGGGAAAAAAAAAAGGGGGGGGGGGGGGGGTCAAAGGGGTGCCAGAAATGTTCTATGACAAGTAACCTTTTTTTCTTTTCTTTTCTTTTTTAATAGCATGTGCTAGTCCAGAAACAAAGGGTGACGTTGGAGACAGGTTGGGGTCGGGGGGGATCTGGTGGGTTGGGGATGGTGGTGGGGGGAAGGTGGGGGGGGGGGGGGATGGGCGGAGCGCTGAGCCGAAGGTTGCCCTGGCGGAAAACAGGTATCGAGTAACGTCTGGGGTTTTCCCCATCCTCACAGCCTCTACTACACTATAAAACAGGCACCTGCCATAGCTTTTTTCGGTTTGGCCTAGCGGTAAGGCGTTAGGCTGGTAAGCGGAAGGACCGCGGTTCGATACCGCTTCGGCTCTCCTTTCTTTTCAGAAAGGTTGTGGTTTGTGGACACTGTCTTGTGACTTTGTCCATCACTTCCTATGAAACATTAAAATGGCTCTCATCGCTGCCCATCTTAAGCAGAGTCATGGTGGTGACAGTGTAGCGATAGGTATATAATCTCCCTCTCCCCCCACCTCCATACCCCTTCCCCCCCTTCTCCCCGTCCCTAATAAGCCGTACGGTTTCTGTGGACGTTAAGTACCATGTTTACTTACTTACTAGCTTTTTTCTCGTTGATGACCATTTATCCGTCTTTTATTTCCTTGAATACAATGAAATGCAATGGCGTGGGTAACCAAACTATATTGCCATTTGCTGGCAAAACACTCGCCTTTATACATTCTTTTCAGGGATTTTGCATAATTGAATATATCAAGTTCAGTCATGGTGCATCAAGAATTGTGCCATAATACCCAGGTTATACCTTCTGTAGTTTTTCTTCTACCTAAAAAAAAATATATAAAAAAGAAGAAGAGGAGATGACAGGGTCACATTTGAAACTTTGTGCAATGTTCTGATCAAAACGTTCTGAACTCAGCTAGTAATCCGCGATAGTCGAAACAAAAAATGGTTTGGTTTGGTTTTGGCACTTACTGTGCGTTTTGCCACGTAAAGAGCAGAATAACAAGGCGATGTCTGGTGCCTATGTAACTAGTCTTCCAGTGCCTGTGGGACGAGTGCCAGGTGCCTGTGTGTGGATCTAAACACTTTGCTGCGACCCCCCCCCCAAATCTCCCTCCTCCTCCCGACCCCAGGTCCCCCAAACTCCCAGTCATCTCAAAAAGGATGGCCAAGGAGTCGCCTAGACTGTGTAAAATATCCACCATCCCCACCCGCTCCTCTCCCTCCCCTCCCCCCCCCTCCCACTCCGAGAATCACTACCTCAACCCCCCCCCCCAACTTACAAACGATCGTGTGTACATGTATACATACACACATACAATCATGAGACCACTAAAGCCTCCGCTCAATGCTAGGTACGTACGACTAGCTGTCTGCCTTCTCTCGCGTCTCTGCCCCAGTTGCTTACGTCATAGTCAGTCTCTGCTCCACCTCTTTTCTTATACCGACGGAAAAAAACGAACGGTTTTCTGTCGGTTTCCATGGCTGTGGAGTAACCAGCTGTGGCAGAGACGTGAGCGGTGGCAGGCCTGAAGTCGATGCATGGTGTAGTGCAACTATGCTCTAGTTGGACACTAAATCTGCCGTTTTATTCGGTGATAATCAGCGTCACTAATACGGCGACTGCGTGTAAATACATAGCCTAGCTACGTTCTGCGGACTGCGGACAATGAATCTAACGAAGTCATGCAACTGGTGGCGCGAACCTCGATCAGCTATAGCTACAGATAGTCTACGTCTATAGTCTACGTCTACTCTACATCACACTTACCTTCATAAGCGGATTGTTCTCCAGTCTTAACAAAGAGGAGATGGTTTTATCAAATGTTCACGTTGGCACTGATATAATTGATCATACATACAACACACGTGTGCGATGCTGGCCAGTCAAAGCATGTCATGTCTAAAAGCAGTTAAAAAAACACACTGAAACATAGCATAACATAACACACTGGATATAATAGTATATAATAGTGGTCACCTTCGTTGCGAAATGTGACCTCATCAACGCATATCACTAGTGACAATCCACAAGCTGATGGTTTCCAAATGTGTGTTGTTGTTGTTGTTGTTGTTGTTTTTCAAATACAACATTATGCATTACAGTTTACGACAGATGAGCGGACCTATTTCGCTGAGTGAAAAAAAAAATGGTCAGCAAAATACGCCCGTTCTGAAAGTGCTCACAACGAGAGCTTTGAAAGTGTCAACCATCAGCGCACAGAAGCATTTGCAATGACAGGTATATGTATATATATATGTATATATGTAATTAAAACAACACAAGTACTTTTCTCCGGATTTTGTCTGCATATTCACCAAGTTAATTTCACATGGACAGTTTAGTAACAGAGCTGAACCGTAGAAAAGACACTGACGTCACTAAAAGTAATTTAGACACTTGTTAGACAAACAATCGACTAGACCTGTTGTTGCGTTCTTGCAATTCATGAAGTTAATATGATACGGGCATATTAGAACAGGGTACCAAAAAATCAACAACAGAAGGTGAAAAAAGGGAGAGAAAAAAAGAAGGAGAAAAAAAGAAGAAGGAAAAAAGAAGAAAAAACACAACACCACACAACAACAACAACAACAACATAAATAAGAAAAAGAAGAGGGAAAAAAAGTAAAAGTGAAAAACAAAACAAGACAATGTTTAGTCTAATTCAGGCAAATATCAGAGAAATTGTGTTATCTGCCCGAAGTGTTACAGGACCTTTCTCATACGCTCACTTGTAGAATGAATTAGTTATGGGTCGGTTAGCAGTAACACCCACACACACTACACACACAATTACTTTTCATATATTTTTTTTAAAGAGATCTGGGTCAGGTGCGGCTGAAAATAACACACAAGCACAATTCAAAACTAAACGAGGCGTATGCAAGTGAAAATGGCGGCCGACTCTCTCTCTCTCTCTGTGCAGAGCCGGAGAAATTTGCTAGCGCCAAGTTAGTATTTCAGCTACGGATTGTTGTTCATTCTTCTTCTTCTTCTTCTTCTTCTTCTTCTTCTTCTTCTTCTCTCACTGGAAACTATATGACTGGGAGAAAACGTACTTCTGTCATTTCCGAAGCAGACA
>JABMCL010001836.1:637500-647500 GCA_018857735.1 Alviniconcha marisindica | reverse complement strand
ATCACTATGAGCGTATTCAGAACAGTGTCATATTTAGTGACTCCATAATTTTGACAGTCCCCATTACTTTTTATTTAGACCGCCAGCCAATCTATCTGTCATACCTAACATTGTTTGTTTTCAACTACAATTTGTTTTGACTGTTTTCTAGTGACTGTTCGTATTTTGTGTTTTATTGTATTTGTTTGTTTGTTTTCTTTGTTTCCTCTTTCTTTGTTTTACTGTTATTATATTTTGTTGTCTCATTTATTGATAGCAGTGAAATTGTTCGTCGCCATACATTGTGTTTTTCAACTGTATGAGCTCTCTCGCCTATAAGCTATAAGCTTGTTGATGAGCACATAATGATTTTTTGTATCTTTATTTCGTCTCGAATGAATTTTTGTTTAAATCAATCAACAAACAAAAAGCACTTTGTGGCCAATACCACTTACAGTACAGCCAGACAAGGTAACAGTACAAGTCATAGTACAGGCAGAAATGGTACCATTACCAGTCATAGTACATACAGACATAGTACCATTACCAGTCATAGTACAGGCAGAAATGGTACCATTACCAGTCATAGTACATACAGACATGGTACCATTACCAGTCATAGTACAGCTAGACATGGTACCATTACCAGTCATAGTACAGCTAGACATGGTACCATTACCAGTCATAGTACAGGCAGACATGGTACCATTACCAGTCATAGTACAGCTAGACATGGTACCATTACCAGTCATAGTACAGCCAGACATGGTACCATTACCAGTCATAGTACAGCTAGACATGGTACCATTACCAGTCATAGTACAGAGAGACATGGTACAATTACCAGTCATAGTACATACAGACATGGTACCATTACCAGTCATAGTACATACAGACATGGTACCATTACCAGTCATAGTACAGCCAGACATAATACCATTACCAGTCATAGTACAGGCAGACATAATACCATTACCAGTCATAGTACAGGCAGACATGGTACCATTACCAGTCATAGTACAGCCAGACATAATACCATTACCAGTCATAGTACATACAGACATGGTACCATTACCAGTCATAGTACATACAGACATGGTACCATTACCAGTCATAGTACAGCCAGACATGGTACCATTACCAGTCATAGTACATACAGACATGGTACCATTACCAGTCATAGTACAGGCAGACATGGTACCATTACCAGTCATAGTACATACAGACATAGTACCATTACCAGTCATAGTACAGCCAGACATGGTACCATTACCAGTCATAGTACAGCCAGACATGGTACCATTACCAGTCATAGTACAGGCAGACATGGTACCATTACCAGTCATAGTACAGCTAGACATGGTACCATTACCAGTCATAGTACAGCTAGACATGGTACCATTACCAGTCATAGTACAGGCAGACATGGTACCATTACCAGTCATAGTACAGCCAAACATGGTACCATTACCAGTCATAGTACATACAGACATGGTACCATTACCAGTCATAGTACATACAGAAATGGTACCATTACCAGTCATAGTACAGCTAGACATGGTACCATTACCAGTCATAGTACAGCTAGACATGGTACCATTACCAGTCATAGTACATACAGACATGATACCATTACCAGTCATAGTACAGCCAGACATGGTACCATTACCAGTCATAGTACAACTAGACATGGTACCATTACCAGTCATAGTACATACAGACATGGTACCATTACCAGTCATAGTACAGGCAGACATGGTACTATTACCAGTCATAGTACATACAGACATGGTACCATTACCAGTCATAGTACATACAGACATAGTACCATTACCAGTCATAGTACAGCCAGACATGGTACAATTACCAGTCATAGTACATACAGACATGGTAGCATTACCAGTTATAGTACAGCCAGACATGGTACCATTACCAGTCATAGTACAGCCAGACATGGTAGCATTACCAGTCATAGTACAGCTAGACATGGTACCATTACCAGTCATAGTACAGCCAGACATGGTACCATTACCAGTCATAGTACATACAGACATGGTACCATTACCAGTCATAGTACAGCCAGACATGGTACAATTACCAGTCATAGTACATACAGACATGGTAGCATTACCAGTCATAGTACATACAGATATGGTAGCATTACCAGTCATAGTACAGCCAGACATGGTACCATTACCAGTCATAGTACAGCCAGACATGGTACCATTACCAGTCATAGTACAGCTAGACATGGTACCATTACCAGTCATAGTACAGGCAGACATGGTACCATTACCAGTCATAGTACATACAGACCTGGTACCATTACCAGTCATAGTACATACAGACATGGTACCATTACCAGTCATAGTACAGCTAGACATGGTACCATTACCAGTCATAGTACATACAGACATGGTACCATTACCAGTCATAGTACAGCTAGACATGGTACCATTACCAGTCATAGTACAGCTAGACATGGTACCATTACCAGTCATAGTACATACAGACATGGTACCATTACCAGTCATAGTACAGCCAGACATGGTACCATTACCAGTCATAGTACAGGCAGACATGGTACCATTACCAGTCATAGTACAGGCAGACATGGTACCATTACCAGTCAAAGTACAGGCAGACATGGTACCATTACCAGTCATAGTACAGCTAGACATGGTACCATTACCAGTCATAGTACATACAGACATGGTACCATTACCAGTCATAGTACAGGCAGACATGGTACCATTACCAGTCATAGTACAGCTAGACATGGTACCATTACCATAGTACATACAGACATGGTACCATTACCAGTCATAGTACATACAGAAATGGTACCATTACCAGTCATAGTACAGCTAGACATGGTACCATTACCAGTCATAGTACAGCTAGACATGGTACCATTACCAGTCATAGTACATACAGACATAATACCATTACCAGTCATAGTACAGCCAGACCTGGTACCATTACCAGTCATAGTACAGCTAGACATGGTACCATTACCAGTCATAGTACAGCTAGACATGGTACCATTACCAGTCATAGTACAGCTAGACATGGTACCATTACCAGTCATAGTACATACAGACATGGTACCATTACCAGTCATAGTACATACAGACATGGTACCATTACCAGTCATAGTACAGCCAGACATGGTACCATTACCAGTCATAGTACAGCTAGACATGGTACCATTACCAGTTATAGTACAGCCAGACATGGTACCATTACCAGTCATAGTACAGCCAGACATGGTAGCATTACCAGTCATAGTACAGCTAGACATGGTACCATTACCAGTCATAGTACAGCCAGACATGGTACCATTACCAGTCATAGTACAGCTAGACATGGTACCATTACCAGTCATAGTACAGCTAGACATGGTACCATTACCAGTCATAGTACATACAGACATGATAACCATTACCAGTCATAGTACATACAGACATGGTACCATTACCAGTCATAGTACATACAGACATGGTACCATTACCAGTCATAGTACAGCCAGACATAATACCATTACCAGTCATAGTACAGCTAGACATGGTACCATTACCAGTCATAGTACATACAGACATAGTACCATTACCAGTCATAGTACAGCCAAGACCTGGTACCATTACCAGTCATAGTACAGCTAGACATGGTACCATTACCAGTCATAGTACATAACATGGTACCATTACCAGTCATAGTACATACAGACATGGTACCATTACCAGTCATAGTACAGCTAGACATGGTACCATTACCAGTCATAGTACATACAGACATGATACCATTACCAGTCATAGTACAGCCAGACATGGTACCATTACCAGTCATAGTACAGCCAGACATGGTACCATTACCAGTCATAGTACATACAGACATGGTACCATTACCAGTCATAGTACAGCTAGACATGGTACCATTACCAGTCATAGTACATACAGACCTGGTACCATTACCAGTCATAGTACAGCTAGACATGGTACCATTACCAGTCATAGTACAGCTAGACATGGTACCATTACCAGTCATAGTACAGCTAGACATGGTACCATTACCAGTCATAGTACAGCCAGACATGGTACCATTACCAGTCATAGTACAGCCAGACATGGTAGCATTACCAGTCATAGTACAGCTAGACATGGTACCATTACCAGTCATAGTACAGCTAGACATGGTACCATTACCAGTCATAGTACATACAGACATGGTACCATTACCAGTCATAGTACAGCCAGACATGGTACAATTACCAGTCATAGTACATACAGACATGGTACAATTACCAGTCATAGTACATACAGATATGGTAGCATTACCAGTCATAGTACAGCCAGACATGGTACCATTACCAGTCATAGTACAGCCAGACATGGTACCATTACCAGTCATAGTACAGCTAGACATGGTACCATTACCAGTCATAGTACAGGCAGACATGGTACCATTACCAGTCATAGTACATACAGACATGGTACCATTACCAGTCATAGTACAGCTAGACATGGTACCATTACCAGTCATAGTACAGCCAAACATGGTACCATTACCAGTCATAGTACATACAGACATGGTACCATTACCAGTCATAGTACAGCTAGACATGGTACCATTACCAGTCATAGTACAGCTAGACATGGTACCATTACCAGTCAAAGTACAGGCAGACATGGTACCATTACCAGTCATAGTACAGCTAGACATGGTACCATTACCAGTCATAGTACATACAGACATGGTACCATTACCAGTCATAGTACAGCTAGACATGGTACCATTACCAGTCATAGTACAGCTAGACATGGTACCATTACCAGTCATAGTACATACAGACATGGTACCATTACCAGTCATAGTACATACAGAAATGGTACCATTACCAGTCATAGTACAGCTAGACATGGTACCATTACCAGTCATAGTACAGCTAGACATGGTACCATTACCAGTCATAGTACATACAGACATGATACCATTACCAGTCATAGTACAGCCAGACATGGTACCATTACCAGTCATAGTACAGCTAGACATGGTACCATTACCAGTCATAGTACATGCAGACATGGTACCATTACCAGTCATAGTACATACAGGTACCATTACCAGTCATAGTACATACAGACATGGTACCATTACCAGTCATGGCGCACAGACATAGGTACCATTACCAGTCATATACAATAGACATGGTACCATTACAGACATAAGTACAGCTGAACTAGGTACCATTACCAGTTAGTACAGCCAGACATATGGTACCATTACCAGTCTTAGGTACAGCCAGACAGCAGTAGCGTACCAGTCATGATGCAGCTAGACAGGTACCATTACCAGTCATAGTACAGACATGGTACCATTACCAGTCATAGTACATACAGACATGGTACCATTACCAGTCATAGTACAGCCAGACATGGTACAATTACCAGTCATAGTACATACAGACATGGTAGCATTACCAGTCATAGTACATACAGATATGGTAGCATTACCAGTCATAGTACAGCCAGACATGGTACCATTACCAGTCATAGTACAGCCAGACATGGTACCATTACCAGTCATAGTACAGCTAGACATGGTACCATTACCAGTCATAGTACAGGCAGACATGGTACCATTACCAGTCATAGTACAGCCAGACATGGTACCATTACCAGTCATAGTACATACAGACATAGTACCATTACCAGTCATAGTACAGCCAGACATGGTACCATTACCAGTCATAGTACATACAGACATGGTACCATTACCAGTCATAGTACATACAGACATGGTACCATTACCAGTCATAGTACAGCTAGACATGGTACCATTACCAGTCATAGTACAGCTAGACATGGTACCATTACCAGTCATAGTACAGCCAGACATGGTACCATTACCAGTCATAGTACAGGCAGACATGGTACCATTACCAGTCATAGTACAGGCAGACATGGTACTATTACCAGTCATAGTACATACAGACATGGTACCATTACCAGTCATAGTACAGGCAGACATGGTACCATTACCAGTCATAGTACAGGCAGACATGGTACCATTACCAGTCTTAGTACAGGCAGACATGGTACTATTACCAGTCATAGTACATACAGACATGGTACCATTACCAGTCATAGTACAGCTAGACATGGTACCATTACCAGTCATAGTACATACAGACATGGTACCATTACCAGTCATAGTACAGGCAGACATGGTACTATTACCAGTCATAGTACATACAGACATGGTACCATTACCAGTCATAGTACATACAGACATGGTACCATTACCAGTCATAGTACAGGCAGACATGGTACTATTACCAGTCATAGTACATACAGACATGGTACCATTACCAGTCATAGTACAGCTAGACATGGTACCATTACCAGTCATAGTACAGGCAGACATGGTACCATTACCAGTCATAGTACAGCTAGACATGATACCATTACCAGTCATAGTACAGCCAGACGTGGGGCCGTTACCAGTTATAGTTCAGCTAGACCTAAGTCCCAAGCCCCAATGCGTGTGTGTGTGTGTGTGTGTGTGTGTGTGTGTGTGTGTGTGTGTGTGTGTGTGTGTGTGTGTGTGTTGTGTGTGGAGTGTGTGGAGTGTGTGGAGTGTGTGTGTGTGTGTGTGCGTGTGTGTGTGTGTGTGTGTGTGTGTGTGTGTGTGTTGTGTGTGTGTGTGTGTGTGTGGTGTGTGTGTGTGTGTGTGTGTGTGTGTGTGTGTGTGTGTGTGTGTGTGTGTGTGTGTGCGTGCGTGCGTGCGTGCGTGCGTGCGTGTTTGACACTTTCCTCGTGACAAGACACGTTCCTTGTTGCTAAACCTGGTGAACAAAGAGCCTGAATCTGAATCTGGTCAAGAGAAAAAGTAAGTTGTGAGCCAGACACGAACCTTGAGACCTTGATCTCCAGGGGGACCGGGGGGTCCCACTGGACCTTGCGGGCCCTGCAACACACGACAGCATCAACATGCAGCAACAGCAATAAAACAGCGACAACAAGAGAACAACAAGGACAACATGAACGAGAAGAAGAACCGACTGCGGTTGGGCAGAATCAACAAACAAGGGAGCTAATTAACGACTGAAATACGTTACACGATCGCACCAACCTGGCATGCGAGTATATATATATATAAAATCAGTCAATCGATATATATATATATATATATATATATATATATATATATATATATATATATATATATATATATATATATATATATATATATATATATATATATATATAGTGCATAATTCACGCCAGAGCAAGAGAGAGAGAGTAACTTGGTATTTTAGGCCCAGTTAACCAGTGTGGTTATATTAGGGCGAGAGAGAGAGAGAGAGAGAGAGAGAGAGAGAGAGAGAGAGAGAGAGAGAGAGGAGAGAGAGAGAGGAGATGAAGGGGGGGGGGAGAAACTGTGAGAGACAGACAGACAGAGGGAGGGACAGAGACTGAGATTGTGACAGAAAGAGAGACCGACCGACAGATAGAGCCATGAAAGGGGGAAAAAGAGGGTTTGTCAATGAGAGGCTGGCACTGACAATTAATTGTACTTACAGGAACGACCAGGCTGATCTCATTGGTTTCAACAGAGGCCCCTGGAACGCCCTGCACGCAATGGAAGAACAGCATGAAGAGCAGGGGACAGACATCCGTATCCACATCTTGCCTGGTTCAAGTCACTGTAACGACTCTCCCGGGCTCGTGCAGTTTGATAGTAAGTGAATCATTGATTGTACCCACCCATCGCAAACCCTGTCACTCAGCCATTCAGTCACTCAGCCATTCAGTCAGTCAACCATTCAGTCACTCAACCATGCAGTCACTCAGCCATTCAGTCACACAGCCATTCAGTCACTCAACCATGTAGTCACTCAGCCATTCAGTCACACAGCCATTCAGTCACTCAACCATGTAGTCACTCAGCCATTCAGTTAATCATGAATTCAGGCATTCAGTCACTCATGAATTCAAGCATTCAGTCACTCATGAATTCAGGCATTCAGCCATTCAGTCACTCATGAATTCAGGCATTCAGTCACTCATGAATTCAGGCATTCAGCCATTGAGTCACTCAGCCATTCAAAACTAAGTACACTACTTACGAAACACACACACACGCACGCACGCACGCACGCACGCACGCACGCACGCACGCACGCACGCACGCACACACACACACACACACCACACACACACACGCGCGCGCGCGCACCCACACATACTGGACAACAATGAGAAGGGGGGGGGGGGGGGGGAACCCATCTTAACAGTACCTCTATTATCAATTTTTAAGCCAAAGGGGTTTGAACCACATATTCATTGTTCTCACCGGCGGTCCAGGGGGTCCCGGTGGTCCAGCGGGTCCACGCAAGCCATCTTGTCCGTCCACGCCCTGAGGAGCAAAGTCGTGAACACCGTTCAGCCGTGCAAGCAGAGGCCGAACAGTGGACAATATTTGCTGTGTCAGCTGTGCTGATTCAGCAGTATTAGTAGTGATTGTCTAAAACGGTAACAGAAGACGGTACTTATCAGAGGTATCGGACGGTTGTCAGATGTATTAGTATCGGTTATTTGATTGTATTAGTAGTGACGACCTAATACTACCGGTACTGTCCTTTACAGTTTAAACAGGTGTTATATAACAACGTGAATAATAGCTGTTTGACAGAATAAGTGTGTGTGTGTGTGTGTGTGTGTGTGTGTGTGTGTGTGTGTGTGTGTGTGTGTGTGTGTGTGTGTGTGTGTGCGCGTGTGTGTGTGTGTGCGCGTGTGTGTGTGTGTGTGTGTGTGTGTGGTGTGTGTGCTGTGCGTGCGTGCGTGCGTGCGTGCGTGCGTGCGTGCGTGCGTGCGTGTGTGGTTGTGTGTGTGTGTGTGTGTGTGTGTGTGTGTGTGTGTGTGTGTGTTTAAAAATCAGAAATGGCCATTTTATGTTATCACTGACGGTTATTTAACAGGAAACACCAGTGGCACTGATGCTCAGCACTCAGTACGACCGTTATAGTTCATATAGAGACGTTTAGCGGCCTTCAAACTCAACAGGATTGACCAAACACGTTACATAACCAGCTGAACTCGACAGGATTGACCCAACACGTTACAGGACCAAGTGAACTCAACAGGATTGACCACACACGTTATGGAACCAAGTGAACTCAAAAGGACTGACTCAACACGTTATAGAACCAAGTGAACTCAAAAGGACTGACTCAACAGGTTATAGAACCAAGAAGGAAACTGAACACAACAGAGGGGGGATTCCAGCTGTCAATCAGCCAACAGCTTTAGCCAATCAGAACGTCGCAATTAATATTCCGCGCGACGGAAATCGTATGGCAACAGATGCAGAGCGAAAGATTTGTGGTTCGTTCTGAATGACGTTTACGTGGAGGATAGTGGCTTAGCGTTTCGACAAGACAGGCATGTTGATGTAGTTTTGAGGTAGGAGTCATTTTGATGTCTCAACTTCAGCCCCATGACCGGGAAAGCAGGCGACTTACCGGAAACCCCCGAGGTCCTGGGTCTCCGTCGTTGCCACGGTCTCCCTTGTCACCCTGAAACGAGAAAGATAACGTAAAGTTTCCCAGTGTCTCCTATCACCCTGAAACGAGAAAGATAAGGTAAGGTACCCCCGTCTCCACTACTCCCTAAAAGGAGACAGACGAGGTAATTAGATACCCCAGTCTCCCCTATCACCCTGCAACGAGAAATTAAGGTATCTCCGTCTCCCTTATCTCCATGAAAGGAGAAAGTTATGGTAATTAGATACTCCGATACTCCAGTCTCCCCCATCTTCCCGAAAGGAGAAAGACAAGGTAGTTATATACCCTAGTCTCCCATATCACCCTGAAACCAGAAAGATAAGGTAAGGTATCGTCGTCTCCCCTACCTCCCTAAAAGGAGAAAGACAAGGTAATTAGATATCTCAGTCTCCCCTATGACTCTGAAACGAGAAAGTAAGGTAAGGTATCCCCGTTTCCCCTAATCTCCCTGAA
>JABMCL010001836.1:620000-625000 GCA_018857735.1 Alviniconcha marisindica | reverse complement strand
AATAAATAAGCGTTCTTTTGAATCTTCTATGTGTTCAAAAGCTTGAACAAGCAAGAAATCTTTGACTGTAATATGCTAAGCTGAATCGCATCTATGTCCATCTCCTTGATCGCCATTTCTTTACAGCCTGCTGAAAGACTGCCGCGTCATACATTTATTCATATTCTCTCACTGATAGCCACAAAAGAAAAGAAAAAGAAAAAGAAAAAAAGCATTAAATATAATTATGCATCTCAGGTAGACACTTGCTTCTCAATGATTAAAAGATGGAAGTAAAGACTACTCATATCTAAAAGCACTACCCAGAAAAAGGAGAAAAATCAACGGAGAGACAAAGTGACCAATAAATATAACAGCTTACTCTGCATGAATAAGTACTAAATAATAAATCAATGAACAATGAATAATTATATGAGAGAGAGAGGGGGAGGGGGAGGGTCAGGGACGGAGAAACAAAGGGGGGGGGGGGGGAGGGAGGCATGAGGAGGGAGGGGGGGGCGACAGAGACAGAGAGAGGGAGACAGAAAGGAGACAGAGAGAGGGAGACAGACAGAGAGAGGGAGACAGACAGAGAGAGGGAGACAGACAGAGAGAGGGAGACAGACAGAGAGAGGGAGACAGACAGAGAGAGGGAGACAGACAGAGAGAGGGAGACAGACAGAGAGAGGGAGACAGACAGAGAGAGAAAGAGAGCAAGAGACAGCGGCAAAAGGCGAAAATAAAATACGTGCATACAGTTCTACGTAAACGAATATATATTTATTTACACTAGATAATGAATAAATACGTGGAACATTCTCGCAGTCAAATCGACCATGCACGCTAACAACAAAAGCTATATCACACTCATAAGAGTCATATACATATAGATTATCTCCGTCACTTGCTCTCATTTTAACTCTACAATGTGGTATGTGTTACGAAAGTGTTTACACAGATCTGGTGATCTGGTTTCTGTTCAAAATACCACACATAAAGGAAAAGCTGCACTAGCACTTCTGAAACAAACAGACTACTATACACCCAGCCAAAAACCGTGCAGCCGGCGCAGACAGACTTTGTCTGTCCCAGCTAAATGATGTGCAAGTAAACAAAGGTACAGCTAGGTTCTCACACTAAAGAAATATATGCTAGATCTAGGAGAAAGTGTTTTATCAGTGTCATAAAAAACGCACAAATTGTTTTTTGACTGTCGGTGCGCAGTTAAAAGAAAAAAAGGAAAAACAAAAGACAGAAGAAAAAAAAGAGAGAACAAAACGCACGAAAGGGTTAAGAATGAACCAGTTCTGCGGGGACATGGAAAATTAAGGCAAAAGTGCGAATTTTCAGCAAAGATGCCTTTTAGTTATTCTAAACGAAAGCGACGAAACGGTAAAAGCGATTTCTCTGTGTGCGTCTGATCATCAACATATCCGACCGCTATGTTGATGTGACGCGCACAACCCAAATTTAGTTTGTTTTTGTTTCTTCTTCTTCTTCATCTTCTTCTTCTTCTTCTTCTTCTTCTCTCTCTCTCTCTCTCTCTCTCTCTCTCTCTCTCTCTCTCTCTCTCTCTCTCTTTGTCTCTTCTTCTTCTTCTTCTTCTTCTTTTTCTTCTTTTCGTCTTCTTCTTCTTTCTCTACTTCTTCTTCTGTCTCTACTTCTTCTTCTTTTCCATCTACCCCCACCTCCTCCTTTTTTCCCCTTCTCTTTCTGCATGAGCTCTAAGCCCCACCTCCTTCCTCGCATCATTTCGATCCGACCACCTTGCACCTGGTACTGTGTTGCCTCGTTGAATTGTGGGTTCCGTGCTGAGATATAAACCTCGCCTTTTTCCTCTGAACCTTTCCATCTGACCACCTTGTGGTACTATGTTGACTGTGACGACTGCATTTCAAGTCTAATGCAGCATCCAAATCACTGCAGTTTGCCGCATTTTATTGCTGTCTACATCCCTCATCATCGCTGAGTTTGTGCATGCAATCACGTCACCGGCAGGTGTCCAGGAAGAAGTTTACCACGTCACTCGGAGTCAAGGAGTCTATGGCTCCGTTGCTGTCCTAACCCCGGCAAATGCTTTGTGATGCTACTCTCGTGTTCTTTTTACTTTTTTTTAACTTTTTTATGAGCCTTAATAACTAGCTGAATTGCTATGTGAGGGATGACTAAAGTATAATGACTTGACTTAGCTTGTAAAGATAGTTGGCCGGAGAGTTCAGCGGCAAAGTTGTGCTAATTTTCTGATTGGTTAATCATTAAACAGCTAAGATCACCAATCGACAACGCGGATCCTCCACTGCTTTCGTGAATTGTAACTGCTCGTCACTGAAAAAGCAGTTTTTAATGAAACACTCAACAACAACAAAAAAGAAGAAGAAGTGAAAAGAAAAAAGACCAAAACGAACAGAAAAAAAGGCATGTTCTTTACTGTGTCCCATTAAAACAGCGTCATTCATTCTTAAGCCCCCGTGCGTGTTGGATCTAATCAGTGTGTAAAAAATACGAGAGACTCAGGCGACTAGATCTAATCTGTTTCAAAAGTGATACTCCCTGGGCTGGCTTCTCTCTGCACGCACTATACCTTCTTCTTCCTCTTTTTAGCTTCGTCCTTCCGATCCTTACGTTTGGAAGGCTTTGTTAGCTGGGGAAGAAAAAGTCCAGGGCAGCTTTTGATTGGACAGTTTCGCCTGTCACATCGTGCTAAGTAAGTGTTAGTTGGTGGTTCCTACTCCGTCAGTGGCAACTTTCTACGGGCGTGAACTGATGTTACGTGACGACTGTTAGTGGGTGCGTGTCAGTCGCTGGTTTTTCACTGGACGCTGGGTTAACACACGTGACGAATGTTAGTGCGTGCATGTCAATTGCTGGTTTTTCATTGGATGGGTTTCCAGCACGTGACAACTGTTAGTGGGTGAGTGTCTGTCGCTGATTTTTCATTGGATGCTGGGTTAACACACCTGACGAATGTTAGTGCGTGCATGTCAACCGCTGGTTTTTCATTGGATGAATTTCCAGCACGTGACGACTGTTAGTGGGTGAATGTCAGTTACAGGGTTTTTCATTGGACGGATTGCCAGCACGTGAAGAAGAATGTTAGTGGGTGCATGTCAATCTCCGGTTTTTCATTGGTCCGATTTTCAACACGTGACGACCGTTAGTTGGTAAGTGTCAATTACAGGGTTTTTCATTGGACGGGCCACCATCACGTGACGAAGGTTAGTGGGAGTGTCGGTCACTGATTGGCCGGTCGTCTTCTGCCACGAGGCCGGTTTCAGTGTGTGCGACCAACGCTGGTTTCACATTGGTCAGTTGATATCAAGTGACACAATGTTCATGTTACGTACGACTCAAATTCTGGTGAATATTCTGGAGGGAACAATCATAATTCGTTGAGAGTTTACAATGTTTTTATTATTGTTCCTTTTTTTCTTTCTCTCTCTCTCTCTCTCTCTCTCTCTCTCTCTCTCTCTCTCTCTCTCTCCCTCCTATCTCTCCCCTCTTCAAATCTCCCCCACTTCTCTTTTGAGGGAGGGGAAGGGGGTGGGGGTTGTTACATTTGTCTATCTTGTTTCGTTTTAGCTCACCAAAAAATGGTATCTGTGAGCGCGGAAAAGCCCATATGCGCTCGACCCCGTCTGTCAGAAGTTCCCCAAACGTTGCCTTTGAAGCAGTTCCAATGTTCGTCTGACTGACGATGGCCCTCGTTTGCTTTCGTTTGCATCTCCATAATCATAATCCGGTAAGAGTTTAGGTTTTAATTTTTGTTCCTTGATTGGTCTTTTGTTTCGATTCATTTGTCCGCCTTGTTTTGTTGTACTGGTTGACTGGGCGTTAAAAAAAATAAGTCATTTACTTCTCCTTGCTTGCTTGGTTGTCTGTCTTAATTGTTCCTTTCCTTTCTTTTCCCAACGGCTATGTTTAACCCATAGTTTTTTGCTCTTTTGTTTTTGCTGGTAGGTGGGTCCTGTGGATCCCTGCTGTCCTAGTAAGTAAACATGGTGCTTAATGTCCACAGAAACCATAAGGCTTATTACTGACGGGGAGAAGGGGGGGGGGGGGGGCAAGAGGGAGATTATATACCTATCGCTACACTGTTACCACCAGAATGGTTCCTGCATTAAGATGGGCAGCCATGAGAGTCATTTTAACGTTTCATTAACTGTGAGGGACAAAGTCACAAGACAGTGTCCACAGACCGCAACCTTTGAAGAGAAAGGAGAGCCGAAGCGGATTCGAACCGAGGTCCCTCTGCTTACCAGCCTAACGCCTTACCGCTAGGCCAAACCGGCTCACAATGTCCTAACTTGTTTGAGTCTTTCCTTTAACTTGTCCCTAGTGCGTGCACTCTCCTGCCTTAGACAGCGAGTTCATTCCACCAGGATTTACTCCGGGAAGAAAAGAGGCAGCAGAAGAAAAACAAAATCGATACAAACAAAATGTACGTAACGTAGATCAAAGCTGACAACACAGCGTGTCTTATGTACAATCACCTTAGGTAACGTAGATCAAAGCTGACAGCACAGCGTGTCTTATGTACAATCACCTTACGTAACGTAGATCAAAGCTGACAGCACAGCGTGTCTTATGTACAATCACCTTACGTAACGTAGATCAAAGCTGACAACACAGCGTGTCTTATGTACAATCACCTTACGTAACGTAGATCAAAGCTGACAACACAGCGTGTCTTATGCACAATCACCTTACGTAACGTAGATCAAAGCTGACAACACAGCGTGTCTTATGTACAATCACCTTACGTAACGTAGATCAAAGCTGACAACACAGGGGGTCTTGTATACAACCACCTTGCTTTTTATCGGGGTAACTTTAATCTCTCTAAGGTATGATCCTTTGCAGACCCAAAGCAAATTTCCCAAAGCCAAGCATGAAAAGAGCAATATTCCACACCTGCTATAAGAGGTAACCTGCACCACAAAACCAATCTGGCCAGGAAACATTTTAAGCATTTCAATCAATCTAGCTGATTCACATAAACCGACGTTTCTTGAAAATCTTCT
>JABMCL010001836.1:610000-612500 GCA_018857735.1 Alviniconcha marisindica | reverse complement strand
AACAACAACCATTATTTTTCATTGCATTCACTGTCACCTTTTTGTTGAAAAACTGATTCACACAGAAAAACAACAACCATTACTTTTAACTGTATTCTGTATTCCCATTGAAAAACTGAGTCACAGAGAAAAACAAAAATTATCATTTTCCAGGCGGAAGTCTCTGTCACACTTCTTGTTCCAAAAACTGAGCCACACAGAAAAATAACAACCATTAATAAATAACGTTCTTTTTAATCGAAGACAAGACTGACCGCTAGCGTCCTAAAACAAGATCCAAACGCATAAAAGGTTAAAAAGAAAGCTCTCTATTATGACAAAACACAACATAGCGTTCTGTTTAACCTTTCATGCGTTAATTTGGTTCTGGGTTTAAAACGCTAGTAGTCATTCTTGTTTCAGATTTTTTTTTTTTTTTTTTTTTTTTTTTTAAACACAAGCCGTTTATACTCACGTTTCTTAACTTATTAAACTGGACCGACTGCAGACGCCCCTGGAAATTGATGAAATAGAATTCCACAGTCCGTTGCTTTCCGTCCAACCGGATGCCGAACTGCGGATTTCCGTTGATGTCTCGGATCTGGAAGAGGTTCCATCTCTCCTTGCGCGTGTTGCCAGTCATGCGGAACGTGCTGACGAAGGAAAACTCGTCCGGCAGGCCGTCCGGAAATATATCTCTGCAAACAGAGGCAGCAAAGGGAAGTAAGTACACGTGTTCTCCTTCCGGTGACAACGCCGTCGTTCACTGGCGATTAGCTGGCCGTTCCTATCTTCTTCTTCTTCTTCTTCTTCTTCTTCTTCTGCTTCTGCTTCTTCTTCTTCTCCTGTTATATACTATTTTCTTTATTCCTTTGTTCTTTCTTTACTTCTCTCACTTTTTACTTCTTCTTCTTTTTGGCGGGGTAGTGGGTCGCGGGGTGGTGGTGGTGGTAGTTTTTGTTTGTTTGTTTGTTGTTGTATTTACTTCTTTGTTTTTCATTTGTATTCGTTTTTGCAGGATTTCTCTTACGCGCGCTCGTGTTTGTGTGTGTGTGTGTGTGTGTGTGTGTGTGTGTGTGTGTGTGTGTGTGTGTGTGTGTGTGTGGCGCGCGCGCGCGTGTGTCTGTGTAGCCTCTCTCTCTCTCTCTCTCTCTCTCTCTCTCTCTCTCTCTCTCTCTCTCTCTCTCTCTCTCCCTCGCTCCTAGTTGTTTTTCAACTACACAAAAGTATTTTTATGATGTATAAATTTCCTGCCTAATTTATACATTGTGATGTGCGTGTGTGAAAAACAAACAAAACAAAAAAACACGACAAGGGCGAAGAAATGAACAAATGCACAAGACAATAAACACAGGAAGCTAAGCAATCATTAATTTTGTGGAGCAGCGGTTGTAGAAGCCACTGTGCGGAACACGTGTCAAGGGACGCAACAAGGTTTACACTGTAAGTAGTTGCCTCAGACGCGTTGCTTCCCTTCACTTGATCCCGGCAGTCGTTCTGCGCACAAGTTAACGAGCGGGCACAATCCAAGCCGTGTTGGTCAGCACCCGCCCAGGGTAAAGCGCAGCAGCCGCAAGAGCAGCGCTACCCATTCCTACCAGTGTGTGCAGTATTTACGTGCTCCCAAACGGGAAAGCTATGGCTGCCAGTGTTTGGGATTTTTAACCTGCGCACAGATGTTGATGCATGCGATTGCACACGGGGGCTGTACGGACACCGCAAGAGAGTCTGCACTGAAAGTTGTTGACTCTTGGAGAAAGAAAAAAAAAAAAAAAGAAAAAAAAACTTTGCCGCATCGGGGATTCGAACCCGTGTCAGTATAACGGCTGGCTTAAATTTTCAGTGGGACTCTCTACCAGCTGAGCTATACCTGCTCCTTCTACTTAGTCAGGAAAAACACCACCGCCACTCTTCGGGGTTTTCGCGCGGAACATAAAATGTGACGTTTTGATTGGCTGATGGCTTAGCAAGATCCAAACACAAAAAAAGGTTCAAAAGAACGCTTATTTAAAGGGTTAAAAACGATGGAAAATGAGAAAGAAACTTCTTTTTCTGGTTGATCTGTTATCTCTTGTAGGAAGATTCAAATAAATAAATAAGCGTTCTTTTAAACCTTTTTGTGTTTGGATCTTGTTTTAGAACGCTAGCAGTCATCCTTTTTGTGTTTGGATCTTGTGCTTAGCAGCCAGGAAACCCCGTTACTCCGTTACGCCGTAAGACGGAAAGGAAAAACACCGCGGCCACTCTTCGGGGTTTTCGCGCGGAACATAAAATGTGACGTTTTGATTGGCTGATGGCTTAGCAGCCAGGAACCCCGTTACTCCGTAAGACAGAAAGGAAAAACGCCGCGGCCAATTTTCGGGTTTTTCGCGCGGAACATAAAATGTGGCCTCTTGATTGGCTGATGGCTCCTCGCCTGATTGACAGCCGAGAACCTGTTAGGCCATACGGCAAAAAGAGAACGCCAGTGCTCACAATGTTCTCCGTCGTAGACTGGCGCGTCGCCCGATTTTGTAGGCCA
>JABMCL010001836.1:592500-597500 GCA_018857735.1 Alviniconcha marisindica | reverse complement strand
CTTAGAGCTGCGACAAAAGTACCTAATTACAATGAGGGGCCAGTTTTTGTTTTGTTGTTGTTGTTTTTGTTTGTTTTGTTGTTGTTTTGGGTTTACAGTAAGGAGCACTCCCTTGATATTTGCAACCACGAGGACGTAATTACAAAGATGCCCTTTTGACGCAAGTGACTCGCCATACGCTCCTATCGCGCTAATCAGGCTCCTTAGCGCGCCCCGCCCCGCCCCGACGCCCACGCGCTGACGCCTCCCACGCACGCGACAAGACAAGGCCGATGACAGTTCCGCTGGGCGTGCACGTGAAATCCGTAGCCAGCGGAATTTGGAGAAGTGCGACGAGGGGGGGAGGGGGAAGAAAGGGAGAGAGAAAAAAGGTGAGAGTGGCGTGGGTTGGGATGAAAGGTGCTGTTTCGGACGTGCGGCTTTGTTATGCTCAGCGACCAGACTGCGCGCCACAATCAGAGAGGGCAGGGAAGAGGTGAGCTATGGAACGCCAGAGGGGAAAGAATTCAGGTCTGCGTCGAACCCGGAACCAGAAAGGAGGGAGGTGGAAGGATGGGGGGTGGGTGGGGGGGGGGGTAGGAGGGGAGACTACAATATATGGTGTTAGTAGGTCTTCAGGTCTGTGTCGAACTAGAAAGGGTGGGGGCGGGGGGGGGGGGGAAGGCGGGGAGGGGGGGAGGAGGAGGGAGACACAATATATGGTGTAGGGTCTGGTCGTGTCGACAGAAGGAGGGGGGCGGCGGGGGGGGGGGGGGGAGGGAGGAGGGGGGGGACTACAATATATGGTGTTAGTAGGTCTTCAGGTCTGTGTCGAACTACAAATGGGTGGGGGTGGACGGGGGAGGTGGGAGGGGGAGGGGACTACAATATGGTGTTAGTAGGTCAGTGTACCAGCTAACGGTTCCTGCGCCTGCACCGTTCACCTGTTGTTAGTGACAACAGGAAGCTACTCCATCAAGACAAACGGGAAAGCAGTGGAGGGGGGGGGGGGAGGTTGAGAGAGACAGAGAGAGAGAGAGAGAGGGGGAGAAATGGGGGTGGGTAGATAGAGAGAGACAGAGACAGAAAGAAGGGGGTAAGTGGGGGGCAGACAGACAGATAGATAGACAGACAGATATGACTAATTACATAGATAATTATACTGATAGATAATTGGGCCCATGATTGTGTATCAGGCAAAAGGAAAAGGTGGATATAGCCCCATAATCCCGATTTGCTAAAGAGTACGGCATAAGTCCGCCTCTCCGTCCACATGCACTAGTCGTCAATGACTCCAAAAGTAGCTATTTGATTTTGTTTCTTTTTTAGATCGGGGAAAGTCCACTGTTTTACCAACAATGCAAAGCGCGTGACCTCAAAAACTCGAAACCGATTGGACACAGCACGACAACAGCCATGTCAGTTTCAAAGAGCCAAAGTTCTCTTAGTTTAAACAAAATGTATCTCATGTGTTAAAATACATTAACAGCATAACAGTTAGGCCGTGAAACAAGCAAAAATACTTATATAAGTATACGGCCCGAATCTTACGTAAATGACATCATAAACATCAATTTAAGTTCTCTTCCATTGTAGCAGACGTCAGTGACCCAATGACCCTTTCCCATTCGAGATTTTCCTGTCCCTCTCTTTGTCGTCTGTGTTGATTATGAGGTGTCTTGGTGCAGGAATCCGATTTGCTTGGATAATGTGTGGTCTTCAGTGGTAAGTGAGATGAAACGTGGTAAGTGAGACGTGAAAAGACCGTGTTGTTGGGTTCCCACTCAAACGTAGCCTGTGTCGGTAACGTCAGCAGTAAGTAAACACGGTGCTTAACGTCCACAGAAAAAACCGTAAGGCTTAATAGGGGCGGGGAGAACGGGGTGGGGGGGGGGGGGGGGTATGGAGGGGGGGGGAAAGAGGGAGATTATATACCTATCGCTACACTGTCGCCACCCGAATGACTCCTGAATTAAGATGGGCAGCGAGGAGAGCCATTTTAATGTTTCATTAACTGTAAGGGACAAAGTCACAAGACAGTGTCCACAGACCACAACATTTTGAATAGAGGAGAGCCGAAGCGGAATCGAACCGAGGTCCTGCTCACCAGCCTAACGCCTTACCGCTAGGCCACACCGGCTCACTTGACGGGAGCGTTAGAGCCGCCATTTTTATACGGTGTTTAGGCCGCTTAAACGTAGAAAAATAAGTCTATAATTGTAAACGCGTATAGGCCGGCCGGACAGTTCTAGCGGCTCTCCGCATATCTCGATTTTTCAATGCTGTCACCATTTAAAAAATGAACGCGATTAAGGGTAAATGCGGATACAGCTCCTTATCACCGTTTAAAAATGAACGCGATTAAGGGTAAATGCGTATATAGCCCCAGCGTCTGTTGTTTTAAATATATGGGCCCTGGTTCTTAACGCCCAGTCAACCATGACGGTTACATCCGGGTGAAACACATTTTTTTCAGAACGCAGTTCACGCTGAAAATGCATACATGTTAAAACTAGCACATCGTTAGTTTAAAAATGGGTAGACAAATTGGTGACAAAAATACGAAATACGAAAACTTATAACTGTCCAAATCTCTCTCTCTCTCTCTCTCTCTCTCTCTCTCTCTCTCTCTCTCTCTCTCTCTCTCTCTGTAACTAAGTCGGACTGTCAGTATCTGCTAATGCAGCACTAGTTTGCTTCCATTACCAAACACACACACACACACACACACACACACACACACACACACACACACACACACACACACACACTTACACAGATACAGAGACAGAGTAAGTAAGTAACTCGGTGTTTTACGCCCAGTCAGCAAGTACACTTATATCAGGGCGGGGAGAGACAGACAGACAGACAGACAGACAGAGAGAGAGAGTTTCAAACTGCCCCTTTAAAAAGTGAAGTACAGGGTTAAATGACGTTTTAAGAGTGATTCATCGGTCGACCAGATGCTGACGCATACGACACGCACCCCACCGCACTTGGAAACGACGCGGTGTGACCTCCGTCCTGTGAACACTGCGGCTGTGCTTCACGATTCAAGCATTCACTTCCGGCCCATCTTCTCTTGAGGAGGGCAGGCCAGTGATGTAGTCGCGGCATGGAGTATGGCCACGCCTATGTCTTTCTGTCTCTGTGACCGTGATGTATATTTATTCTTATGTATTTCCCTGGTGCGGCCACTAAGTGTTTTTGGCATGTGTGGTTTAGTGTGGTTCGCGTCTTTCAGCAGCCAGGTGTAAAATGCCAGGACTGCAGTGAGAGGGGTGCAGGTGTAAAATGTCACACTAACAGAGAGAGAGAGTAGGCCAGGTGTAAAATGTCACATTAACAGAGAGAGAGTAGGGCAGGTGTAAAATGTCACTCTAACAGAGAGAGAGTAGGGCAGGTGTAAAATGGCACATTAACAGAGAGAGTAGGGCAGGTGTAAAATGTCACATTAACAGAGAGTAGGGCAGGTGTAAAATGTCACACTAAAGAGAGAGTAGGGCATGTGTAAAATGTCACACTAACAGAGAGTAGGGCAGGTGTAAAATGACACACTAACAGAGTAGGGCATGTGTAAAATGTCACACTAACAGAGAGTAGGGCAGGTGTACAATGACACACTAACAGAGAGTAGGGCAGCTGTAAAATGACACACTAACAGAGTAGGGAAGCTTAAAATGGCACACTAACAGAGACAGTAGGGCAGGTGTAAAATGACACACTAACAGAGATAAGGGCGGGTTTAAACGACCACACTAACAGAGGAGGGCAGTTGTAAAATGCCACACTAACAAAGAGAGGAGGGCAAGTGTAAAACGCCACACTAACAGAGAGAGGATGGCAGGTGTGTAAAACTGACGCCACACCGTCAGAGAGAGGGTGTAGGTGTAAAACGCCACACTGTCAGATAGGAGGGCAGATGTGTAAAACGTCACACTGAGAGAGAGAGAGAGAGAGAGAGAGAGAGAGAGAGTACTCGAACTCGAAAACTTTATTTTATAAGGATTGTAGTTTAGGTTCATTCAAAAACCTGTCTAACAACTAGTCCTTGCTAAGCTACTGATGAACAGATATCAAATTACAGGCATTATTTATATACATATAGGCATGAATGAGTGATTGAAACGTAATACGTGAGAATTTCCACACAAAACACAGCGTGCTCACAGCGCCAGATGAACACATGCCATACATCATTGCTAAGGACCCTGTACATGAACAAACCTTTGTTATATTCAAGTTGTTTTGTAGGCTCATTATTCTCATCTCCTTTAATTTCTGGTCAGTAGTTAGAGTTGTATCTGGAAGGATTAACTTTACAGATCTTCTGTGCAGAGAATTGCAGAGAATTAAATCTCTTTTTGAGAACATCACTACATCCGTCCCACACGATTGACGCATAATCAATGTAAGGTTTAATGTGGGCCTTGAAGAACAGTTTTCTTGTGTCGATGTCTACGATGTACCTTAATTTAGACAGAAGGAAGACTCGTCTTGAAACTGTTTTACACACATTATTAATATGTGAGTCCCAGCGAAGTTTATTGTCTATGGTTATACCTAGAAGACGGTGTTCTGACACTTGATCAATTTTCGCCCCGTTTAGAACGAGATCGAGTGGTAAGGGTGACAACTGGTGTTTCTGTCTGGTAGCGATTGTCATTGACTTGGTCTTGGTCGGATTGATGACCATATGATTATTATCACACCAATTGGATACCTGATCTAAGCTGTCTTGCATATTGCTTCTGCTTTGCCTAATATCTTTTCCAGATGTGTGCAATGTTGCCTAATATCTTTTCCAGATGTGTGCAATGTTGTGTCAACTGCAAGCATGTCACAATCAACAGAGAGAGAGAGACAGACAGACAGACAGAGACAGACAGACAGACAGAGACAGAGAGAGGATGTAGCCTAGGTGTAAAAAGCCACGCTGTCAAGAGAGAGAGAGAGAGAGGGTGTAGGTGTAAAACGCCATACTAGCAGACAGAGGAGGGCAGGTTGTGTGAAACTAACGC
>JABMCL010001836.1:585000-587500 GCA_018857735.1 Alviniconcha marisindica | reverse complement strand
TGCCTAAGGCAGGAGAGTGTATACGTACTAGTGGCAGTATGAAGCAAAGACCCAAACAAGTTAGGACATTGCGAGCCGGTTTGGTAAGCAGAGGGACCTCGGTTCGAATCCGCTTCGGCTCTCCTGGCTCTTCTGGTGTCTGTGGACACTGTCTTGAGAATTTGTCCCTCACAATTAATGAAACATTAAAATGGCTCTCATCGCTACCCATATTAATGCAGGAGTCATTCTGGTGGTGACAGTGTAGCGATAGGTATATAATCTCCCTCTTCCCCTACTTCCATACCCCCCCCCCCCCCCCCCCCCTTCTCCCCGTCCCTAATAAGGCTTGTGGTTTCTGTGGACGTTAAGCACCATGTTTACATATTACTTACGAACAGCCCAGAATATTCATCATTCCGATGATGCTCTGGTTATCAAGTTTGTATAAAAATTATACAGCGCTTTTGTTGTTGTTTCGTATTGACCAAACGAGCAAAAGCGTAAAAGAATGAACACACAAGGGAGTTACTCGGCGTTCCAAAAAACCTCACAGAAACACAACAATAACAAAGACCAAGCGTGAGTCGCCTACGGTAACTCACCTGCCATGCGAGGTGAATGCATAGAGGGTGTGCCTGTGGTGGAGTTTATGTACCTTGTATTTACCCGCATGCCAGGTGAGAGTTACCGTCGGCGACTCAGGTCTTTGTTGTTGTGTTTGTAGAGACTGTGCCTCTGGTGGAGTTTACGTACCTTGTATTTACTCGCATGCCAGGTGAGAGTTACCCGTAGGCGACTCAGGTGTTTGTTGTTGTGTTTGTAGTGACTCTTTTGGTCGCCTGTGGAGTTACGTACCTTGATTTACCCGCATCCAGGTGAGATTACCGTAGGCGACTATGGTGTTTGTTGTGTGTTGTGTGGTGTTTCGGGCTAATGTTTCTTGTGTGTTGATGTTGCACGGCGTGCGGCCTGCGTTTGTTTGTCCGATTGCTGATCAAAGCGTATTCTGTGTATGTGTGTGTGTGTGGTGTGGTGTGTGTGTGTGTGTGTGTGTGGTGTGTGTGTGTTTGTGGTGTGCGTGCGTGTGTTTGTGGTGCGTGCGGTGCGTGCGTGCGTGCGTGTGTGTGTGTGTGTGTGTGTGGTGGTGCGTGCGTGGTCGTGGTGCGTGCGTGCGTGCGTGCGTGTGCGTGTGTGTGTGTGTGTGTGTGTGTGTGTGTGTGTGTGTGTGTGTGTGTGTGTGCGGCGCTGTGGACGTTGGTGCGTGTGTGCTGTGTTGTGCTGGTGCGTGGTGGTGTGTTGTGTGTGTGTGTGTGTGTGTGTAGGTGTGTGTGTGAGTGAGTGTGTGTGTGTGTGTGTGTGTGTGTGTGTGTGTGTGTGTGTGTGTGTGTGTGTGTGTGTGTGTGTGTGTGTGTGTTAGCCTGTTCATCCTATTTCTTTACACAATCATCACAAATGCCTTTTGGTGTTATTGTTATAATTATTATTTTTATTTTTATTATTATTAATATCTTTGACACTCATCGTAAGTGTTCGTTAGCCGCTCAAATTAACTATTTCTTTACCTGTGTCACTATGACCGACCGCTCGTCATGTTTATTAAACCTGTCATCGTCATTGTTTCTTCTGCGCGCTCCTCGCTCGTCATGTTTCTTTGTCCTCTCAGCGTAACTGTTTCTTTACACGCTAACCGCTCGTCATGTTTCTTTACCGTCAGGAAGTAAACATGGTGCTTAACGTCCGCAGAAACCATAAGGCTTATTAGGGACGGGGAGAATGGGGGGAAGGGGGTATGGAGGTGGGGGGAGAGTGAGATTATATACCTATCGCTACACTGTCACCACCAGAATGATTCCTGCATTAGGATGGGCAGCGATGAGAGCCATTTTAATGTTTCAGTAGCAAGTGATGGACAAAGTCACAGGATAGTGTCCACAAACCACAACCTATTTGAAGAGAAAGGAGAGCCGAAGCGGTATCGAACCGAGATCCTTCCGCTTACCAACCTAACGGCTTACCGCTAGGCCAAACCGGCTCACATTTACCGTCTCAGCGTAACTGTTTCTTTACACACTAACCGATCGTCATGTTTCTTTGTCTTCTCAGCGTAACTGTTTCCTTACACACTAACCGCTCGCCATGTTTCTTTGTCTTCTCAGCGTAACTGTTTCTTTACACACTAACCGCTCGCCATGTTTCTTTGTCTTCTCAGCGTAACTGTTTCTTTACACACTAACCGCTCGTCATGTTTCTTTGTCTTCTCAGCGTAACTGTTTCTTTACACACTAACTGCTCGCCATGTTTCTTTGTCTTCTCAGCGTAACTGTTTCTTTACACGCTAACCGCTCGTCATGTTTCTTTGTTTTCTCAGCGTAACTGTTTCTTTACACGCTAACCGCTCGTCATGTTTCTTTGTCTTCTCAGCGTAACTGTTTCCTTACACACTAACCGCTCGCCATGTTTCTTTGTCTTCTCAGCGTAACTGTTTCTTTACACACTAACTGCTCGCCATGTTTCTTTG
>JABMCL010001836.1:572500-580000 GCA_018857735.1 Alviniconcha marisindica | reverse complement strand
TTCTGCGGGCCATGTGGTGTTTTAAACTCTCCCTCTCTCTCTGTGTCTCTGTGTGTGTGTGTGTGTGTGTGTGTGTGTGTGTGTCTCTCTCTCTCTCTCTCTCTCTCTCTCTCTCTCTCTCTCTCTCTCTCTCTCTCTCTCTCTCCCTCTCTCTCTCTCTCTCTCTCTCTCTCTACGCCTTGAGATAACCGTAATGGTTGACTGGGCGTAAAACACCAAACTACTTACTTACTTACTCTCCCTCCGTCTGTCTGTCTGTCTGTCTGTCTGCCTGTCTGTCTCTCTCTCTCTCTCTCGTCTTCTTCTCTCTCTCTCTCCTCGTTGCTAGTTGATCTTGAAAGCTCGTTGACGGGTTGGGGTAGGGGGGGGAGGGGGGGTCTGCAGGTCACTTTCCTGGTGGGTGGAGGCAGTGTTGGTAGTCCGACAGATGTGTTAGTATAGGTTACCTCCCTTAAAGGGGGGGGGGTGGGTGGGGGGGGGGGGAGTAGACGACAGTGTGAGTGTAGGTCACCTCCCTTGAGGGTGGAGGTAGTGTTGGTAGTCCACTTGTGTGTTAGTATAGGTCACTTCCCTTCAAGGGGGCCGTGGGGGGGGGGGGGGGGGGGGGTAGTAGACGACAGGTGTGAATGTAGGGTCACTTTCCTGGAGGTGGGAGGTAGTGTTGGTAGTCCACAGGTGTGAGTGTAAGTAATTTCCCTTAAAGAGGGGTGGGGTGTGAATAGACAGGTGTGAGTGTAGGTTATTGCTCTTAAAGAGGGGTGGGGGTGTGAATAGACAGGTGTGAGTGTAGGTCATTTCACTTAAAGAAGGGTGGGTGTGTGAATAGACAGGTGTGAGTGTAGGTCATTTCCCTTAAAGAGGGGTGTGTGTGTGAATAGACAGGTGTGAGTGTAGGTCATTTCCCTTAAGGGGGGGGTGGTGTGAATAGACAGGTGGAGTTAGTCATTTGGGGGGGGGGGGGGGGGGGGGGGGGGGGGGGGCGGGGGGGTGTGGGGGGGTAACGACAGGTGTGACTTTGGGGGGGGGGGGGGGGGGGGGGGGGGGGGGGGGGGGGGGGGGGGGGGGGGGGGGGGGGGGGGGGGGGGGGGTCATTTCCCTAGACGGGAGATGGGGATTGTAATATAGGCAGCCACAGGTGTGGGTGTGCATCATTCCCCTTAAAGTGGGTGTGGGGAGGGGGTAGTTTCGGTACACGACAGGTGTGATCCTAGGTCATTTTCTGGGGGGAGGGGGGTATACGACACGTGTGATTCTAGGTCATTTCTGGGGGGAGAGGGGGTAGACGACAGGTGTGATTCTAGGTCATTTCCCTGGGGGGAGCGTGGGAGGGGTGGTGGTAGATGACAGGTGTGATTTTAGGTCACTTCCTGGGGGGGGGGGTATGGTAGATGTCCGGTGTGATTCTAGGTCATTTCCGGGGGGGGGGGGGGGTGTTGGGGGGGGGTATGGTAGATGTCCGTGTGATTCTAGGTCATTTTTCCGGGGTGGGGGGGGGGGTATGGTAGATGTCCGGTGTGATTCTAGGTCATTTCCGGGAGGGGGGGGGGGGGGGTAGACGTCAGTGTGATGCTAGAATTACTCGGGAGGACATTCTAGGCATTTCCTGGGGGGGGGGGGAGGGTAGGGTATGAGGTGTGTTAGGGAGGGTCGGGGGGTGGTGGTTAGGGTAGACGACAGGTGTGATTCTAGGTCATTTCCCGGAGGAGGGGGGGGTGTAGACGAAAGGTGTAACTGTACGTGCACTCCCTGGATCGGCAGGGGTGTGGGATGTAGACTATCATGGGTAGACGTGTGCGACAATACTTCACTTTCCTGGGCAGCGGGAGGGAGAGAGGGTGGGGGTGACAAGGGAAGTAAGTGTGGGCAGACAGCAGGTGTGATCACCGGTTTCCTGCGAACTGCGGTTTGTGTGTAAATATATACATATATCAAATCCAGCAGTTATTCAGCGCACGCTGTTCACATTAAGCTGATTAACTGTCAAACACAGATGAAAGCTGGAACATGGGTGGAGGGCGTTAACCTGGGTAACCGTGCTGGTTTGTGTGGGTAGTCGACAGGTGTGACCGAACACTGGTCTTTTTATGCGCAGGTTGAGGGGTTAGTTGCAACTGGTGAGCCAGTTTGGCCCAGCGGTAAGGCGTAGTAGACCGGTAAGCGGACGACGCTGCCGGGTTAGAATCCCTGCTTCGGCTCTCCTTTATCTCCGAAATTTGCGGTTTGTGGACACTGTCAGTGCCTGCCCCCTCACATTGAATGAAACATTACAACGGCTCTCGCCGCTGCCCGTCTTAACGCAGAAATCATTCTGTAGACGCCAGGGTTAGTGTTAAGTCTGCTCTCCTCTGATCTCCGTTCCCGTGTTAAAAACACCCCGCCGTCGTAAATGTCTGTGTAATTATTATTTTGTCTATAGGAAAACTTCCAAATAAGCATCCGCTTTGTGTTTCCTACTTTTTTGTTTTTAGATTCCCGGATTAAAGAATATTGTTTTCTTTAAACCAGTTTCCCACCCCCATCTCCTGTGATCTAGACCCGACCCAACCCCCCTCCCCCCTCTTCCTGTGACTGATTCCTCATTAAGTATATACCCCCCCCCCCCACCCCCCACCCCGTGATTTCTCGATTCCGTACTAAGAAAAATACCCCCCCCCTCCCTCCCCTACAGCTGTGATCTACGAGCCCTGCCCTTCCCCTCCTGTGATCTCGATTCCCGTATTAAGTATACACACTGCTGCGCTTCCTTCAACATCGTGCACACTGTTTGCGAAACATCACTCTCCCCGATGGTGCAGCGAAGCGCAGAGGTCGTCACACACTCCGCGAGCGTCGCTTTCCGGCACCTTCCTCCAAACTCTGCCAGATTTAGTTACGCCACTGAAGGGGCACTCTTTATCTCCGCGCGGCTGTCCAGCGACGCGGTCAGCTCCCTCCGAAAGGTTCGGGTACTAATATGAATGTGGAAGCAACCTAGCGCCAAAGCACGCACGTAAACACCAGACGCAACCATCCCGGGCAAAAAAAAAAAAAAGAGTTAAATCTCGATTCAAACGACTGAGGTTTTATTTGTGCTGGTGTAATCTTTGTTGGCGGCTATAAATGACACGCCTTGTTTTATTTGAGTTGTTTGTAAGAAACTTACTACGTTTGAGCAGGAACGAAAAACTGCTCGTTAGCTGACAGTTTTCTGGACCCTATGGCGTAACTAAATACGGCAGTGGTTGAGGGAAGGATGTCGTAAACCTGTGCTTGGAGTTTGAGGCCGTCATTGTCCCTCGGACTGGTGCCTGCGAGCCACGTGCAACCCCCCACCCTTTTGCAATCCTCCCCCCCTTCGCCCCCTCGCCCTCCACGAAGTTTAAATCTGACACCGGAAGTGCAGCGGGAAAAAAAGCACCAAAAAAAGAAAAAGCAAACGAGCCTCAACTGTATAAGAATCCTGATGACACAAGAGCAGCGCACGGTTCCGAGGAATCCTGCGGCTGCCCCGCCGTGGCTGGCTTTCATCTCAGGAGACAGGCTCCGCCCACCCTCGAGCCACCGCGAAAGGATTACCGGACTATCTCAGTGGCGTCCTTAGCCGTGCCACAATGCCAGCGGCATATCCCTCCTATTAAGAACAAACGGCGACCAGAGCGAGAATGTTACAAACGGTATTGTTCTCAGTCGGTTCCACTTAACCAGATGCACGCCTCCCCCTAAACTGAACCGCATGGGGACTGACCCAGATACGAACGAGTTCGAATGACACAGAACTCAGTGAGTGAAACGCCGGTACAAGCCGCGGGGGCCTGGTTTAGGAACTGCAGCGAAATGAGAGCAAGATGAGAGAGTGTGTATACACACACTGAGCAATGGCGCTTTTGAGGGCTGCAGCGGGTTAAAGGAGAGAGAGAGAGAGAGAGAGAGAGAGAGAGAGAGAGAGAAGAGAGAGAGAGAGATAGAGACAGAGACAGACACAGAGAGAGAGAGACAGACAGACAGACAGAAAGACAGAGACAGAGAGACACAGAGAGACAGAGAGAGAGAGACAGTCAGACAAACAGAGACAGAGAGAGAGAGAGACACAGAGAGACACAGAGAGTGTGAGACAGCGAGAGAATGAGACACAGAGACAGAGAGAGACAGAGACAGACAGACAGACAGACAGATACAGAGACACAGAGAGACACACAGAGAGTGAGACAGAGACACACAGAGAGACAGAGAGAGTGTGAGACAGAGAGAGAGAGAGAGAGAGTGAGACACAGAGAGAGAAGTGGGACAAGGGGGCGGGCGCCATTACCCGTATACACTCTGACCTAATTCCCTTACCGAAATCAGACACTTTCGCAATGACTGCTGGCTTTGCGAAATTGTGTCCACCTAAAAGGAAAAAAAGGAAACACAACAACAACAAACAAAAAAAGCAGGAAAGTTGTACATTTCTCCTTCAGTGCTGACAATGTTTACTTGTCCAACATTGAATAATGGCTGCTACTGCTGTCAACCTTAGACAGCAGCCCTGATATGACCTACAAGGTTGACTGGGCGTTAAAAACCAACAACTATAGTAACTCCTGATATGACCCACAAGGTTGACTGGGCGTTAAAAACCAACAACTATAGTAACTCCTGATATGACCTACAAGGTTGACTGGGCGTTAAAAACCAACAACTATAGTAACTCCTGATATGACCTACAAGGTTGACTGGGCGTTAAAAACCAACAACTATAGTAACTCCTGATATGACCTACAAGGTTGACTGGGCGTTAAAAACCAACAACTATAGTAACTCCTGATATGACCTACAAGGTTGACTGGGCGTTAAAAACCAACAACTATAGTAACTCCTGATATGACCTACAAGGTTGACTGGGCGTTAAAAACCAACAACTATAGTAACTCCTGATATGACCTACAAGGTTGACTGGGCGTTAAAAACCAACAACTATAGTAACTCCTGATATGACCTACAAGGTTGACTGGGCGTTAAAAACCAACAACTATAGTAACTCCTGATATGACCTACAAGGTTGACTGGGCGTTAAAAACCAACAACTATAGTAACTCCTGATATGACCTACAAGGTTGACTGGGCGTTAAAAACCAACAACTATAGTAACTCCTGATATGACCTACAAGGTTGACTGGGCGTTAAAAACCAACAACTATAGTAACTCCTGATATGACCTACAAGGTTGACTGGGCGTTAAAAACCAACAACTATAGTAACTCCGCCTTAGAGAAGTCTTGTTTCTGAGACCAAAAAAAAAAAAGACCAAAAAAAAAAGACACAAAAAATGACGAAAATGTAACATCCATGCCCTTTCTTGTATCTTTAGCCGCTCTAAATGGACCATTGGCTTGAGTATATTCATGAGGGAGGTCACCTGGGGTCACGAACTCAAAAGCGAGACGTGTGGACATAGTGATGACCAGGGGTCAACTCAATCAGCTAGGTCACGGCGGGTCACGGGATCGAAAGCGAGGTTGGGATGTTCAAAAATGGCAATCCAGCCTCGCTTTTGATGGTGTGGCCTGCCGTGAACTGGCGCGTTAAGAATGGTCCCTTGGTGTCACTTTTACTGAAACGACGACTTTACACACAGTGGCTGTGTTTTGCGTGAATAATATGTCTTATAAATATACATATCAACTCCAGGAGCACGGGGTGAAGCAATTATTCAGGGCACGCGATTCGCATTAAGCTGATTAATTGTCAAACACAAATGAGAGTAGGAACATGGGGGAGGGCGTTAACCTGGGTAACTATGCTGGGAATTTCAGAAGCCTCTCTCTCTCTCTCTCTCTCTCTCTCTCTCTCTCTCTCTCTCGCTCTCTCTTCTCTCTCTGTCTCGGTGTGTGTGTGTGTGTGTGTTGTGTGTGTGTGTGTGTGTGTGTGTGTGTGTGTGTGTGTGTGTGTGTGTGCTGTGTTCTCTCTCTCTCTCTCTCTCTCTCTCTCTTCTCTCTCTCTCCTTCTCTCTGCTCGTCTTCGTGTGTGTGTGTGTGTCTTCTCTCTTCTTTCTTTCTCTCTCTCTTTCTTTCTCTCTCCTTCCTGTGGTGTGTGTGTGTGTTTGTTGTGTGTGTGTGTGTTGTTGTGTGTCTCTCTCTCTCTCTCTCTCTCTCTCTCTCTCTCTCGTGTGTGTGTGTGTGTGTGTGCTCTCTCTCCTCTCTCTCTCTCTCTCTCTCTCTCTCGGTAGGGCTACCGACAGAAACAGGTCAATAGCTTTACTGAAAGTGCACACCGAGTGTACATCACAAGCAATGAACCGGTAAGACGCGAGAAAGAATTTAAAGGCATCGCCATACTAGCAACTTCAAGGAACACGTACATACATCAGCATACTCCAATGTGGACGTGAAGTGTATATACTGTGACTTAAAGAAGATGAATGTTTCTGGCCTGATCCTTTCGATTTCTGTGGATCTTGCCTGAGCATCACTGAATGCCAATCACGCAAACTCCATGACTTTGTCTCAACGTGAGAAATTGCCCCACGGATTTAAACGACTGCTTCCAACAAAGTAAAACAATAGTCAGGACACACAAGGACTTAAAGGACAAAAACGCGCGCTGCGATTACGGCACACAACAAAACAAAAACAAAATCCCAAGCATTCCAAAGATTCCGCGTCAATGACAAAGCGTCCTCTTCCATTACGGCGACGGGGAATTTTACCGCCGCTTAAATATTCCATTTATTCTCCACAAACGTAAGTCCGGGAGTAATCATCCCAGCCTTTGGAAGGACAAGGGTTTTTATCTGGGACGCGTGAAGTCGTTTCCCACCGTAATTGCATGACACAATTCGTAGCGTGTGTCTGTCACGACGCATCCCGGTCAGCAATAACTTGTGTGAGCCAACTGCCAAAAGCTGCGTGTACGCGGCGCTTCGCCAGCAAGGAATTCAAGCGGTGACGCTTTGGACAGATTTATTCGCCATAATTTTATGCCTAACACGGACAAGTATTAAATGGCCGATTCCGAACAACTGGGAGGTTATGGTGGGTGGGTGGGTGAAGGGGATTAATCCGTTGGTTAGACTTCTCTAACGTCGAGTTGTTTCTGGAGATGTGCTGATGCTGATCCATCCTGGAGGGCCTGTCGTAATATTCTTATCGGGAGACAGGACCTCCTGTCAGAACTCAGGAACTGTGTGAAAGTCGAGGTCGCCGTCTTGGGCTCCTCGACCCCGTCCCTAATATTCCGTACGGTCTCTGTGGACGTAAAGCACCACTGAACGAACAGAGCTCTGGAGCTGTGTGAAAGTCGAGGTGGCCGTCCTGGGCCCCCCCTCCTTAAACGTCCGTACGGTCTCTGTGGACGTAAAGCAACAATGAACTCGAACTAATTCTCAAAAGAGCTCAGGATCTGTGTGAAAGTCGAGGTGGCCGTCCTAGGCTCCCCGTCCCTAACTGTCCTTGATATAGTCCCTGTGGAAGTAAAGCAACACTGAACTGGAACTAATTCTCAAAAGAGCTCAGGATCTGTGTGGAAGTCGAGGTGGACGACCTG
>JABMCL010001836.1:565000-567500 GCA_018857735.1 Alviniconcha marisindica | reverse complement strand
GCAACCCCACAAGCATGCAGGCAAGCAATTAAAGACAGGTGTTGAGACTCACGGGCTGAAGCGTTGCGGACGTAGAGCAGTAGTACTCCTGCCAGAATCGCCGGCACCAGGGAACGCATGGTTCCTGCAAGAAAGAAAGAAACAAGACAGAAACAAACGCATTAATATCATTAATGTATGTCTTTACAGTATTATGTTGTGCTTTTCTGATTGTCATAACAGTACTTGTTCTTTAATATAATTTTTTGGGGGTTTCATCCTGGCTTTTTTTGTTGTTGTCATTTTGATATTGATGTATGCATTTATAGTACTTGTACTTTTTTTGATTGTCAAGCGGATCTTGATGTTGATAATGTACAGCGCCGCGAGCTTGTAAATTTTTACGGGGTATAGCGCTATATAAGAGTTATTATTATTATTATTATTATATCACGCTGCGGTCGTAGAGCACTAGTACACCTGTCAGAACTGCCGGCACCACGGTTCCTGCAAGAAGGAAACAAGACAGAAATAACCGCATTAATATCACGCTGCGGTCGCTGAAAGTGGCAGTCTAGAGGATTCAACGCTGTTCTTTTGGGACTCAAAGAGGAAGGGGAAGAACGAGAGAGTGGTCGGAGGTGTGCGGGAGGGCGTTTGAATGGTGTGTGAGGTGTGTGGTGTGGGTTTGTGTGTGTGTGGTGGTGCGTGTGCGTGCGTGGTGGTGCGTGCGTGAGTGCGTGCGTGCGTGCGCGTGCGTGTGGTGTTGTGTGGTGTGGTGTGTGTGTGTGTGTGTGCGTGCGTGCGTGCTGCGTGCGTGGCGTGCGTGGCGTGCGTGCGTGCGGTATGCTGTGCAGTGCGCACGTGCGTGCCTGCGCGCGCGGCGTATTGTGTGTGTGTGTGTGTGTGTGTGTGCGTGCGTGCGTGCGTGCGTGCGTGCGTGCGTGCGTGCGTGCGTGCGTGCGTGCGTGCGTGCGTGGTGTGTGTGTGTGTGTGTGGTGGTCGTGCGTGCGTGCGTGCGTATCTGTGTGCCCGTGCGTGCCTGCGGCGGCGTATGTGTGTGTGTGTGTGTGTGTGTGTGTGTGTGTGTGTGTGTGTGTGTGTGTGTGTGTGTGTGCGCGGTGCGTACGTGCGTGTGTATGCGCGTGCGTGCGTGTGTGTGTGTGTGTGTGTGTGTGTTTGTGTGTGTTTGTGTACGCGCGCGTACGTGTGTATGCGCGCGTGCGTGCGTGCGTGCGTGCGTTCGTGCGTGCGCGCGTGCGTGCGTGTGTGTACCTGTCAGTGTATGCGCGCGCATGCCCACGTGCGTGCCTGCGCGCGTGTGTGTGTGTGTGTGTGTGTGTGTGTGTGTGTGTGTGTGTGTGTGTGTCTGTGCGTGTGTCTGTGTGTCTGTGTGTCTGTGTGCTGTGTTCGCGCGCGCTGCCGCCCGTGAATGTTACTCGCGCCTGCGTGCAATTGTGTGAGCGCTAGTGTTCATGTGATGAACGCATCTGTAGACCCGTGTAAGCGCTAGGTCTCTCACGAGACGAGGAGCTATAAATATTCCATTATGATCGTTATTGTCGTTGTTATTCACGGACCTGTTCCTAATATCCCCGCCTGACCCTATAATGACCCCTTCACACCTCTGTAATAACCCAGTGACCTCGGCTGGCCCCTAGTTCTAACCCTGCCTAATCTCTGTTAAGCCCCGCATTCTTGCTGTCTTTGAACCAGAAGTCTGTTTTTAGGTCAAAGCACCACGCCCACCCCGCTAGCCGCCCTCGCCTTCGCGTCAGAGCAGCTCTGTTCGCCTCGCCTTCTTACTCTGGTCGAAACTGGTACAAGATTTGTCCAGATGTTCTGGAGACAGTTCTGAAAGTTTATGAGGCAAGCGACAGGATGTTGGAAGTGGTGAACACTTTGAGAACTGGCTCGTTCCAAAGTTTCAGTGTCGAATACGAAGTCGGAAGTGATGAGCACTTTGAGAGCTGGCTCGTTTCAAAGTCAGAAACGAAGTCAGAAGTGATGAGCAATTTGAGAATTGGCTCATTTCAAAGTTTCAGAGTCAAACACGAAATCAGATGTGTTGAGCGCTTTCAGAACTGGCTCATTTTTAAGTTTTGAAGTCAGGCATGAAGTCAGAAGTGATAAGCACTTTCAGAACGGACTCATTTCAAAGTTTCGAAGTCAGGGGTCATTCGATGAATGAAGTTATGCAGTGTATTCTTTCATATATTAGTATGGTTTTTGTTGGTTTCTTCAGTCTGCACACCGTGGTCGACCCATATCGTTTTGTTTTGTTTTTGTAATTGTTTTTGCATTAAGAGTTTGGAGTGAAGTGTAGGCGCTTAACAGATGTTCTTTTACATTGCATACAGTACGACCAGCAGGACTTCCAGTAAGACTGCCACTAGTCGGACACTGAGGAGTGTGGTCGTTGTTGCAAGTCAAATCAGGACGTCTTTTGCAAGGCCAATGTGACGTCCACAAGACTTTCAAATGTTCTGCATTTGGGGGGTTTCCATCGCCTTCCGATTAA
>JABMCL010001836.1:555000-557500 GCA_018857735.1 Alviniconcha marisindica | reverse complement strand
TTTATTCCACACCATTTTTCCTCAGCTCTCGTTAGACGGCAAATGCAGTTTTGCACTGCGAATGTTTCATCCGCCCAGAAACAGATTACGTTTTGTCTGTTAGTTTCATTTCCGCGGCAAATATTCCACGGGCGAAAATAACGCCTCTACAGGAGCAGCTCTGCTTTCGTGTGTTCAACGTGCGTCAGTCACGCCATTTACGCCACAGTGCAAACTATGTCAAAAATACCCAGCACCAACGAAAGATTTAACGTGGAGGTAAAGTAAATAAAAAATATTAAAAAGCTATACCGGAAGTAAGGCGCACATTGTAGCATGATTATTTTCAGACTGTTTCGGAATCAGACTGTTGGAGGATAAAGACTTTTTCTGCGAGCAAAAAGTAGTGAATATATTAATACTAACCCCTGTTTCTCTCTCCGTCTTGTGCTTACAGCGTCACGTGATCCTGCGCGTGCACGCCCTGTCATGAACTGCTGCTACTGTCCTTCCCAGCAGACCACATTCCCTCCAGTGACGTGCTCAATACGTCACAGTGACGTCACTTCCGCTGCACGCGCACCGCCCGTCACCTTCGGGCAGCCATCACTTTGATTTGATCTGTACAGAAACAGAAACAAAAATACCAATGTAAATTTGGCTTCAGACACACTTTAAGCGTGACAGATTGTAAACGAACAGTAATAAGCTTCCATTACCTGGAACTTACAAAACAGGAAATCGTCAGAACAAAAAAAGAAAAAGAAAAAAGAAAAAAAGAAAAGAAAAAAACTTGAAAAACAAGTACATTGATGCGTTTTTTATAATATATATATATATATATATATATATATATATATATATTTTATATATATAAATTTTTTTTTTTTTTTTTTTTTTTTTTTTTTACTTTCATGTTTCTCTCTCTCTCTCTCTCTCTCTCTCTCTCTTCCTCTCTCTCTCTTTTTCTTCTTTCTTTCTTTTTTTTTTTTTTTTTTTTCTTAGACTGGTCGGCTTACGCGTACGCATACTCGCGCGCTCACAAACACACCACGTGTTGCGCAGGTTTAACATCACATCTCCACCTGCAAAAGTAGCGCTACCACTCAGACATCTGAAAACGGCAACTGAATCATCAAAATAGTAACTGCGGCTACTCTCGGTGAAAGGAGGGGCAGGGGGAGATAAAAACAACACAACAGGGCAACACACACACACACACACACACACACACACACACACACACACACACACACACACACACACACTGTCCCTAACATGCTTTTAGCATCTGAGGACATTAAACAAAAAACGAACCACACACGAACACACACACACACACACACACACACACACACACACACACACAGGCCAGGTGGGTGTGTCAGTCCAACAATTCAGACCAGGGAGCCACAGACATGTGTAAGACAGAAGTGAACGAACTGGCCCCTCGGGCAAGCTTTGATACCCACAACACCTCGCCACGTGCTTCGCCGACCCGCTTCCGGTTCTACCCACAACACACTGCCACGTGCTTAGCGGACCAACTTCCGGTTTTTCAACACAATCCAGAAGGATTGCCATCAGACTCGGCAAAAAGACAGGCAGGCAATGTTTGCTTATTGACAATGTTGCTGGGTGAATAATGTAGCACATCCTTAAACCCACGCCTCCCTCACACCTTACTGACAATCTGGCCGGGTGAATAGAATGCAATGCATCAACATACCCACGCCTCGCTCACATCTTATTTGCAAATGATGTTGCCGGGTAAATAATGGAATACATCCACAAACCCACGCCTACTTCACACCTTACTGGCAATTTTTCCCGCTTAACACGTCAAACGCCTTATTGACAGTATTGTCCGTTGAACGTAACACGTAACGTAACATTGAATTTAACACGTCTGAAACTTTACTGACAATCCTGCCCGCTGAATAACGTGCCATGTCAACAACTGTGTTGACAATCCTGCCCGCTGAATAGTGGTCTTCTCAACCTTTTGTGGGTTGGGATCTCAACGTTCTTTTTTCTTTTCAATGTGGCGAAAATTACGAACATTTGTACCTGGTCGTGCTGAGCATCTCTCTCTCTCTCTCTCTCTCTCTCTCTCTCTCTCTCTCTCTCTCTCTCTCTCTCTCTCTCTCGCTCGCTCGCTCGCTCGCTCGCTCTTTCTGTCTGTCTGTCTGTCTGTCTGTCTGTCTGTCTGTCTGTCTGTCTGTCTGTCTGTCTGTCTGTCTGTCTGTCTGTCTGTCTTCTCTCTCTCTCTCTCTCTCTCTCTCTCTCTCTCTCTCTCTCTCTCTCTCTCTCTCTCTCTCTCTCTCCCTCTCCTCCTCCTCCTCCTCCTCCTCCTCCTTCTCCTCCTGCTCGTCCACCTCCTCCTCCTCTTCCTCCTCCTCCTCCTTCTTCTTCTTCTTCTTCTTCCTTCTCCTTCTTCTTCTTCTTCTTTTTGCGCTCAATCAATGCTCAAGGTTCGGATATCGAATATTTTGAGATGATCAAGGCTCAGACATCGGGC
>JABMCL010001836.1:530000-547500 GCA_018857735.1 Alviniconcha marisindica | reverse complement strand
CAATCCTTGGACAATAAAGATGCTGAGTTCGAGTTCTCTCCCCCTCCCCCACTTCTCTCCCTCTCCCCCCCCCCCCCCTCTCTCTCTCTCTCTCTCTCCTCCTCCTCCTCCTCCTCCTCCTCCCCCTCCTCCTCTTCCCCTCTCTCTCTTTCTTCACCCCCCCCCCCTTTGTCTTTTTCCTTCTGAGGTGACCTCTTGACGTTGACAGGAGGTCACGTTGTCTATAATTATGGCAACGATAGGTTAACTTCTATGTAGTGACGTTAAGTGAATTTTGTGTGTGGTGACGACAGCTTAACTTAGCACAATAGTAGTCTAGGTGGTGGCGACAGGTTCATTTCTTATCGATGACGATGAGTTCATTTCAAAGCGGTGGCGATAGGTTCATTTCTAAGCGGTGGCGATAGGTTCATTTCAAAGCGGCGCTGATAAGTTCATTTCTAAGCGGTGGTGAAAAGGTTCATTTTCAGGCGGTGGCGATTCCCTTTCCGAAACGGTCGAGATAAGTTCACTTCAAAACGGTGGCGATAAATTCATTCAAAAACAACAACAACAACAACAAAACAGCTATATGTAGTATCACCAGGACAATTTGCAAAGCGTAGCGATACGGATGTTCTGCAGCTCCAATCTGTTGCCCTTTGTCCCGTCTTCACGTACAGACACCTTCAGTTCCCGCGGGCCATGTGAGTGACGGGCGGGGACAAGAGGCGATAGGAAGCAGGCAGGCTGGGAATAGCGTGTTGAACAGGCCGGCAGCAATGACGGAACCTTGTCGCTTGTCAAGCCGTTCGTTTCCGCCGACAGGAAAGTTACAGTATAGGTCTGCGTCTGCGGGTCTTGTTTCCTTACAAAGCATTCCGCCAACCCCCTCTGTCCTTCCACATGCCCCCCTTTCTCCACCCCTCCTCCGTCTTTGCTTCCATCTCCCTTCCTTCCCTTCCTCTTCTTCTACTTCCCTTTCTTCTCTTCCTGTGCCTCCCTTCCTCCTCTTCCTCTTCCTCTACCTCCCATTCCTCTTCCTTTGCCTCCCCTTCCTTCTCTTCCTCTTCCTTTGCCTCCCCTTCCCTCTCTTCCTCAACCTCCCCTTCCTTCTCTTCCTCCCCTCCCCTCTCTTCTCTTCCTTTTCCCTCTGTCCTTCTCTTCCTCAATTTCCCTTCCTTCTCTTCCTCAACCTCCCCTTCCTTCTCTTCCTCTACCTCTGCATCCCATTCTTTCTTTCTTTTCTTCGACCACCTCCTCTTCATTCCCTTTCTCAACCTCCCCTTCCTTCTCTTCTTCAACTTTTCATTCCTTCTCTTCCTCAACCTCCCCTTCCTTCTCTTCCTCTGCATCCCATTCTTTCTCTTTTTTCTTCGACCACCTCCTCTTCCTTCCCTTCCTCAACCTCCCCTTCCTTCTCTTCTTCAACTTTTCATTTCTTCTCTTCCTCAACCTCCCCTTCCTTCTCTTCCTCTTCCTCAGCCTCCCCTTCCTTCTCTTCCTCAACCTCCCCTTCTTCTCTTCCTCAACCTCTCCTTCCTTCTCTTCCTCTTCCTCCACCTCCCCTTCCTTCTCTTCCTCCACCTCCACGTCCCCTTCCTTCTCTTCCTCGACCTCCCCTTCCTTCTCGTCCTCAACCTCCCCTTCCTTCTCTTCCTCTTCCTCAACCTCCCCTTCCTTCTCTTCCTCTTCCTCAACCTCCCCTTCCTTCTCGTCCTCAACCTCCCCTTCCTTCTCTTCCTCAACCTCCCCTTCCTTCTCGTCCTCAACCTCCCCTTCCTTCTCGTCCTCAACCTCCCCTTCCTTCTCGTCCTCTTCCTCAACCTCCCCTTCTTTCTCTTCCTCTTCCTCAACTTCCCCCGCCTTCTCTTGATATTTCCCCATCTCCCCATCCTCCTCTGCTTCCGCCTCCCCCACCTTCCCTTCCTCGTCTCTCTCGTCTTCGTCCTCGTCCTCTTCCTCCTCCTCTTCCTCCTCCTCTTCCTCCTCCACGCGCACTGCCTCCCCCTACCGGCCTGAAACTCACCACGTCACCTCTTTAGGGCAGGACCAGTAGCATCACTGCTGACTCAGCAGCCAACGCGGTGGGCGGAGCGACGCAGAGCGGCGATGACACAACTGAGATGTCCTTGGGGAGTGGAGGCGGTAAACGAAGAGAGAGAGAGAGAGAGAGAGAGAGAGAGAGAGAGAGAGAGAGAGAGAGAGAGAGAGAGAGCAGAGAGAGAGAGAGAGAGAGAGAGAGAGAGAGAGAGGAGAGAGAGAGAGAGAGAGAGGGAGAGAGAGAGAGACGAGAGAGAGAGAGAGAGAGAGAAGAGAGAGAGAGAGAGTGGGTGAGAGAGAGAGAGAGAGAGAGAGAGAGAGAGAGAGAGAGAGAGAGAGAGAGAGAGTAGAGAGAGAGAGAGAGAGGAGAGAAAAGGAGAGAGAGAGAGAGAGAGAGAGAGAGAGAGAGAGAGAGGAGAGCTGTGGGTCGACGAGAGAGAGAGAGAGAGAGAGAGAGAGAGAGAGAGAGAGAGAGAGAGAGGTAGCTGTGGTCGACGGAGCTAGCTGGTGAGAGAGGGGGGTGGGGGGCTGTGGGGCGCGGGAGGTGGGGGTGGGGGGTGGGGGGTGGGGGTGGGGAGGGGTCAGGGAGAGAGACGGGTCATTGGTCGATGAAGGGGAAGGTCCATGCTAGTCAAGGGAGGAACGAGACGATGGGGGGTGAGGGGGGGGGGGGGGGATGGAGGAAGGGGGTACAGGTAGACAGAGAGAGGTGGACGGTGTGGAGAAGTAGTGGTCGACGAAGAGACAGATGGTCTTTTCGGCGATGGCTGGGGGGTGGGAGCGGGGGGGGGGGGGGGGGGGGGGGGGGGGGGTGGTAGGGGCGAAGCACTCTCTGACCGCTGATTCAGTACACTTAGTTCTCGTTCTTGTTCTTGCGGCTGAAGATGTTGCACCTCGTCAGGTGTCTTCCCCAAAGCTAACCACAACTAACGCGGTTAAAAAGTATACACTAATACAGTGGATGGTATTTGGAAGAAAGTGAAGAAAACCAAGGTGAGTTGACCGGGAAGGTAGAGATTAGGACAAGGAGGAAATTCCTGGCAGCGGGAGAAGCTAGCAATTAGGCTATATTCTGACCTGCTCCAGGCTTTAAAAGGGAGAAGGCTGGTAACGTCAACTCTGAGTCCTAAACATAGAGGGAACTGAATTCTGCGTCCGCAGTGCCCCATTGCAAACCAGTTAAGTTCAGTGGTCTCAAAATGCCTCGGTGATTATTTGTTCACCTCAAAGTTCTTGTCGCCTTATTGTCTGCATCACCTGACTTTCTACATCACCTTACTGTCTGCATCACCTTACTGTCTGCATCACTTTACTGTCTGCATCACCTTACTGTCTGCATCACTTTACTGTCTGCATCACCTTACTGTCTGCATCACCTTACTCTCTGCGTCATCTTACTTTTTGCATCATCTTACTGTCTGAATTATCTTACTTTCTGCATCACCTTACTGTCTGCATCACCTTACTGTCTGCATCACCTTAATTACTGCATCACCTTACTTTCTACATCACCTTACGTTCTACATCACCTTACTGTCTGCATCACCTGACTTTCTGCGTCATCTTACTTTCTGCATCACCTTACTGTCTGCATCACCTTAATTACTGCATCACCTTACTGTCTGCATCACCTTACTGTCTGCATCACCTTACTGTCTGCATCACCTCAGTTACTGCATCACCTTACTCTCTGCATCACCTTACTCTCTGCATCACCTTAATTACTGCATCACCTTACTTTCTACATCACCTTACGTTCTACATCACCTTACTGTCTGCATCACCTTACAGTCTGCATCACTTTACTGTCTGCATCACCTCAATTACTGCATCACCTTACTGTCTGCATCACCTTACTGTCTGCATCACCTTACTGTCTGCATCACCTCAATTACTGCATCACCTTACGTTCTACATCACCTTACGTTCTACATCACCTTACATTCTGCATCACCTTACTCTCTGCGTCATCTTACTTTTGGCATCATCTTACTGTCTGAATTATCTTACTTTCTGCATCACCTTACTGTCTGCATCACCTTACTGTCTGCATCACCTTAATTACTGCATCACCTTACTGTCTGCATCACCTTACTGTCTGCATCACCTTACTTTCTGCATCACCTTACTGTCTGCATCACCTTACTCTCTGCGTCATCTTACTTTTGGCATCATCTTACTGTCTGAATTATCTTACTTTCTGCATCACCTTACTGTCTGCATCACCTTACTGTCTGCATCACCTTAATTACTGCATCACCTTACTGTCTGCATCACCTTACTGTCTGCATCACCTTAATTACTGCATCACCTTACTGTCTGCATCACCTCAATTACTGCATCACCTTACGTTCTACATCACCTTACATTCTGCATCACCTTACATTCTGCATCACCTTACATTCTGCATCACCTCAATTTCTGCATCCGAGATAGTCGCCGCGGGATTTTGTTTTTTTTAATATTTTGGGACAGGAGGGGGGAAGGGGGGGCGGGGTAGAATGGGAGGACGGCGGAGATACAGCGAGAGTACAGTCGGGGCACACTCCGAACATCGCTTTCCGGCACCCTCCTCCAAACTCCGCCAGATCTGGTCACGCCAGTGAAGGGGCGCTCTTTATCTCCGCGCAGCTGTCCACCGAAAGGTTTGGGTACTAACAAGACTTTGGAAGCAACATAGCGTCCAAGCACGCACGTATACACGAGGCGCGTCCGCCCCGGTGGAGAAAAAGAGTTCCGTCTCCAGTCAAAGGATTTCAGTTTTATGAAAGTGTTGGCTTAAGCAACGTGGGCTATTGTAAAATATATTTTTAAAAACGCCTGATATAATCTGAATAGTCTGTTACAAATGAACTGCCATTGATAGAACAGCTCTACACGGCGTCACACAAAGAGCAATTAAATTGTAATTGACGATCCTTGTGTGTCGTCGTAGAGGTGAGTACGTTTCTCTAGAGCTGCTCAGAGAGCCGGTTTGGCCTAGCGGTAAGGCGTTAGGCTGGTAAGCGGAAGGACCTCGGTTCGATACCGTTTCGGCTCTCCTTTCTCTTCAAAAAGGTTGTGGTTTGTGGACACTTGTCTTGTGACTTTGTCCCTCGCAGTTAATGAAACATTAACTGAATGGCTCTCATCGTTGCCCATCTTAATGCAGGTCGTTCTGGTGGTGACAGTGTAGCGGTAGGTATATACTCTCCCTCTTCCCCCACCTCCATACCCCCATCCCCCCATTTTCCCCGTCCCTAATAAGCCTTATGGTTTCTGTGGACGTTAAGCACCATGTTTACTTACTTACAGCTGTTCTATTTTGTCAACCTCGCCAGCAGTTGTTCACTCATTCCTTGTACTGCCATTACATTTCGGGCACCCAGGAAAAAAAAACTGTCCGTTAGCCGACAGTTTTTTCGAGACCTATGACCTATAGCGTAATCAAAGACAGCGGTGGTCGGAGAAAAGACGTCGTAATTAAACCACCACTCGGGGTGTGCAGCCGGGGTACAGTGAGGGTAAACACTGGGGTAGGTACACCGCGAGGGTACATTAAAGGTGCAATCGGGATAAGGACAGAGCTAGATCTCCGGCGCACTTAACGAACGCGGCTCTAATTAAACTGCCCATCCCTTAGACAACCTGACAAGAGGACGCGGCGGCCCAGAAAGAAGCGATGTTTACAGATTCGCCGCTCTCGAAACACACACGTCAATTAAAGAACACGCGAGGAAGTGGAATCGAGGTGAATGGCGCGCATGCCGCCAACTCCGGGATACTGCTTGAGCGCCAGGCTCCTTTATCTGTCGCTAATGAAGGGACATCCTCGGCCTTGCTTGCGAAAGAGACAGAAATCCCAAACAGGCCCTGTTCTTTCCGTCATTTGTATCAGACGCAAGCGGTTTTTCCCCCACAACGTTCAGGTGGAATTATGTTGTGTCTTTCTGGTCTGTACGGATTGAATCGTAACCCAATGGTTAGCAGCTGCGAAGAGCAAGTTCAGGTGGAATTATGTTATGTCTTTCTGGTCTGTACGGACTGAATCATAACCCAATGGTATACTAGCTGCGAACAGCAACTTCCGGCATAGGCTACTGATGAATTCAAATTTGCACGAGGAGCTAACTAAATGGCCATTTACTTACTTGCTTGCTCGCTTGTTCGCCCGCTCACTCACCTACCCACCCACCTACCTACCTACCTACCTACATACCTACCTACCTACCTACCTACCTATCTACCTACCTACCTGTGTACACACCTACCTACCTACCTACCTACCCACCCACCTACCTACATACCCACCCATCCATCCACCCTTGTTTACCTACCTACCTACCTACCTACCTACCTACCTACCTACCTACCTACCTACCTACCTACCTACCTACCTGCCTACCGACCTGCCCACCTACCTACCTACCTACCTACCTACCTACCTACCTACCTACCTACCTACCTACCTACCCACCCACCCACCTACCTACCTACCTACCTACCTACCCATCCATCCACCCTTGTTTACTTACTTATTTACTTACTTACTTATTGCACTTGTGTACTGCCTGTCAACCACACAGTCACTTCAGGACGAATCACACATTCACCGTTACTTCCCACGAGGTCGAAATGCAAGTCACCAAAACACAAGTAAAAAGCTGGCTCACAGTTCTACACACAACACAATCACCAGCAATCACAACGAAGTCACAACAGTCAATCGATAACACAGTGCGGTGCTTATGATACAACCGCACTCCAGGTTGTGTTACGTTTCTCACAATAACACTGTGGCGATCAAAGGAATTACACACGCGAAAATGTCACACTCACAGAAAACGTGTTAAACTCAGATGGTATATGCGGACAAGGACAAGTAATTTGCAACTTGTAGAAGGCAACAGTGTTCGATATCTAGACCCTGGTCACCTAGTTGATATTGTTGTTTGTTGGTTCTACTGTTGTTGATGATGGCCAGTTTCGTCGTTGTCTCTGTTGTTGCTTTTATTGTTGGTGTCGTCGATGTCGTTTGTTCTTGACTAAGTTATTTCTGTTGCATTGTTGTTGTTTTTCTTCTTCTTCTTCTTCTTCTTCTTCCCCTCTTTCTCCTCCTCCTTCTTCTTCCTCTCTCCTCCTCTTCCTCCTCCTCTTCTTCTTCTTCTTCATCTTCTTTCTTTCTTTCTTCTTCTTCTTCTTCTTCTTCTTCATCTTCTTTCTTTCTTTCTTTCTTTCTTTCTTTCTTTCTTCTTCTTCTTCTTCTTCTTCTTCTTCTTCTTCTTCTTCTTCTTCTTCTTCTTCTTTCTTCTTCTTTCTTTCTTTCTTCTTCTTCTTCTTCTTCTTCTTCTTCTTCTTCTTCTTCTTCTTCTTCTTCTTCTTCTTCTTGTGGGATTAATGAACAATGTGTCACGGTAACAGAGAGCAGGAAAGACGTGTCAAGCTACATATACCATTGTGTGGCACTGCCAGCACACACCCATGCTATTCTTGAATGTCAGAAATGACACGGGGAAATTTACCAAACTTTCCACCCTCCGGGCTCCTCGCTTATACAAAGGTAAATTTCCTGAACTGCAGAGAGTAAACGTGACACCGTTGCGCAAAGGCTCTGAAAAGACGACGGCGTCTGACGAAGGCATGTTAGCCCTGCGATTAGTGGCTTGAGTATAGGTCTGTGTCCTGAGAGACCGACAATTTTCGTACTCTCCATCGTCTTCTTCCGTCTCTCCCCAAGGCCTCTTCTATATTGCTGTGCGTGGGGATTATAATCACAATGATGATATTATTATCATATATTATAGCGTATCCTTTACCTGCAGTTTTGGGCAACCATTAGCTCTTTCTGACTGTGTTCCAGCGAGCATATTGCGAGGATTCTACAGACGTGGTTTGTGCACGTGTCTTAAGTAGACTGCTGCGTGGTAACGTTTTCACGGTACGCTTGCCAGGTGACTGGACTGTCGTATGTCTTTCCAGATGTATGCATTGACTTAACTCTCTCTCTCTCTCTCTCTCTCTCTCTCTCTCTCTCTCTCTCTCTCTCTCTCTCTCTCTCTCTCTCTTCTTCTTCTTCTTCTTCTTCTTCTTCTTCTTCTTCTTCTTCTTCTTCTTCTTCTTCTTCTTAGTACTGTAGCAACGGTAGATATGTGAGTCGGCCTTTGTGCTAATATCTTCACCGTTGAGAAATAAAGTTCATCAATCAATCAATCAATCAATCAATCCAATCTCTCTCTCTCTCTCTCTCTCTCTCTCTCTCTCTCTCTCTCTCTCTCTCTCTCTCTCTCTCTTGTACAAGAAGACATTTTCATTTGGTAGTAGTCTAATACAATAGCGTAGTCCTGTACAATGTGGTATTTTCAGTTGACAGTCTTGCAATAGTTTAATCTTGTACAAGGTGGCATTTCAGCTGGTGTTCTAATAGTTCACACCTGTACAAGGTGGTGTTTTCCGTTGACAATGTTCGAGTATGACAGTTCCGTCACGTGTGAAACGACCTTTTCAGCTGCTGGTGTTCTAGTAGTTCAGCCCTGTACAATTTATGGTGGCATTTTCAGCTTGATAGGTGTGCAATAGTTCCGTCTTATGGGAGGTGGTGTTTTCAACTAGTGTTCGAATAGTTCAGCCCTGTACAAAGTTGTATTTTCAGCTGGTGTTCTAATAGTTCAGTCCTGTACACGGTGATATTTTCAGCTAGTGTTGTAACAGTTCAGTCTTGTACATGGTGGTATTTTTTCAGATGATGTTCTAACATGTCAGTCCTGTATAAGGTGCTAGTATTCTAACACATCAGTCCTGTCCAAGGTGGTATTTTCAGGTAGTGTTCTAACAGTTCAGTCCTGTACATGGTGGTATTTTCAGATGGTGTTCTGACATTTCAGTCCCGTACAAGGTGGTATTCCCAGCTGGTGTTCTAACAGTTCAGTCCTATACAAACTGGTATTTTCAGGTGGTGTTCTAATAGTTCATTTCTGTGCAAGTTGGTATTTTCAGCTTGATAGGTTTACAATAGTTCAGTCTGACAGAAGGTGGCATTTTCAACTTGATAGGTTTACAATAGTTCAGTCTGACAGAAGGTGGCATTTTCAGCTTGATAGGTTTACAATAGTTCAGTCTGACAGAAGGTGGCATTTTCAGCTAGTGTTCTGTTAGTTTAATCCTGTACGTGGTGGTATTTTCAGCTGGTGTTCTTATTGGCGCAGTTCAGTACAAGGTGATATTTTCAACTGGTTTTTATAATAGCCTTGCACAAGGTGGTATGTCAGCTGGTGTTCTAATAGCTCAGTCCTGTACAAGGTGATATTTTCAACTGATATTCTAACAGTCTTGCACAAGGTGGTATGTCAGCTGGTGTTCTAATAGCTCAGTCCTGTACAAGGTGATATTTTCAACTGATGTTCTAACAGTCTTGCACAAGGTGGTATGTCAGCTGGTGTTCTAATAGCTCAGTCCTGTACAAGGTGATATTTTCAACTGATGTTCTAACAGTCTTGCACAAGATGGTATGTCAGCTGGTGTTCTAATAGCTCAGTCCTGAACAAGCTGATATTTCAACTGGTGTTCTAACAGTCTTGCACAAGGTGGTATTTTCAGGTGGCGCAGAAAGCGTCCTCAGAGCTCAGCCCTGCTCAGTGTGGCATCTTAAAGTGCCAGCGAACGATTACGTGACATTTCCCACCGGGCATTCCTCTCCCAGATAGCGCCCCCTACCCCCTTGTTCTTCCCCTACACACTTCCCTCCCGGCCAAAGGTCCGGCCCGGCCATTTCCCTCCTGAGCTATTGTGCCGCCAAAGGCAGTTTCCTCTGCAGACGGTTCGCTCCTGAACCGCTTCCTTCCTGGTTGAATTCCATCCTGAATATTTCCCGCCTGGGTTATTTTTGGAATCCTTCTCCAAATAAATTCAACATGGAGTATGATGAACAGGTGATCTAGTTTGGCCCGAAAGCTGAAACCTGTTTCTTTTTTTCTTTTTCTTTTTTTCTTTTTCTTTTATTGTTTAAAATTTTAAAATCTACATGGAGCAACTTGCCTTAACTTAGTTTGTGCTCGTGCGTTGACTGTGTGTGTGTAATGTTACTTGGACGTGAATAGAGATTGTTTAAAACCAAATGTATTTTGTTAAAAGCATGCAAATGAGGTACAATGACAACCTGTTAACAAGTCACAACTTTTTTTCTTTTTTTTCTCTTTTTTTCTTCTTTTTTTGGACTGTCAAGTTTCTTTCTTTCTTTAACTCATTAATCTGCTTACCTTGTCGTTTACTGAAACACAAAACATGCCCATCAACAGAAAACAAACAAGAAGCAATTGTTCCCTACTATACATGCAGAGTTCGTAGCTAGATGCTGTGGGCGGACCTCGGTTCGATTCCCCTTATGTATTATAATCATGCTTTCATTTCAGCTTTGTTCTTTATGGACACTGTCTTGTGATTCACGACTGTGAACGGTGGGGGCGGGGGGGGGGGAGGGGGGGGGGGGGGGGGGGGGGGGGGGGGGATACGCATGTGATAGACGTTATTTGGAGGCGGAAATTGCACGGAGAAAAGTGTTAATGTCTGGGAGGGAAGAGCAAAAAATTAAATACCACAGGTGGAAATGACTCGAACGGAAGTGGCATGACGTCATAGGAAATGCCCATATACCCCCCTTCTCTTTGAAAATTCAGATTTGTTGTTGTTGTATTTTTTCGCTTAATGGTGTTTTTTTTCTTCTCCTTCTTCGGTTTGTGCTGCATAGTGCCACTTTAACAGTCGCTGTCTTTTGCTCGATAGCTCTCTCTCTCTCTCTCTCTCTCTCTCTCTCTCTCTCTCTCTCTCTCTCTCTCTCTCTCTCTCTCTCTGTATGTGTAGCCTATTGGCATGTAGATTAGCAGGGACAGATTGTAAGAATAGGCAACTGCCTAAAAGCTTAATCCTTGTGTAATAAAGTTCTGAGTTCTCTCTCTCTCTCTCTCTCTCTCTCTCTCTCTCTCTCTCTCTCTCTCTCTCTCTCTCTCTCTCTCTCTCTGTCTGAACCAAAAATACAAGTGCAATAAGCACAGTACATGATAATGGGGTACAGCTGCCGATAAAATTAAGACATCTGAATAGGAACAACCACGGATAGACCCACGGTGCCACTTTAAAACAGCTGAGCGGCGTGCCTCTCGCCTTATTAAGTCACGGTAAAGCGGTCAGGCACGAATCCGTCATGACACAGACACACGCATTAGCGTGACAGCGTTTTTAGCAACGCGGACAAACGTGTATTATATACGAGAATACAGCCATATACAGCTAAAGTGCTCTTTTGTCAACTATGCCGTCTTTGGTTTGGGCGTCACCATACGCGCTCTAAACGCTTGGAACGATCGGCTTGCTTTTATAAGTAAACATGGCGCTTAACGTCCACAGAAACCATAAGGCTTGATAGGAACGTTGTGAAGGGTGGGTGGGGGGTGGCGGGGGGGGGGGGGGGGGGCGGTATGGTGGTGGGGGAAGAAAGAGGGAGATTATAGACCTATCGCTACACTGTCACCACCAGAATGATTCCTGCATTAAGATGGGCAGCGATGAGAGCCCTTTTAATGTTTCAGTAGGAAGTGATGGACAAAGTCACAAGACAGTGTCCACAAACCACAACCTTTTTGAACAGAAAGGAGAGCCGAAGCGGTATCGAACGGAGGTCCTTCCGCTTACCAGTCAAACGCCTTACCGCCGGGCCAAACCGGCCCACAAATTGCTTTTATTTCCTTCAAGTGATGCTTAATGTCCTCGGATGTCGGTTGACATATCAGAGACAAGCTGAGACCAGTGCCGAAGCATGGTTCAATACAGCTTTACGTCCACGGAAACAAGAAGGCTCGTTAGGACGGACAGCCCAGGACGGCCACCTCGACTCTCACACACAGCTCCTGAACTATGAAAATGCTTTTATGCCTCCAAAGGAGCTTTTTAAGCGTCGTCGTTACGGCCGGGCAATGAATTCTGCTCAGCAAGCAAAAGAAGCGAGGCGTGCACTTCACGTGCGGCGAAGGGCATGCAAGAGACCTACATAAAGTGCACGCGGAAGTGCTCGATCGACACCATTCTGCGCATGCTCATCTGTTTGCCATCCGCCATGCCGCTTATGGGACCGAAAAATGCCAGCCCGTTGCTTTGACTCCTATTCTTCTCTCCTTTCTATCCCCGGAGCAGCCCCCGGGGGTGTGATCAACCTCTCAGAATCGAGGAAGACGAGCGTTTGCGGTCTCATTTGTTTCCTTTGGATTCCGGTGGCGGTTTTCGGCTGGAGCCTCGAGTTCGCGTCGCCTGCGCGGACCACCGACGGTACGGATGTCTGCTGACGTCATGGCGGAGGCCGAGCTATCGTGAGGGTTAGCGCTGTTAAAGGTTCGTGTGTTGTATGACGCGGGGTTCGCGGCGAAAGAACTTCCTTATGTTCAGGGCCTCTCTCTCTCTCTCTCTCTCTCTCTCTCTCTCTCTCTCTCTCTCTCTCTCTCTCTCTCTAATGTCTCATTTTCCCGGTGCGACTGTGTGGTCCTCTTTTCTTTTGTTTATTGTTTTTGTTTGTTGTTTGTTTGTTTGTTTGTTGATATGTGTCTTGTTTGTCTGTGTGTTTTGCTGTTTGTATGTCTTATTTGTCTGTCTGTGTGTATAATTGAGTTTTGTATTTGCGGTTTGTATATGGGTCTATGGCCAAAATACAATAAACCATCTGAAGTCTGAAGTCTGAAGTCTCTCTCTCTCTCTCTCTCTCTCTCTCTCTCTCTCTCTCTCTCTCTCTCTCTCTCTCTCTCTCTCTCTCTTTATGTTTAAAACAAAAAAATTAAGCCATCTTCTAGTCGTAGTTAAGTGTCAAATGAAAATAATTCAGAGGAAAACAACGAAAGGAAGAAAGAAGAAAAAACGAGGGGGGCGAGAGAGAGACAGACAGACAGATAGTCATAGGAGAGAGACAGACAGATAGACAGAGAGACAGAGAGGGTGAGAGACAGACAGACAGAGAGACAGAGAGAGACACAGAGAGAGGCAGACAGAGAATCAGGGAATGAATAAATGCATTTTATTTTACGAGGGTAGTGGACTAGACACAGGGTTTTCTTGTATCCAGCCCTCGCCCATAAGAGACTATACTACACAGAGAGAGAGAGAGAGAGAGAGAGAGAGAGAGAGAGAGAGAGAGAGAGAGACATACAGACAGACAGACAGACAGAGACAGAGAGACAGAGACAGAGAGAGAGAGCTCAGAACTTTATTACACAAGGATTATGCTTTTAGGCAGTTGCCTATTCTTACAATCTATCCCTGCTAATCTACAAGCCAATAGGCTACACACAGAGAGACAGACAGACAGACAGACAGACAGAGACAGACAAACAGAGACAGAGAGAGACAGACAGAGAGTCAGACAGACAGACAGAGACAGACAGAGAGTCAGACAGACGGACAGACAGAGACAGACAGTCAGACAGACAGAGACAGACAAACAGAGACAGAGAGACAGAAACAGACAGACAGAGAGAGACAGGCAGACAGACAGACAGAATGCAGAGAGGCGTTTGAAAAAGCTGCAGGAGGCGGAGAGAGCCTGTTGCACGCCCCAGTCCTCAGCACGTCCATCCCAAACCATACAGCACTGCGGTATCAGGGGAAATGAGCAAGCAGACTCCCTGGCAAAGGCCGGAAGCGGACTACACCAGCCACAACATCCCAGCTCCTTCAGAGAGGCAAAACCCATCATCAGACGGACATTCCACCCTGTCCCAGAAAGCCGGAAGGACCCAGTCCACCGCCTTGAGCGGCACCAACATCCCACCATCTTCTGCTGTCTTAGGACTGGACAGTGCGGCCTGCTCCAACACATGTGCCGAATAGGGCTGGCACACACTGAAGACTGCCCATGCCAGACAGGACCACAGTCCCCAGAGCACGTTCTACACTTCTGCCCCCTTTTCAGAGAAGCCAGACAGGACCACAGTCCCCAGAGCACGTTCTACACTTCTGCCCCCTCTTCAGAGAATCAAGACAAGATCTCAGTCCGTTAAGCACATTCCACAGTTCTGCCCCCTCTTCAGAGAAGTCAGACAGGACCACCGTCCCCAGAGCAGGTTATACACTTCTGCCCCCTCTTCAGAGAAGTCAGACAGGACCACAGTCCCCAGAGCACGTTCTACACTTCTGCCCCCTCTTCAGAGAAGCCAGACAGGACCACAGTCCCCAGATCACGTTCTACAATTCTGCCCCCTCTTCAGAGAAGTCAGACAGGACCACAGTCCCCAGAGCACGTTCTACAGTTCTGCCCCCTCTTCAGAGAAGCCAGACAGGACCACAGTCCCCAGAGCAGGTTCTACACTTCTGCCCCTCTTCAGAGAATCAAGACAGGACCACAGTCCCCAGAGACGTTCTACAATTCTGCCCCCTCTTCAGAGAAGCCAGACAGGACCACAGTCCCCAGAGCACGTTCTACAGTTCTGTCCCCTCTTCAGAGAAGTCAGACAGGACCACAGTCCCCAGAGACGTTCTACACTTCTGCCCCCTCTTCAGAGAAGCCAGACAGGACCACGTCCCCAGAGCACGTTCTACACTTCTGCCCCCTCTTCAGAGAAGCCAGACAGGACCACAGTCCCCAGAGCACGTTCTACAGTTCTGTCCCCTCTTCAGAGAAGCCAGACAGGACCACAGTCCCCAGAGCAGGTTCTACACTTCTGCCCCCTCTTCAGAGAATCAAGACAAGATCTCAGTCCGTTAAGCACATTCCACAGTTCTGCCCCCTCTTCAGAGAAACCAGACAGAACCACAGTCCCCAGAGCAGGTTCTCCAGTTCTGTCCTCTCTTCAGAGAAGTCAGACAAGACCACAGTCCCCAGAGCAGGTTCTACAATTCTGCCCCCTCTTCAGAGAAGTCAGACAGGACCACAGTCCCCAGAGCACGTTCTACAGTTCTGCCCCCTCTTCAGAGAAGCCAGAAGGCAGCAGTGGCCCCATGGAGCAACGCTGCAAGAACAGCTGTGGGGCAACATGGAGGACCTTCTGAAGACCACAACCTTCATCCAAACCACCGGACTGACCGTTTCAGACAGAACCATGCTCGAACGCAGAAGAAGAAGAAGAAGAAGAAGAAAGTCTTCCGCAAGCACTTTTTTCTTAGGAAGAGTACACATGCTTTAAAAATGACTCTAATGCAGCATCATATTTGTATCCAACGCATATGAAACCTTTCGTTTTTCATACCATGTATCTATACGTATCACAATTGAAGTCTGTGTTAAAGTTTTCCTGTGTTCGTGCATGCGCTTAGAATATTCTCTTCGGACAAAATGTTGCGCTGCACAAATACTTTCAGAGGTAGCAGCAGAAGTAGTAGTAGCAGTAGTATAACTTACTTGTGTACGCTGATGTACGCTAAGATCACTAAACGTGTTTATTAAAATTACAAACAGTTAACTTTTGTTCAGCTTTTTGTCATAAATTGTCCAGCGGTCGGGCCCGGCGCAATGACATTAAAGAGAAAGAACGAATAAGCTTCATCGAACATTCGATCACGCGTAGGAGCCTTTTTTGGTTTAAACAAGAATGTATTCGAGACAAACTAAAGATACAGTGAATTATTGTGCGTTCATCAACAAGCTTTTAGAGCTTATGGGCGATGAGCTCATACAGTTGGAAACAACACACACAAATGTACGGCGGACGAACAATTTCACCTAGCTAATAGTAAATAATAAATGAGATGTAACAAAAACAACGGCAGTAGCAACAACAACAACAACAACAACAACAACAAAAGCACGAGGAAACGAAGAAAGAAAGAAATAACAACAGCAACAACAACAACAACAACATCAAACGAACAGTCACTAGGAAAAAGTCAAAACAAATTGTAGTGAAAAAAACATAACAATGTCAGATAGATAGATTGGCTGGTGGACTAAATAAATACTAACGAGCTTTTTTGGCTTTGTTTTGTTTTTCGCAGCCCAGTATTGATTGTAACATGCAAAAAGGGCAAAGAAACAGAGAGGGGTATAATAAATCTGCAGTGCCGTACACCCTTCCGCATTGTTAACGCAACACGCTCTCCGTCACTGCCAAAAAGCGTACTGCCCTTTGAAGGAAACACGCTGTAATTGCTTTTCTGACATTTTCTGGATTTAAGCAGAAAGGAGCATTTGATAGTGCTAACGTCTTGGGTTCCTAGCTTAGATTTAAAAAGAAAAAAAGAAAAAAAAAGGGAATACAGAACAGATTTGGTCTTTGTAGTGTTTGTTCTGCAAAAGTGGTCTCTCGGGAAGTCACTGCGTCTTAGAGCAGTATCCTATTCATAAAGGTTCACAGCTCCGTCAGAAAAAGACAGAAAAACAACAACACATTTTCGCGAAAGTGGCTTCTTCTTTTTCTGTTGATATTTTTTGTTGTTGTTTCTGTTTAGTTTTCTGTGTTGTTGTTGTTGTTGTTGTAGCTTTTTTGTTGTTGTTGTTTTGTTTTTTGTTTTTTGTTTTTGTTTTTTTGTTTTTGTTTGTTTGTTTGTTTGTTTTTGTTTGGTTGGTTGGTTGTTTTTTGTTTGCTTGTTTTATGTTGGGGTTTTTTGTGGGGGGGGGGGGGGGGTATTTTTCGTGTTTTTTGGTTTGTTCGTTTGTTTGTTTGTTCGTTCGTTCGTTCTTTTTATTTAAGCTAAAAATCCATAACTGCGTTTGACTTTGCAATGCGTTTGATAATCGGCAAATTCGAGTACCTGATTCCACAAACTCACTCAAACACACAAGTCATTTTTGTGTTTCGTGCTCGTGTCCGTTGACGTTTCGTCAAAAAAAAAAAAAAAAACGCTCAGTGAACGCAGACGCAAATTGACGGATGGGCGCAAAGGCAAGGCAAACGCGGACGCATTAATTAATGTTTTAATGAGTTTTGCCTTCAAAGAAAAAAGTGCGTACGATACAAACGACAGATTGATTGATTTATTCATTTATTTTCATTCGTTATTTTCCACAAAACACAAACAGCGTCACTTCCAGCCTGTTCCTTGCTGGTGTATACGCAACGTGAACATGTATTCTCTAAGCAAGTTAGGTCAACTGTGTTTCAAAGGATGTGATGGTGGTGAAGTGTTGCTTAATGTCCTCAGATGTCAGTTGACATATTAGGGGCAAGCTGTGACCAATGCCGAAGCATGGTTCAGTATATCTTTACGTCCACTGAAACCAGAAGGTTCGTTAGGACGGACAGCCCAGGACGGCCACCTCGACTCTCACACAGCTCCTGAACTATGAATAGATGTACCTCAGGTGGGGTTTATATACTTTGTATTGACTCGCATGCCAGGTGAGAGTTACCGTAGACGACTCAGGTCTTTGTTGCTGTGTTAGTCCGTGACGTCTTTCACCGATTGTTGATTGTGTTTCAATGGACACGTCGTCCTTGCTGACTCGCTGCATGGACTTGACTGTGTGATACAACTTACTACGGAGCTTTATCATCCACACTGTGCTTCGTCCTGATGATACATACACCCTACGCGT
>JABMCL010001836.1:520000-522500 GCA_018857735.1 Alviniconcha marisindica | reverse complement strand
TAGGGTGCATGTGTGTTTAGCTGTAACCTGCCACCTGCACTTTTGGCAGAATGACCGGGATCTTTTACGTGTTACTCAGTAACACGAGGGTGGAATGGATACCGAAATCAGAGTCAGCTCAGAAAGCTAACCGCGGAGGGAAAAAAATGCTCCTGCCGCTCCTGCAGGGACTCGAACCAGGGACCTTTCGATAACGAGGCTGGCGCTCTAACCACTGAGCTATCCCGGCTCCCGGGTAGCAATTTGAACTGAACAGGAGGGCACGGCGGTAAAGACATGTTTCACACAGTGGAGGGACGGGGCCGGCCGGGGTCACTGAATCTGGCCCCAGTCCCTGAGGTGAGCTGCCTTCACTCCGGGTACGTATGAAGCAGGCGTGCATCAGAATCCCTGGTGGGGTAGTCGCGACCTGGAGGTCTGGAATTTATTGTCTCGGCGTATGGGACTGAGATGCGAGGGCTGTTACCCATCATAAGCCGTATTACTGATGCTGTTTACCGCACTTCTATACTCTCTCTCTCTCTCTCTCTCTCTCTCTCTCTCTCTCTCTCTCTCTCTCTCTCTCTCTCTCTCTCTCGTGCCTAAAACCTAAAACACGCTACTATCCTAATACTATGAGTATTAAAGTTTTCGAGTTCGAGTTTTTTTCTCCTCTCTCTCTCTCTCTCTCTCACTCCTCACCTCACACTACATCTCTCTCTACCTACTACACACGACTATAAACCACCACACACCACCCACACCCATCCACACACTCCATCCTCTCTCCTGTCCTCTACTCTCACTCTCTCTTCTTTCTTAAACTCTCTCTCCTTCTCTCTCTCTCTCTCTTCTCTCTCTCTCTCTCTCTCTCTCTCTCTCTCTCTCTCTCTCTCTCTCTCTCTCTCTCTCTTTCTGTACCCCCGTTACCCTTCCCCAAAGCTGTTGACGTACAACCCAGGCATTCAGGTACTAGTTCGTCCAATGTATAAATTGCGTGGAGTTTATAGTGACAGCAGCTACGCTATACTCCCTTGTGTTAGTGTGGAGAAATGATTCATCGTTAGGTTTAGTACTGTAGCTTCTCCGGACTCCCGAATGCACAAAGGTAGCAACCAACAGGACAGTAGTTAATAACGATGACTGAACAAGAAAAGAAAAGAAAAAATGGGGGAAAGTGGGAGGGGGCTAGAGAAATACAGTAAACTCAACCTGCAAACGGGACAGAACATCTTGAAATGCAGTAGTTGCTTGGAGCTTAGTGTATGTAGTGTATGCAAGACTGGTGGGATTTGAGGGCTTGCTTGGATGATGCAGATGATGGTCGCTTTTCTATAGCGCTACTCTCAGCTCTCGAGCAGGCTCGCTGCGCTGATGATGAAGTGTTGCTTAATGTCCTCAGATGTCGGCTGACATATTAGGGACAAGTTGTGACCAATGCCGAAGCACGGTTCAATAATTCGTTACGTCCACGGAAACCAGAAGGCTCGTTAGGACGGACAGCTCAGGACGGTCAAGCCACCTCGACTCTCACACAGCTCCTGAACTATGTCTCGCTGCGCTTTTGTCGCGTGCGATTTTAAAGGAGTGACTGGTGTAGCTTTTTATAGCGTGTTTTGATTATCCGCTTAAACCATTTTTTTTTTTCTTTTCTTTTTTTTTTGATCGCGAAGTCCTGATGTCATATGGAAGTTCACTTCAGATCACAGGGCCCGTATGTGTGTGAACAGGATCTTTTTAACAGACAGAGAAGAAGCTAGAGTAAAGAGAAGAGAGAGAGAGAGAGAGTGGGGGGGGAGGAGGAGAGAGACAGACAGACAGACAGACAGACAGACGAGACAGAGAGACAGAGACAGAGATAGAGAGAGAGAGAGAAGAGAGAGAGAGAGAGAGAGAGAGAGAGAGAGAGAGAGAGACAGAGACGGAGACAGAGAGAAAGAAAGAAAGAAAGAAAGAACAAGAAAAAAGGGAGAGACAAACAGCGAACAGGCTGTACAACAGTTTCAACATAAATGTCTGCCTCAGCGAAAACAAGCGAGTAAAGTAACACTAATGATGTCAGCTAAACAAGTGTCTTGGTGTTAGTCACCGAGTCCGGAGTACCTGAGGAAGGCGTTTATGTCGAAACATGTCGTACCGCCTGTTGTCCGTTTCCTGTTTTATTGGCGAGTACATTTCCCTCCCTTCTTTTCTGTTTCGCTACTCTCGTCAGCAGACATTCGCTGTTTCCTCATTTAAAGGGGACACCATGCAAAGATGTATGTTGTTGGCCTGAAAACGTAGAAAGTGTACGAGAGAGAGAGAGAGAGAGAGAGAGAGAGAGAGGAGAGAGAGAGAGAGAGAGAGAGAGGCACGTCTTCTTTTTTGTTGTTGTCTGTTTGTTTGTTTGTTTGTTTTGTTTCATGTTGTAGTTGTTTTCTTGGGTGGTGGTGGTGTTTGTTTGTTTTTGTGGTATTGCTGTTTTGGTGTGTGTGTGTGTGTGTGTGTGTGTGTGTGTGTGTGGTGTGCGTGTGTGTTTGTG
>JABMCL010001836.1:515000-517500 GCA_018857735.1 Alviniconcha marisindica | reverse complement strand
GTGTTTGATTGATTGATTGATGATCGCTTATATAGCGCTATTCTCTGCTCTCTTCAGTAGACTCACTGTGCTCGCATGTGGTTCCACATGAGTGACTGGCTTTTTATAGCGCGTTTTTTGAATATCCACCGAAGTGGTGTACTTACAGCTGGTGCCACATGAAACTGCAGCCGTCTCGGCGCAAGTTCTGTGTACACCATACAACCATGCACGATGTCACTTCATGCAAAGCCACATACGTAAGGTGTATGTGTGTTTGGCTGTAACCTGCCATCTGCACTTTTGGCAGAATGGCCGGGGTCTTTTACGTGCTACTGCGGTAACACGGGGGTGGAACGGATACCGAAATAAGAGTCAGCACAGAAAGTCCACCCTGGAAAAGAAAATTCTCCCGCCGCTCCTGCAGGGATTCGAACCCGCGACCTTTCAGTCACGAGTCCGGCGCTCTAACCACTGAGCTATCCCCGCCCCCGTATTCTGAACACTCGGGTGGCCGCATGCAGAAGAGTTGAACTGCCGGGAAGGGGTGTGCTTTTGCACTGCACTGGAGTAAAGTCTCGTTTAAACCGAGGAGTGCGCTTGGAAACGTGAGCTTGAAAACGCTCTCGGAGAACGAACCCGTTCCACAGCCGGAGCGAAGCGCTTTGCGGGGACGTTCGCGGCCAGAAGCGCAGGACCGACGCAAGTTAGAGCCACACTCGCCACTCGCAGCCACCCGGCTAATTCCAGCCAAGACAAATCCTCCCGATAAACAGGACAGCCGTGTCACCCATCTGGCACCCGGCGTGTACAGATGAACACCTCACTCGAGTGTCATACCCGTATTAAACCACCCGGCCCCTTGTACCCAGACAAATGAGGGCAAGGTGGATGCGCGGCGACTGCGAGATTTGTTGGGCAGTCACGAGCAGTTTGTATATACCGCCCATTCCAATTAATTGTGCAGGCCGCCGCCTGGACTGGCGCTACGGAGGGGGTAACATGAAGCGGGGTAGATGCGGAGGGACCCGGGGGAACAGGGTAAAGGGAGCTCTCGCGATGTGACAATGTGTCGTAACTTTATCCCACGTCAAACAAAGGCAGGGGCGGGGTCGGGGGGGGGGGGGGGAGGAGAGAGGGGGACTTGGTGGGGTTGGCAGGGGGCGGGGGGTTAATCCTCAGCCAACTGTGGAGGTCGTATCAGGGCAGGGCAAGGGGTGGGGGGTGGGGTGGGGAGGGAGGTGGGTGAGTGAAAGAGAGAGACAGGCAGGCAGAGACACGGAGAGAGAGACAGAGACAGAGAACAGGATCAAAATGAGAGAGAGAGAGAGAGAGAGAGAGAGAGAGAGAGAGAGAGAGAGAGAGAAAGAGAGAGTGAGAGGAGGCACTGTGAGAGAGAGAGAGAGAGAGAGAGAGAGAGAGAGAGAGAGAGAGAGAGAGAGAGAGAGAGAGAACAGGAACAAAATGCCAGAGTGAGAGACAAAGAGAGTAACAAAAAGAGAGAGAGAGAGAGAGGCACAGTGAGACAGAGAGATAGTCCAGGATCAAAATGCGGGGGGGGGGGGGGGGGGGGGGGGGTGGCATTGGGAGAGACACAGAGAGAGACAGACAGACAGACAGACAGACAGACAGACAGATAGACAGACAGACAGACAGACAGACAGAGGGACAGAGAGTCAGAGACACAGAGAGCGATCGCAGGGGGGAAAGCGGATTGTAGTGGGAATAAGTAAGTAAGTAACTTGGTGTTTTACGCCCAATCAACCGGTATGGGGATTGTAGGGGGAAAAGGCGGATGAATCCAGAGACCGAGAGAGAATCAACACATCTGCATCAATCGCTTCTAACGACCAGCACGGTGACTGGTTTTGTTCCGCGGGCCGACATGGGAAACTGCGCTAGCCATTCCTGGCACAGGTAAAAACACTGGAACGGGGATTTGTTGAAATTGTGAAGCTGAATAAACTCGAAATATGGAAGCAAGTAAGCTAAAACTCCTGACAGCCGGTGAAGCATGCAAGGCTAAACTCTGACCTCCTTGGTGCTCAAAAGAGAGAATCTTTGATAGCTCTGGGCTCTCGGTGGGGAGATAGCTAGAAAGAGATACAGCTGGGCAGACGGGCAGAGACAGAGAAAGCACAGAAAGAGGGAGAGCGAGAGACAGAGGCAGAGACAGAGAGTGGAGAGACAGACAGACAGACAGATATATAGAGAAGAGAGAGAGAGAGAGAGAGAGAGAGAGAGAGAGAGAGAGAGAGAGAGAGAGAGAGAGAGAGAGAGAGAGAGAGAGAGAGAAAGCCTGAGTTAATGAAAGAGAGAGAGAGAGAGACTGAGAGAGAGAGAGCGAGCGCCTGGGGAGAAAAAGAGACAGAGATAGAGATGAGAGAAAGAGAGATAGAGCAGAGATAGAGAGGGAGAGAGATAGACAGCGGGGAGAGACAGACACAGAGAGAGTAGCCTATAATGATTTCAACGTTTCTTTTTCTCTTTGCCGGCTTGTACTTGTAGAGCCATGTCGTGA
>JABMCL010001836.1:502500-512500 GCA_018857735.1 Alviniconcha marisindica | reverse complement strand
GACAACACAAAAACAGCACAATCAAAGACACACAAACTATGTGACAGCTAGCCCAGTCGAAAATACAAACTTTGCAAAATCGACAACACAAAACAGCACAATCTACAACACAAAATGGCACAATCTACAACACAAGAAACAAAAACAGCACAATCAAAGACACACAAACTATGCGACAGCCCAGTCGAAAACACAAACTTTGCCAAATCGACAACACCAAAAACAGCACAATCTACAACACAAAGAAACAAAAACAGCACAATCAAAGACATACAAACAATGCGACAGCTAGCCCAGTCGAAAACGCAAACTCTGCACAATCGAAAACACAAAACAGCACAATCGCAAACACACGCAAAAAACAGCACAATCGAAAACACACAAACTATGCGACAGCTAGCCCAGTCGAAAACGCAAACTCTGCACAATCGACAACACACACACACAAAAAACGGCACAAACGGCTATAGTCAGCTAGTCGCGGAAGACGCAAAGTAGGACCAAAGTGAAAACAGAGCGAGCGCTGTGAGACAGAGTATACACGCTATTTACAAAAGAGCGGGTGTTGTCTTCGTCCATTGCTTTAATGCTTGCCGTCCCTGTGTTGATTCCGTAAACATTGCCCGCCGACATCAGACGTGCGTGTGAACGACAGAATGGGAATCAGGCAAGTGGGTCTGTGCGCTTTAATGTCGGTGGTGTTATAGCCACTGTTTCGCCCTGTTCCGAAGAAGAGTATGCTTCTTCGTGTGCGTGTACGTAACGTTCGCGGAAGTGGCCAACTCGGACTGAGGTTGAGTTTTTACGTACTGCTTTGATCCGAACACCATGAAAGGTTCAAAAGAACGCCATTTATTTATTAGGACGACACGCAGCGTGTGAACTTTTCGGGGCAACCCCCCTTTGTCAGGCTACAGAACGGCACTTGAACAACAGTTAAACGGTGAAAAGTGAGAAGCAGAAGTAGGACACTTATCGGCTTTTGCTTGAGCCATGTCGTTTTCGTGTCCGGTGATTGAAAGATTTCTGTTTGCTCAAAAATGTATGCTAATGTAGTTTTTGTGATAAGACGTTCGTACAGCGCAGTGAGTTTAACTCTGGTTAAAGAATAGCGCTTTATAAGAATTATTTATTATTATTATTATTGTTATTAAAGAATGTTGACATAACGTTGTACAAACTCCAAGCACTGGTTTACGGCATCCTTCCTTGGAGGAAGGTGTCGGAAAGCGATGCGCGGAGTGTGAATGTTGTACTGTTTTCAGTTGACAGTCTCTGCTTCATCGTAAGGCCTGGACAGTTATCTGCGAGTTTCTCTGCACCAGTAGTTGCTGCTCATCCTCTCAGTTGTCAAATTAATAAACAATAACGATAATAATAATAATTATTATTATTATACTGAGTACTTAAAGCGCCTAACCCGCACAGGCCCTAAGCGCTTACAAGTTGAGAAGATAGGAAGTGTCATGTATAACTGCAAAAAGGACATTGTGACTGCAAAGGAAATTATGTGAAAGGAATGAGCGAAAGGTGTACTGTAATGGATGGAGACATGTTTTTGAATAAATGCCCCAAAATGATGTGCTTGGGAGGATGGGGGGTGGGGGGGGGGGGGTCAGAGGAGTACGGGGAGGTGGGGGTGGGGGGGGGGGGGGCGGGAGGCGTCCTTGCACTCACATACTCGGCGGGGTACTTTACCCCACTGTCAGTTGTACAGGGTTACCTGAGGACGAATCACACATTCACAGTTAGTGCTGCAAACCAGGTCCAAACGCAAGCCCCCAAAACACAAGTAAAAAAGGCTGACTCACAGTTCTACACGCAACACAATCAACAGCAATCGCAACCAAACGCCCTAAAAGTAAATACTTAGCACGTCTCAACAGTTACATTCCACAGTATTTACGACTGAAATATATTTCCAGGCGGACTTCCTTCAGAAGTGTTCAGGTACAAACTGTTAAATACTGTTGATAACACCGCAAGTTTATCTAATACACTATTATGATGCACAATACCACATGTTTCCTTGCCTGTATCTATTCATTCCGCAGGCATCCACCACGAAAATCCGCTCAAATCGTTTTGTGTTCGCGAACAGGGCGAACTATTTTCATCCGCGGACCCATACGGGAAAACTGTGTCAGTCAAAACTAAGGCAATTGAGAAGTAGGGAGAGGATTTGAAACAATGAAGGCGAATGGACCGGAAAGGTAGAAAATCGAACAAGGAAGAAATACATGGCAGTGGGAGAAGCATGAGTGGCTATATTCGGACCTTCTCCAGGCTTTAAAGAGATAATATGTGCCAGCTCTGGATTCTCAATAGAGGGGACCTTGAATTCTGCGTCCGCTGTGCCCCACTGCGGGATTTGGCAGGGTACAGCAGACATATACAGCACGGATCCACTGGTCTTTAACACAGTGCCAGACAGCGAACCCTTCGCTGCCATGTGACCGGATGATAAAACCCAAGATTAACCGTTCCTATGCACAATGTGTGTGTGTGTGTGTGTGTGTGGTGTGTGTGTGTGTGTGTGTGTGTTGATGTGTGGTGTGTGTGTGTGTGCGTGTGTGTGTGTGGTGCGTGCGTGCGTCAAGAGGCGTGTGTGGTGTGTGTGTGTGTGTGTGTGTGTGTGTGTGTGTGTGTGTCGTGGGTGCTGGTGATGTGTGTGTGCGTGTGTGTGCGTGTGGTGTGATAGATGTGTGTTTGTGTAGTGTGTGATAGTACATGTATGCGTGTGTGTGTGTGTATGTGTGTAGTAGTGTGTAGTAGTGTGTGTGTGTGTGATGTGTTGTGGTGCGTGTAGTGTGATGTATGATGGTTATATGTGTATAGCGTGTATTAGATTTGTTATTGCAGTGTTGATGTGTATGTGTAGTGGTGTATGTGTGTGTATTGTGTGTGTGTGTGTGTGGTGTGTGTGATGGAAATGTATGTAGTAATCTGGTATTGCGGTGATGTGTATGCGTGATAGTATGTGTAGACGTGTGTGTGTGTGTGTTGTGTGTGTGTGTGTGTAAGTGTGTTGTGTGTGTGTGTGTGTACGTGGGTGTGTATGATGTGTGTGTGTGTGTGTATGAGTGTGAGCGTGTTGTGGTGTGTATGCAGTGTGTAGTAGTGTTGTGTAGTGTGTGTGTGTGTGTTGTGTGTGTGTGTGTGGTGTGTAGATGAGAAGAGAGAAAGAGAATGCCACAAAAGGCGTGGCATCTGTATGCCTTAGTAAGCGCTCCGGGCTCTTGCGAAATGGAGCGCCGTGAACACTATAACAGTAATATCACAACGCCTCAAAACCTGAAACGGACTACGCAATCATTGCCATGCGTATGCGATCTTTTTCATGCGTCTAATCCACACCGCGAGGAACCACGGCTTGTAAGTCCGATCCGAAGGACTTAAGCAAAATGCTAGTCTGCGCAGAACTGGACCCCGGAGGAATATCTGGGCGGGCGCAAAGCCCAGCACGTAACGACCGACCATACACGTGCACGCCATGCACGCTCGATCGTCAGTGTTTAACCTGGCTGTCGAGAGCGACTGCTTCTCGCTCTGCGCCACCCTGTTTCCGAGTGTCGCCCATCTTTCCCCGCGAAGACCCGAGCGATGATGGAGTGAGTGGTGGTTACATTTCTCCCGATTTTCACTGGGTTGAAACACAATTCGTTTCATACGTATGTTCGTACACTAACAACAGGACAGCTGGGCCGCCGTGCCGCTGGCAACACTTGCTTATGTTAGTACGGCCTTAATATTACACAGAGTTACTAGCATCGACTATACAGACAACAAGAAGAACATAAAATGAAATTGTTATAAAGATGATATCGATATTTTAGTGCGTGCGTGCGTGCGTGCGTGCGTGCGTGTGCGTGGTGCGTTGTGTGTGGTGTGTGTGTGTTGTGTGTGTGTGTGTTGTGTGTGTGCGTGCGTGCGTGCGTGTGTGTGTGTGCGTTGCGTAGCGTAGCGTGTATGTGTGTGTGCGCTGCGCGCGCGTTTTGCGTGATTGTGCGTTCGAGTGCATGACGTGCTGCGTGCTGTGCGTACTTGTGTGTATGTGGTGTGTGTGTGTATTTTGTGGGGTGTGGTGCTTGTGTTGTGTGTGTGTGCGTACGTGCGTGCTGTGCGTGTTGTGTGTTGTATAATTGCGGAGCGTGCGTGCGTGCATGGTGCGCGTGCGGCGTGGTCGTGTGTGTGTGCGTAGTCTGTATGTGTATGTGTGTGCGTGCGTTGCGTGTGTGTGCTTTATGTGATTTTGTGTTATATGTATATATTTTGTGCTATATGTGTGTTGGTCTGTAGATATGTCTGTGTGTGTCTTGTGTTCTTTGTGTCTGTGTGTTCTGTGTTCATGTTGTCGTGTATCTGTGTGTGTCCCATTGTGTCTTGTGTGTCTGTGTGTGTCTGTGTGTGTCTGTGTATGTCTGTGTGTGTCTGTGTGTGTCTGTGTGTGTCTTATGTCTTCTTCTCGTTCGTCTGATCCGCTTTAAATCCTGCGCTGACCTCGGGGGAAGGGAGCTGAAGGCAACAGCCAACCCCAAAACAAGCCAAACAATAATGGCACCGTCAGGGGCCTGTGGTTTTTATGGGCGCCCCATGATGTCGTGAAAACCCATCACGCATTTCGCTGTCCATCAGAACCCAACACGCACTGCTTCCTCCCACATAAACTTGTTCAAATAAATCCAAAACGAGACGGGATGTTCATAGGGACAGAATTTTTCAAATCTGGATGCCACCCCTGTTCGTTTTGCCTTAAAAACACTGTCACGACCCAGCTCTTTGAAACAAGCAGTCACATTCGTCCGGCCTCAGCGTTGCATCAGTGTATACTCATGGTGTTGTGATCGTGAGGGTAACCTACGCACGAGAGAGAGAGAGTGCGAGAAAGAGAGAGAGGGAGAGAGAGGGAGGGAGAGAGAGAGAGAGATGAAGCTGGAACCATGAAGCGTTGCGTCAGTGTATACTCATGTTGTTGTGATCGTGAGAGTAGTGTACCACGAGAGAGAGAGAGAGAGGGGGGGGAGAGAGACAGCGAGAGAGAGAGAGAGACAGCGAGAGAGAGAGAGAGAGACAGCGAAGAGAGAGGAGAGAACAGCGAGAGAGAGAGAGAGAGAGAGAGAGATGAGAGAGAGAGAGCGAGAGAGAGAGACAGTGAGAGAGAGAGAGAGAGAGAGAGAGAGCAGAGAAGAGATAGACACGAGAGACAGAGAAAGACAGCGAGAAGAAAGAACGCAGGAGGAGAGAGGAGAGAGAAAAGATAGAGAGAAAGAGAGAGAGAGACAGCAAGAGAGAACAGCGAGAGAGAAGAACACAGCGAGAGTAGAGAGATAACGCGGAGAGGAGAGAGAGGAGAGAGAGAGAGGGAGGAAAAGAGAGCGAGATGAAGCTGAACCATGAAGCGTTGCGTCAGTCGTATACCATGGTGTTGTGATCGTAATTGAGAGAGTAAGGTACGCAACGAGAGAGAGATTGCAGAGAGGAGCAAAGGGGGGAAAGAGACCCAGCCTGAACAAGCAGACGAGGAGCTGAGGAGACTCAGTGTTGGACGTGAGGTAACAGACGAGAGAGAGAGAGGGAGAAGAGAGACAGCGAGAGAGAGAGAAGAGAGAGAGAGAGAGATGAAGCTGGAACCATGAAGCGTTGCGTCAGTGTATACTCATGTTGTTGTGATCGTGAGAGTAGTGTACGCACGAGAGAGAGAGAGAGAGGGGGGGGAGAGAGACAGCGAGAGAGAGAGAGAGAGAGAGAGAGAGAGAGAGAGAGAGAGCGAGAGAGAGAGAGACAGCGAGAGAGAGAGAGAGAGACAGCGAGAGAGAGAGACAGAGAGAGAGAGAGAGATGAAGCTGGAACCATGAAGCGTTGCGTCAGTGTATACTCATGTTGTTGTGATCGTGAGAGTAGTGTACGCACGAGAGAGAGAGAGAGAGGGGGGGGAGAGAGACAGTGAGAGAGAGAGAGAGAGACAGCGAGAGAGAGAGAGAGACAGCGAGAGAGAGAGAAACAGCGAGAGAGAGAGGGAGGGAGAGAGAGGGAGGGAGAGAGAGAGAGATGAAGCTGGCACCAAGTGTTGCGTCAGTGTATACTCATGTTGTTGTGATCGTGAGAGTAGTGTACGCACGAGAGAGAGAGGGGGGCGGGAGAGACAGCGAGAGAGAGAGAGAGAGAGACAGCGAGAGAGAGAGAGAGACAGAGAGAGAGCGAGAGAGAGAGAGAGAGGGAGAGAGAGAAACAGCGAGAGAGACAGACAGACAGACAGCGAGAGAGACAGCGAGAGAGACAGCGAGAGAGAAAGAGAGACAGACAGACAGACAGACAGAAATGAAGCTGGCACCATGAAGCGTTGCGTCAGCGTATACTCATGGTGTTGTGGTCGTGAGAGTAGTCTATATGCACAGGCCACGCCGCAACCGACTCAAAACCCAAATGTACAGAAAGATTAATCTGGCATCGTGAAGCGTTGTGTCAGTGTACTCATGGCGTTGTGGTCGCGAGAGTCTACATACAGCTAGCTGCAACCGACTCAACGCCGACATATATATATATACACACAGGTGAAGCTGGCACGACGAAGCGTTGTGTCAGTGGTACTGTGTTCGTGAGAGTACACATTAGCCACAACCGACTCAACATCCACACGTACAGAAAGATGAAGCTGGCACCATGAAGCATTGAGTCAGAGTACCCATGGCAGTGTGGTCGTGAAAGTAGCCTACGCTCAGGCCACAACCGACTCAAAACCCAAATGTACAGAAAGAAGAATCTGGCACCACGAGGCGTTGCGTCGGTGTACTGATGGCATTGTGGTCGTGGGAGTGGTCTACACACAGCTAGCTGCAACCGACTCAACACCCACATATACAGAAAGATGAAGCTGGCGCCTCTCCTCTCTCTCTCTCTCTCTCTCTCTCTCTCTCTCTCTCTCTCTCTCTCTCTCTCTCTCTCTCTCTCTCGTTGTGTCAGTGGCATTATGGTCGTGAGAGTACATATTAGCCATTAGCACGTTAGAGAGTTACACATTAGCCACGACCGACTCAACGTCCGTGTGTACAGAAAAATGAAGCTGGCACCATCACCATAACCTGCAACTGTGGTCTGGAAGACCCGACCCGCCGGCATCAGCAGGCACTGCGAAACGAGATGCCCGTTTAACCCCTTCACTGCCATGATATGCCACTTGAAAACGATCAGTAAAAGTGCCCAATTTGGAAACAGTTAAGCCGTTTTGCCTTCTGTTTTTTTTTTTTTGCAGCGGCATGTGAAAGGATTTTCATCAAAACGTACAGCATTGAAAGTAGATGTGCTACAGGACCAGAGAATATGCTGTTTGCAGGTGCGTGCATACATCTTTCAGCCCCGAAATGTTACGTGCTGGGGCAGTGAAGGGGTTAAGCAGATAGCCCGATATAATTACGCGTGTCTGATAGCAGCGCATATAGCACGACATAATCACGTGTGTCCGACAGCAGCGATGCTTTGCGGACACACCAAACTCTGGCAGCAAGGAGGACCTGCACAAGACGGCCACATTCATCTCGGACTCTGGACTTTCAGTGTAGCGGTGATCGAGATGAAGATGATGATGATGATGATGATGATGATGATGATGATGTTGAGCTTCATGTCCTCGGATGTCGGTTGACGTATTAGGGACAAACTGTGACCAGTGCCGAAGTGTTGCTTTACGTCCACAGAAACCGTAAGGCTCATTAGGACGGAAAGCCCAGGACGGCCACCTCGACTTTCACACAGCTCCTGAACTCTGATGCCCCAAGAAGACGACGACGACGAAAACGTTTTAACTGTGACAGAGATTGTGCAGGGCCGACAGTCAGTTGGGCCAGGTTAGCTGGGTGATAATTATTTACAAAAGCGGGTCTTTGGCGTGCATTTTAGCCAGATTGCATCGAATTATGTCGTTATTCAGTTGTAGAACAATTACATACAAAACATACTGTCCGTATGGTAGAACTGGCGCTTTAAGTGCTTGTCATGAGTCAGGTTAGCCTGGTGGTAAAGTGGTGTCGTGAGTCAGGTTAGTCTGATGGCAAAGTGTTTGTCGTGAGCCACGTTAGTCTGATGGCAAAGTGTTTGTCGTGAGTCACGTTAGTCTGATGGCAAAGTGTTTGTCGTGAGCCACGTTAGTCTGATGGCAAAGTGTTGTTGTGATCCACGTTAGCTTGGTGGTAAAGTGCTTGTCGTGATCCACGTTAGCTAGGTGGCAAAATGTAGTCGTGAGTCACGTTAGCCTAATGGCAGTTTTGTCGTGATCCACGTTAGCCTGATAATAAAGTGTTTGTCGTGATCAACGTTAGCTTGGTGGTAAGGTGTTAAGGTGTGCGGTAACAGATTAGCCTGGTGGTAAAGTGCTTGATCAAGCTTGTGTTTCTCATTTTGCGATACTGAACAGACTGTCTGTCCAAGACAAGCTATACCTACAGTAAAAAGTAATGAAGCTTGTGTTTCTCGTTTCCCGATTTTGAACAGAACTGTCCAAGACACCGTATAACTATAGCAAAAATGTGTGTGTGTGTGTGTGTGTGTGTGTGTGTGTGTGTGTGTGTGTGTGTGTGTGTGGTGTGTGTGTGTGTGTGTGTGTGTGTGTGTGTGTGAGAGAGAGAGAGAGGAGGGAGAGAGAGAGAGAGAGTAGGGATTTTGTAAATATTCGATATGAATCCCTTGAACATGTACTTCCCCGCATTGAAAAGGGATATGGCTTTATATCAATAAAATAGTGTCAGCGTCAGTACAGCAAAAATGGCTAAGCTTGTGTTTAATTCTCATTTCGTCAGAATTAAAACATAAAAACAAACTCTCTCGCGGATTCCTGTGGCTCTCTGTCTTACTGAAGACAACGCCTGCCTTGCAAGGAGTTAAACCTCAGTGTCAACATCTAGCCCATCGCACGAGATCGCACAGCACACTTCAGCCTTCGATCTCTGCCGTTTAGCGAGTTGATCGATCGTGTTATTGCCGTCTGATTTCCAGCTTAGATGTCAGCAGCGTTTTTTTGTGATCTGACACGCCCGCGCCCATACAGCAATTAGCATTGCATGAAACGTCCAATTTAAACGTCGGGGCAAGAAGACAATAGCGTTACCGTTGACTCGAGCACGACTTCAAACATCTGCGCATTCCACAGAATGCTCGTCTTTTGTCCGGCTTGCTGGCTCGTGGCTTACCGCTGGGCTGATTGTTTTCTGGCTGGGTTGGTTGCTTGGTTGCAGGATCGGACGGTGACGGGGCTGATTATTGACCATGCCGTCAGATGATCGGAGCTTTGATGGGTTCACTGAGTGCCGGTGTCGCCTGGCACTTAGGTTCTACAGGCACAGGGTGTGGCGAATGGTGATCTTCTTTTGGGGGAAGACACCCAGTCTGGGGGTCAAACCTCTTCGAGATCAGTTTTGTTTTGTTTGTAGGGGGGGCCACAGAGAAATCGATTGCGGGGAGGGGGGAAACAGACAGACAGACAGACAGACAGAGAGAGGGGGGGGGGGTGAGTGGGGGTGTGTGAGAGGGAGAGACAGAGACAGAGAGAGACAGAGACAGAGAGAGAGAGGGGGGGGGAGAGAGAGGTGGGAGGGGGAGACAGAGAGGGAGAGGGAGAGACCGAGAGAGAGAGACCGAGAGAGAGACCGAGAGAGAGAGAGAGAGTGAGACACACACACACCAACACACACACACACACACACACACACACACACACACACACACACACACACACACACATACTCAAGATCACATCAGAACGAGACAGATACACTCAATAACAAAGCAACCGAAGAACAGAAGCATACACAGACACATACACACAGACAATTAGTGATAGAAACGGAGAAAACGCTCGCTCGACTACCGAAAACAGCCAAAGAAAAAAGGTGTGTGTGTGGCTGGGGGGGTGAAGGGGGAGGAGGGGAGTAGGTGCAGAACCTGGACAGACAAGGAGGCTGTATATGTGTGCATGCAGTAAGACATGTACGTCTCGCTCACATCCCAGAGA
>JABMCL010001836.1:490000-492500 GCA_018857735.1 Alviniconcha marisindica | reverse complement strand
GTCTGTCTAACCCCTCCTTTCCCCCTCCTCTACCCTCCTCTCCAAACCCTCTCTCTCTCTCTCAGCTCTCCCCCCCCCCACGCCCCCCCCCCACCCCCCACCCCACCCCACCCCCCACCCCACCCACCCCCCCACCTCGCCCCCTCACATCACAATTAGATGCAGTGGGCGGACAGGGAGGTGACCTCAGACCGTAACGTTCCTCACGACAGCCCCGTCACCGGGGGTTAACTCTCACACAGCTGAGGAGGCGGTAATGACGCCGACAGGGGGTTAACTCTCACACAGCTGAGGAGGCGGTAATGACGCCGACAGGGGGTTAAGCAGGCGAAGACCTCCAGCACGCCATGCTGCTGCTTCGTCTTCCGCTTTGCTTTGCACGCCTGGCTGATGTTTCTTCTGTGCACTCCGCCTTTTTGGCTGTTTGTTTCTCCTGTGCGCTCCTCCTTTTTGGGCTGTTTGTTTCTTCTTCACACTCCGCCTTTTGGCTGATGTTTCTACACACTCCACATTTTGGCTGTTGGTTTCTTCTTCACTCCACATTTTGGCTGATGTTTCTATACACTCCACATTTTGGCTGATGTTTCTATACACTCCACCTTTTGGCCGATGTTTCTATACACTCCGCCTTTTGGCCGATGTTTCTATACACTCCACATTTTGGCTGATGTTTCTTCTCCACTCCACCTTGTGACTGATGTTTCTTCTCCACTCAACCCTTGTGACTGATGTTTCTTCTCCACTCAACCCTTGTGACTGATGTTTCTTCTCCACTCAACCCTTGTGACTGATGTTTCTTCTACACTTCATCTTTCGGCTGATGTTTCTTCTCCACTCAACCCTTATGACTGATGTTTCTTCTCCACTCCACCTTGTGACTGATGTTTCTTCTACACTTCACCTTTCGGCTGATGTTTCTTCTCCACTCAACCCTTGTGACTGATGTTTCTTCTCCACTCCACCTTGTGACTGATGTTTCTTCTACACTTCACCTTTCGGCTGATGTTTCTTCTCCACTCAACCCTTGTGACTGATGTTTCTTCTCCACTCCACCTTGTGACTGATGTTTCTTCTACACTTCACCTTTCGGCTGATGTTTCTTCTCCACTCAACCCTTGTGACTGATGTTTCTTCTCCACTCCATCTGTCGGCTGACGTTTCTTCTCCACTCCACCTTGTGACTGACGTTTCTTCTCCACTCCACCTTGTGACTGACGTTTCTTCTCCACTCCACCTTGTGACTGATGTTTCTTCTCCACTCCACCTTGTGACTGATGTTTCTTCTCCACTCCACCTTGTGACTGATGTTTCCTATACTCTTCTACAGGGCACACTCTGGCTATCGTTTTTTTCGAAACTCCACCTTTTGGCTTTTCTTTTTTCTTTTTCTTTTTTCCACTCCACCTTATTTTAGGCTGAAGTTTCTTCTGACTCCATCTTTTGGCTAATGGGTTTGTTTATGTTTAGTTTTTTTGTTTGTTTTTCTACACTCCACCTTTTGGCTGATGAAAATATCATTCCGCTAGTTGATGTTTCTTCTGCTGGCTGATGTTTCTTCTGCACTCCACACTTTGCCTGGTGTATTTCCGATGCTCCACACTTTGGCTGTTTTTTTGTGTATTTTCGATGCTCCACACTTTGGCTGGTGTTTTTTCGATGCTCCACACTTTGGCTGATTTTTTTTTTTTTTTTTTATTTTTTTGATGCTCCAAAATTTTCGCTGATTTTGTTGATTTTTTTCGATGCTCCAACACTTTCGCTGCCGTTTCGCTGTGTATTTTTCTCATTCCTTGCCTCCAGTCGCCCTAGCCCTTTCCCCATCCCTCCCATCTCAACTCCTCCCCTTCCCCACTCCCTCCTCTCAATCTCCCCCCACTCTCCCCCAATCTCAATTCCTCCTCCTTCCCCTCCTTTCCCTCAACTCCCCTTCCCACCCCATCCCCATCTCACTACTCTCCCCTTTCCCCACTCCCTCCTCTTCAACTCTCCCCTTCCCCACTCCCTCCCTCCCTCACTCATCTCCCCTTTCCCCACTCCCTCCTCCATCTCAACTCTCCCCTTTCCCTCAACTTCTCCCTACCTCCCGCATCTCAACTCTCCCCTTTCCCCACTCCCTCCTCCATCTCAACTCTCCCCTTTCCCCACTCCCTCCTCCATCTCAACTCTCCCCTTTCCCCACTCCCTCCTCCATCTCAACTCTCCCCTTTCCCCACTCCCTCCGCCATCTCAACTCTCCCCTTTCCCCACTCCCTCCTCCCATCTCAACTCTCCCCTTTCCCCACTCCCTCCTCCATCTCAACTCTCCCCTTTCCCCACTCCCTCCCCCATCTCAACTCTCCCCTTTCCCCACTCCCTCCTCCATCTCAACTCTCCCCTTTCCCCACTCCCTCTCTCAACTCTCCCCTTTCCCCACTCCTCCATCTCAACTCTCCCCCTTTCCCCACTCCCCTCCTCCATCTCAACCTCTCCCTCCCTTTCCCCACTCCCTCCTCCATCTCAA
>JABMCL010001836.1:480000-485000 GCA_018857735.1 Alviniconcha marisindica | reverse complement strand
AGTCAATCACCCACACTTCTCCCCTACAGTCAATCACCCACACTTCCCCCTACGGTCAATCACCCACCCCTTCTCCCCTACGGTCAATCACCCACACTTCTCCCCTACAGTCAATCACCCACACTTCTCCCCTACAGTCAATCCCCCACACACTTCCCCCCCCTTTACAGTCAATCACCCACACATCTCCCCTACAGTCACCCACACCTCTCACCTACAGTCACCCACACGTCTCACCTACAGTCACCCACACCTCTCCCCTACAGTCACCCTCACTTATCCCCTACAGTCACCTACAGTCACCCACACCTCTCCCCTACAGTCACCCACACTTATCCCCTACAGTCAATCACACCCACACTTCTCCCCTACAGTCAATCACCAACACATCTCCACTACAGTAAATCACCAACACATCTCCCCTACAGTCAATCACACCCACACTTCTCCCCTCACAATCACCCACACATCTCCCCTCCCCCACTCAATCACCCACACCTCTCCCCTACAGTCACCGACACTTCTCCCCTCAGTCAATCACCCACACTTCGCCCCTACAGTCAATCACCCCACATTCTCCCATACAGTCACCCACACTTCTCCCCTACAGTCACCAACACATCTCCCCTACAGTCAATCACACCCACACTTCTCCCCTGCAGTCAATCACCCACACATCTCCCCTACAGTCAATCACCCACACCTCTCCCCTACAGTCACCGACACTTCTCCCCTGCAGTCAATCACCCACACTTCGCCCCTACAGTCAATCACCCACACATCTCCCATACAGTCACCCACACTTCTCCCCTACAGTCACCCACACATCTCCCCTACAGTCAATCACCCACACTTCTCCCCTACAGTCAGTCACCCACACATCTCCCCTACAGTCAATCATCCACACTTCTCCCCTTCAGTCAATCACCCACACTTCTCCCCTACAGTCAATCACCCACACTTCTCCCCTACAGTCACCCACACTTCTCCCCTACAGTCAATCACCCACACTTCTCCCCGACAGTCAATCAGCCACACATCTCCCCTACTGTCAATCACCCACACTTCTCTCCTACAGTCAATGACCCACACATCTCCCCTACAGTCACCCACACATCTCCCCTACAGTCACCAACACTTCTCCCCTACAGTCAATCACCCGCACTTCTCCCCTACAGTCAATCACCCACATTTCTCCCCTACAGTCACCCACACATCTCCCCTACAGTCAATCACCCACACTTCTCCCCTTAGTCACCCACACTTCTCCCCTACAGTCAATTACCCACACTTCTCCCTTACAGTCAATTACCCACACATCTCCCCTACAGTCAGTCACCCACACTACAGTCAGTCACCCACACTACAGTCAATCACCCACACTTCTCCCCTACAGTCAATCACCCACGCTTCAGTCAATCACCCACACTTCTCCCCTACAGTCAATCACCCACGCTGCAGTCAATCACCCACACTTCTTCCCCTACAGTCAGTCAGCTACAAGTCACCCCACAACCTCCGCACTTTTTCTGTAATTTTCTAGTCCGACTTAGCGACCGCCACGGGAGCCTGCCTGGAGTTTTGCGGGCTGGAACCGATTAGTCAGAATGTATGACAAGTGTGCAGATGGAAATGGAGCGCTTCCCGCACTGTTCGGCGACGCTGTGACACGTACGGTTTAGCAAATTACGGAAAAATACTTTGTTACATTCGAGTCTTTCCCACCGACACCCCTGAACGTGTCGAAAGGCCAGAGCTCAGATGAGGAAGAGGGTGGTGATGGTGGTGGGGATGGAAGGGGTGGGGGGGGGGGGGGGGCGAGGGTAATGTGTCTATAAGCACCGAGTGGGCGTGGTGGTTGAGTGGTTAGGGCGCTTGCCTTGATTTGAGACCAAGAGGTTCGAATCCTAGATTCGGACAGTAACATTTCTCTACTATAACCATCTCCAAGCGTGCACATATAATAATTATATGCATCAAGTGGTTTTGCTTGTAAGAGAGACGGAAATTTGAGGTGCGACAGGCACACGTACAGCTGCAATCTTCATTTATTTGTTGGTGGTGGCGGTGATGATTTTTTTTAATAATATTGTTGTTGTTGCTGTGAAAAATAAATCTGAAAGAGAACGAGGCCCAGAGCGCTAATGCAGAATCAACACACAAGGGAGTTAATTAAGCGCTCGAAATACGTCACACAAGTACAACAACAAAGACCCGAGTTGCCTACAGTAACTCTCACCTGGCCTGGCATGCGTTAAAATACAAGGTACAAAAACTCTACCAAAGGTACACCCTCATTGTATTTTATTGAGGTGCGACAGGCACACGCACAGCTGCAACCTTCAGTTATTTGGTGGTGGTAGTGGTGGTGATGATTTCAGTATTTCAGAGGGAGGATGTACCTCTGGTGGAGTTTATGTACCTTGTATTTACACGCATGCCAGGTGAGCGTTACCGTAGGCGACTGAGGATTTTGTTGTTGTAAGAATAAGAATAATGCACATTTGTCATGCGCTCATCAACGCCCTGAGCGCTCACATGATACATTAACCTAAAATGAATTAACCAAAAACACATAAAACACACACATATATATATCACATATATAAACACATATATATATATATATATATATATATATATATATATATATATATGTTCGTGACGTATTTCGAGCGCTAATTCACTCCCTTGTTTGCTGTTGTTGTGGTTTTTGTGTTTGTGGGGGGGGGGGGGGGGGGGGGGGAGGGGCGGGGAGGTTTTGTTTTTGCTTTTTGTTATTGTATTTCGTAGTTGGTTAGAGTTTCATCCATCCAGCGATACAGTTACGATTTTTTGCAGGGAGTATTTCAGGGTTTTCACCGAGACCTGGAGGGGATAAAAAAGAAAAGAAAAAAAAGCGCGATGTCAAGTATAATACATATATAACGTAGACGGGCGAAACTCGGGACACCGACGATTGAGTTACAGCGTTAAAGTGCTTCAGCTGATGGTATCTATATATGCCCCGCGTCTGACCCACGTGACCCTCCCCCAAAATAGCAACAGCAAAAAAAAAGGCAATTTATTGTCGATTTTGGTGACCAGACAAATGGTTCGTCGACAATTTCGCCTTTGATGTGCAAGTGCAGGAGTCGCTGATATTTCCGACCGTCAAAAGATACTTTTATCATTTGACTGACACTGACACGTTACAAGCGGGACGACAAGACTCCAGATCTCTAAATTCCAACTGCTCCGAACTGCACCCTTTCCTCCCACCCCCTCCCTTTTTTTTTTTGGGGGGGGGGGGGGGGGGGACAGGAGGGCGTGGTATTATACTATGGAGCAGTAAGCAAACTAAGCTGTTACAGTTTCGTTCGGTCGGCGGCCTACGGGACGACGCGTGGGCAAACAAAACAGTCACTTCCGCCACACTCCCTTAAATTCAACTGTGATTGTTACCTTGTTTGGGGAGGTTGTGTAAAGCATTCTTTCTCTGACCCTAATGTCGGTATTTTGGGGTACTGATAACAGCGGGCTGCAAGCTGTCTGAGCGTTTGAAGAGATATCTATGGTGTGTGTGTGTGTGTATATATATATATATATATATATATATATATACCCGCACGGAACTATTGGGTTTGTGGTTCAAAACGAACCGCGTTGTATAACTGTTGGTTTAGTGGTTTCGAACGTGCAGAGGTCAGGAGCTGTGTGAATGAAAGTCTAGTGGCCGTCCTGGGCCCCCTGTCCCTAACCGTCCTTATGGTCTCTGTGGACGTAAAGCAACACTGAACAAACATAAAACGTCCAGAGCTCAGGAGCTGTGTGAATGTCGAGCGGCCGTCCTTGGTGCCCTGTCCCTAATAGTCCGTACGGTCTCTGTGGACGTAAAGCAACAGAGAACAAACGTAAAACTGAGTTCAGGAGCTGTGTGAAAGTCGAGATGGACATCCTTATCTCCCCGTCCCTAATAGTCCTTATGGTCTCTGTGGACGTAAAGCAACATTTGAAGAACAGAGCTCAGGAGCTGTGTGAAAGTCGAGGTGGCCGTCCTGGGCGCTGATAGTCCTTATGGTCTCTGTGGACGTAAAGCAACACTGAACAAACGTAAAACTATCTGAGTTCAGGAGCTGTGTGAAAGTCCAGGTGGACGTCCTTGGCTCCCCGTCCCTAACAATCCTTATCGTCTCTGTGGACAGTAAACAGGAGCTGTGTGAAAGAAGAGATGGAAGTCCTTGGCTCCCTGTCCATAACAGCCCTTATGTTCTCCGTGGACGTGAAGCAACAGAGAACTTGAACTAGAAACGTCCCCCTTGCTGTTTAGTTACTGCACAGTTCAGTTGAGTGAAGGTTGCAGTGTTCGTGACAGGTTCATCGGCAATTTAAAAAATATATAATTATACGTGCCTCAGTCGCTATCGCGTTAGTGCGTGGTTTTAGGAGAAAGAAACGGACGAAATCTCACAGTTGCAGCTGTACTTAACGTTTATTTTTACACGTCCCTGAGAGCTGCAGTAACGCATAGCAGATCAGCGGATCCGCCTTCTTCATTGTTTGCGTCCAGGCTAATTGCCCTCTTGTCTGTTCACCAGGAGAAGGCTTGCGTGTCCTTTTGGCATTTCCTATTGAAAGCAGTTCAGTCTTAACTCTGTTCACTGTCCTGATAAAATAAGTGTATCGTATGACGTGTTTATGATCTTAATTGCCTATGAGACGTCATAGGCTGTTCTTCCTTTTGCCCTCCCGCCGACCGTCTCTCTCTCTCTCTCTCTCTCTCTCTCTCTCTCTCTCTCTCTCTCTCTCTCTCTCTCTCGCCAACCGTTTCTCCTCTCTCTCTCTCTCTCTCTCTCTCTCTCTCTCTCTCTCTCTCTCTCTCTCTCTCTCTCTCTCTCTCTCTCACACACACACACACACACACACACACACACACACACACACACTCACTCACTCACCCACTCACCGTCATATTCCTTCTGTGTGCCCATGTGTCTGTGTGATTGAGTGTGTGCGTGGGT
>JABMCL010001836.1:475000-477500 GCA_018857735.1 Alviniconcha marisindica | reverse complement strand
TGTGTGTGTGTGTGTGTGTGTGTGTGTGTGTGTGTATCTGTGTGTGTGCGTGTGTGTCTGTGTATCTGTGTGTCTGTGTGTGTGTGTCTGTGTATGTCTGTTTGTCTGTGTGTCTGTGTGGGTGTATCTGTGTGTCTCTGTGCGTGTCTGTCTCTGTCTCTGTGTGTCTGTGTGTCTCTGTCTGTGTGTCTGTGTGTCTCTGTCTGTGTGTCTGTGTGTCTCTGTCTGTGTGTCTGTGTGTCTCTGTCTGTGTGGCCCTGAGATGACGTGCGGTTGACGGGACATTAAAGTCCAAGACGCTTGTTATTGATTGATATTTAAACCGCTAAAAAGAAAGAAAAAAAAATACCAAAAACAAAAAACAAAACTTGCTTCAAGCGCAAAACGTTGCGGGTATTGACATAGTTAAGAAAGTAAAAGAAAGACACAATTAAATCTCGGCCTAAACATATTACATGATGTGGTCTTAACTTAGATCTGAGGATTTGGAGAGAGAGAGAAAAAAAAAGAATGAAGTTAAATAAGAAGGCAGAACTTGGTATAAACATAACATTTTTAAAGGAAAAATTTCCGGCATCAGTCGGAAGCATGTAAGGCTATTTTCTGACCTATTCCAGGCTTATAATAAAGGAACCCGATAGCTGTGGCCTCTGAGCAAACGATCATGCACTGATTTCCGCGTCCGTCCAGGCTAATATTCCAAAGAATTGTCTTAATTTCTGCGTCCGCGGTACCCCACTGCGGGAGGGGGGGGGGGGGGGGGGGGGGGGGGGGGCGGAACTAATGGCGAAACATACCAGACATTTAGAGTGGGCTAAACAATTAGCACAAGGTTTTTTTCCGGCACCGTCAACGGTAACATAACAACCTCGGTGTTATCAGTGGAAGCAGACAATTTAAGAGACAGAGGGTAAGAATTATGAAGTGACTTCATTATGCTTTCCCAATGCTGCATCTTTCAAACCACAAATCTTCGTTTAGACAGGTGAGGTGGGCCGGGGGGGGGGGGGGGGGGGGTTGGGGGGAGGTTGGGGGGGAGGTTGGGGGGGGGGAGGGCAGGGGAGAGGGCAAAGGTTATGGTTGTCTAGCGGGACAAATGTGATGGCACGGACAATTAAGTTTTAATTCTCTGCATGGCAGTGAAGACAAGTGACAAGACATCCAGCAATTAACATTTAACTGTCTCCGTGGCTAGCTGGCATACGACCTAAAGAATGCAGCACACAAACTTTAGTTCTTTATATCGTAGTTAAAATTAAGCACAGTGTTTAACTCTTCATACGGTTGTTAGTTAAGACACAACATGCAACCCTTTTTACAGTAGTTAGTTTAGACACAACGTTTAACTCTTCATACAATAGTTAATTAACCCACAACGTTTAACCCTTCATAAAGCAGTTACTTAAAACATTAATTAAAACACAACTTTTAACCCTTCATAAAGAAGTTATTTAAGACATCGATCTAATAAATCGGAAGCAAATCGAAGACACGTCACGATAAGAACTTTTTTTCTTTTTTTTTCTTTTTTTCTTTCTTATTTAATAGACACACGGCCGTTTTCAACTTGATTCCCGACCCTGTTTGTTAAAACTCCCCGTGTGGTGAAAGTGGCCAAAACACGACCGTCAGTGCCGCCTTTTTGCACCCCGTCGTCTGTATCACTGACGTCATAAACAAGGCCCGGAATGTGCGTCAACAGTATCAAACACGTCACGAGCCAACCTTTTACGGCTCTTCCTTAGTAAGGGGCATGAACCAATATGGCTACGCCATGAGTCGCAAAGTCGAAGCAAAAACTAAAACAAAACAAAAACAAAAACAAAAAACAAAAACAAAAACAAAAACAAAAACAAAAAAGGGGTGGGGGGAAGGGGGGGGAGCACTTCTTCAATACATATACTGATAGCACAACTAAAAAAAAAAATGAATCAACACACAAGGGTGTTAATTAGCGCTCCAAATACGTAACACAAGTGCAAAGACCTGCGTCGCCTACGGTAACTCTCACCTTGCGTGCCTGTAAATACAAAGTACGGAAATTCCACCCGAGGTACGACCTGAAAATGAAGCCCGCAGGCGGAACTGTTTGCACATCTTCTACTTTTGCAGACCAGCTTGCGTCTTCGCAGCTCTGTCAGCCTGGTCCGCGTTAACCGGTAACGTCCGGTATTTTACCGGTTGCGATCAGCATATTATTATACCGGAAAGAAAACCAGCAATCGGTCCGAAGTACCGGCTGTTATTCTGGTTGACCGGTTCTAATAACAACAACAACAACAACAAAACAGGAGTGTGAGAAACAGAGAGAGTGCATGTGGCGTGGTGTGTGTGTGTGTGTGTGTGTGTGTGTGTGTGTGTGTGTGTGTGTGTGTGCGCGCGTGCGTGTGGGTGCGTGTGTGTGTGTGTGTGTGTGTGTGTGTGTGTGTGTGTGTGTGTGTGTGTGTGTATGTGCGCGCGTGCGTGTGGGTGCGTGTGTGTGTGTGTGTGTGTGTGTGTG
>JABMCL010001836.1:455000-465000 GCA_018857735.1 Alviniconcha marisindica | reverse complement strand
GAGGCAACGACCATCCATCATCCGGGTCAGTGGATGGGGATTAAGGCTAATCACCGCTGCCAGTCTACACTCTGGCCCAAAAGAACCGCGGGAGGGAGGGGAGAATGGGAGAGGGATAAATTCTTTCTTTTCTCTCGTGTAATAATGGAACAGATCTGGGAAAACGTACTCACCAATAAGACGAAAAACAGTGTAATAGCCAGAATTATAAGCAATCTGTTAACCAGATCAAGCAATTTATTACTGCTGCTGTTTGTTTTACGTCAGATGAATCAATTATTATACGAATTATAATCTCGTGTAATAGCCAGATTAAAACGAATTCTACGCAATATGTTAGTCAAATCAGGCAATTTATTACTACTGGTGTTTGTTTTACGTCAGATGAATGAAATCTGTTTCCGACTATAGATACTAACACTAACCTGAAACGAAGAGGGGATATAATTATTTGGTGTTTTGCCAGCAATTTGTTAATCAAATCAAGCAGTTTATTACTGCTGGTGTTTGTGTTACGTCAGATGAATCAAATGTGTTACTGATCGAATACTAACACTGACCTTACACGACTGAAGATGGGATATTTTTGGGTGTTTTGCTTTGGGCCAGATGGCAGACCGATCGTTTGGCCAGTAATGCAAGAGGAGATATATTTGGTGTTTTGCTAGTAATCTGTTAATCAAATCAAGAAGTGTATTACTGTGTTTATGTGAGATGACTCAAATCTGTTTCTGACTGAATACTAACACCGACCCTAAACGAAGAGGGGATATAATTATTTGGTGTTTTGCCAGCAATTTGTTAATCAAATCAAGCAGTTTATTACTGCTGGTGTTTGTGTTACGTCAGATGAACCAAATCTATGTCTGGTTGAATAATGACTTTAAACGATTGAAGAGGATTCTGTGCGTGTGTGCGTGTGTGTGTGTGTGTGTGTGTGTGTGTGTGTGTGTGTGTGTGTGTGTTTGCTTTGGGCCAGATAGCAGACCAATCGTTTGGGCAGTATTGCAAGAAGAGATATATTTGGTGTTTCGCTAGAAACCTGTTAATCAAATCAAGCAGTTTATTACACCAACTTACTTACTAAAATGTTTGTTTTACGTCAGATGACTCATATCTGTGTCTGGTTGAATACTAAAACTGACCTTAAACGACTGAAGATGGGATATTTTGGGGGTGCTTTGCTTTGGGCCAGATGACAGACCGATTGTTTGGGCAGTAAAATAAGGCACAGGATTACGATAACGGCTTTCTGACGCGTTTATTTCTCGTGTATACGTAAATGCGTTGTGACGTGGTCTGAAAGAAAGTATCGCCATAAGTATTATTATATAGTTGTTGTTTTTTCCTCTGCCAAGGAGCCTCGTTAGCTAAATGCATGCAGGGTCACGCCCCGTCAGAACTTTCACCGCAGTTATGTGACCCAGTGTTATGAGACGAAGGGACCTCAAATGAAAATGCAGACCATCATCGCTGGAAATACTACAGTGCCAGAAAATGTTGCAAGCTCCCACTTACAACACCTCAACCCTCAGGTTTTGCGGTAGAATATTAAAAGAAACTTTTCTTTTTTTTTTTTGCTGTTGTTGTTGTTGGTGGTGGTGGTGTGTGTGTGTGTGTGTGTGTGTGTGTGTGTGTGTGTGTGTGTGTGTGTGTGTGTGTGTGTGTGCGTGGTGTGCGTGCGTGCGTGCGTGCGTGCGTGCGTGCGTGCGTGCGTGCGTGTGTGTGTGTGAGAGAGAGAGAGGGAGAGAGGGAGTTCGTCGAACTGTCCGAACCATGTTCGGCGAACTCGTCTCAGCTCAGTTAAGAAACAAATTATAGTTCGTCAAACTGCCTGAAATATGTTCGGCGAACTAACAACAGTTCGCCCAATTAAGAACGGGCTTTAAGCTGGAATGGGAAAAGCTAAATTGTCCTGAATAAAGTGGTGAATGTGTGTGGCAAGGTTGTGGGTGAAAGACAAGAACACTTAAGTCAGTTGTATGAACGTCGTGTGGTACGGAAGGCTAGGGTGATTGTGGATGACAACAGCCATCTCCTTGCTAAATGTTACGAGATTCTTCCATGTGTGTGTGTGTGCGTGCGTGCGTGCGTGCGTGAGTGCGTGTGTGTAACTTACATAAATTACTAGTTTGTTTAAGATGTAACTTTGTATTTTCAATAACGGTTTTTTGAGTTCTAAAATACACAATCAATAATATGTGTTATTGTGAACTGTGATGTGGTTAATGTTCAGCCACGTTCTAATTTCTCGAATGAGATAATAAAGTAAGCTTGAATCTTGAACCTTGAAGCTTAATCTGCTTCCACCTTGGCTGTCTAATCGCTGCCACCTTCCCCTTCACTGTCTAATCGCTGCCACCTTCCCCTTCACTGTCTAACCGCTGCCACCTTCCACCTTCGCTGTCTAATCGCTGCCACCTCCACCTTCGCTGTCTAATCGCTGCCACCTTCGCTGTCTAATCGCTGCCACCTCCACCTTCGCTGTCTAATCGCTGCCACTTTTGCAGTCTAATCGCTGCTACCTCCACCTTCGCTAATCTCTGCCACCTTCGCTGTCTAATCGCTGATACCTCCACCTTCACTGTCTAATCGCTGCCACCTCCACCTTCGCTGTCTAATCGCTGCCACCTTCCCCTTCGCTGTCTAATCGCTGCCACCTCCACCTTCGCTGTCTAATCGCTGCCACCTTCCACCTTGGCTGTCTAATCGCTGCCACCTCCACCTTCACTGTCTAATCGCTGACACCTTCCACCTTGGCTGTCTAATCGCTGCCACCTTCCCCTACATGGTCTAATCGCTGCCACCTTCCACCTTCGCTGTCTAATCGCTGCCACCGTCCACCTTGGCTGTCTAATCGCTGCCACCTTTGCTGTCTAATCGCTGCTACCTTTACCTTCGCTGTCTAATCGCAGCCACCTTCCCCTTCGCTGTCTAATCGCTGCCACTTTCCCCTTCACTGTCTAATCGCTGCCACCTTCCCCTTCGCTGTCTAATCGCTGACACCTTCCCCTTCGCTGTCTAATCGCTGCCACCTTCGCTGTCTAATCGCTGCCACCTTCGCTGTCTAATCGCTGCCACCTTCCCCTTCACTGTCTAATCGCTGCTACCTTCACCTTCGCTGTCTAATCGCTGCCACATTTGCAGTATAATCGCTGCCACCTCCACCTTCGCTAATCGCTGCCACCTTCGCTGTCTAATCGCTGCCACCTCTCCCTTCGCTGTCTAATCGCTGCCACCTCTCCCTTCGCTGTCTAATCGCTGCCACCTCTCCCTTCGCTGTCTAATCGCTGCCACCTCCACCTTCACTGTCTAATCGCTGCCACCTCCCCACCCACTTCTCTCCGTGTCTCCTGTCTTCTCTGACCCCACACTTCCGCCATCTGCACGCCATCGCTGACCCACTCTCCGGCAGGCTACTAGGTTGTGTCCGGTACAGACACGGATGCATGCCTTAAACCAGGCCAACCGGACCGTTGGTGAACTCGGTCAGTGGGTCAAAAGGGCAGCGGTACCCAGCCACCCCTGCGGTCAGCGACTGACCCGGCCTGCTGCCCAAGGCCACCTGAAGCTGCTCAGTCACGTATTCCACCGTCTCGTACAACGTCTCGTACAAGCTGCCTATGCCGCGGACACATGATGGAGGAGGGGTCCGGGTACATCATACCCATGATGGATAAGGGAGGAATACACCAGACTCATGACAGAGGAGGGGTACATCATACTCGTGGTAGAGGAAGAACGCATTATACTCATGATGGAGAAATACACCATACGCATGATAGAGAAGTGCACCATGCTCATGACAGAGGTGAGATACACCATACTCGTGATAGAGAAGTACACCATACTCATGGTGGAGGAGAAGTACACCATACTCATGATGGAGGAGAAGTACACCATACGCATGATAGAGGAAAAGTACACCATACTCACGATAGAGAAAAAGTACACCATACTCATGATGGACGAGAAGTACACCATACTCATGATGGAGGAAGGGTACATCATACTCATGATGGAGGAAGAACACCATTATACTTATGACGGAGGAGGGGTACATCATACTCGTGATGGAGGATGGGTACATCATACTCATGATGGAGGAAGGGTACATTACACTCATGACGGAGGAGGAGTACATCATATTCCTGAAGGAGGAATACACCATACACATAAAAGAGGAGGAATACACCACGCATATGATGGAGGAATAATATATCTTACATATGATATCTTACATATGATGCTTAGTTAGTAATGGGATTTTAACGTCGTGTCAACCGCACAGGGTGACCTCAGGACGATACCCATGACGCAGGAGGAATACACCATATACTCATGATAAAGGAGTACACCACACTCATGATGGAGGAATACACCATGCTCATGATGGAGGAATACACCATACTCAGGATGGAGGAAGAACACATCATACTCATGATGATGGAGGAAGAACACATCATACTCCTGATGGAGGAGGGGTCCAGGTACATCATACTCATGACGGATAAGGGAGGAATACACCCTACTCATGCCGGAGGAGGAATGCACCATACCCATGATGGTGGAGGAATGCATCATGCCCATGATGGTTAGTCAGTTAGTAATTGGACTTTAACGTCCTCTTAACCGCACAGGGTCACCTCAGGACGATACTCATTATGGAGGAGGAGTACACCATTCACATGATGGATAAGGGAGGAGTACACCATTCACATGATGGATAAGGGAGGAGTACACCATACGCATGATGGATAAGGGAGGAGTACACCATACGCATGATGGATAAGGAGGAGTACACCATTCACATGATGGATAAGGGAGGAGTACACCATACGCATGATGGATAAGGGAGGAGTACACCATACGCATGATGGATAAGGGAGGAGTACACCATACGCATGATGGATAAGGGAGGAGTACACCATACGCATGATGGATAAGGGAGGAGTACACCATCGCATGATGGATAAGGGAGGAGTACACCATACGCATGATGGATAAGGGAGGAGTACACCATACGCATGATGGATAAGGGAGGAGTACACCATACGCATGATGGATAAGGGAGGAGTACACCATACGCATGATGGATAAGGGAGGAGTACACCATACGCATGATGGATAAGGGAGGAGTACACCATTCACATGATGGATAAGGGAGGAGTACACCATACGCATGATGGATAAGGGAGGAGTACACCATACGCATGATGGATAAGGGAGGAATACACCACTCACATGATGGAGGAAGACCACATTATACTCAGGTATGGAGGAGTACACCATACGCATGATAGAGGAGGAGTGCATCATACTCATGAAGGAGGAGGAGTACATCATACTCATGATGGAAGAGGAATACACCATGCTCATGATGGAGGACGAATACACCATACTCAGGATGGAGGAATACACCATACTCAGGATGGAGGAATATACCATGCTCAGGATGGAGGAATACACCATGCTCAGGATGGAGGAATACACCATGCTCATGATGGAGGAATACACCATACTCATGATAGAGGAGAAATGCGCCATACTCATGACGGTTAGTCAGTTAGCAATTGGACTGTAACGTCGTGTCAACCGCACTGGGTCGCCTCAGGACAATACTCGTGATGGAGAAGGAATACACCACACCCGTGATGGAGGAGGAATACACCACACCCGTGATGGAGGAGGAATACACCACACCCGTGATGGAGGAGGAATACACCACACCAGTGATGGAGGAGGAATACACCATACCAGATGGAGGAGAATACACCATACCCGTGATGGAGGAATACACCAACCCGTGATGGAGGAGAATACACCATCCCGTGATGGAGAAGGAATACACCACACCCGTGATGGAGGAGAATACACCAATCCATGATGGAGGAGGAATACACCATACCCAGTGATGGAGAAGGAATACACCAACCCGTGATGGAGAAGGAATACACCACACCCGTGATGGAGGAGGAATACACCATACCCATGATGGAGGAGGAATGACTACCATGACCGATGGAGGAGGATACACCATACCATGATGGAGGAGGAATACACCATACCATGATGGAGGAGGAATACACCAACCATGATGGAGGAGGAATACACCATACCATGATGGAGGAGGAATACACCATACCATGATGGAGGAGGAATACACCACACCCGTGATGGAGGAGGAATACACCAACCCGTGATGGAGGAGGAATACACCATACCATGATGGAGGAGGAATACACCATACCATGATGGAGGAGGAATACACCATACCATGATGGAGGAGGAATACACCATACCAGTGATGGAGGAGGAATACACCACACCCGTGATGGAGGAGGAATACACCACACCCGTGATGGAGGAGGAATACACCATACCCATGGCGGAGGAGGAATACACCTCACCCGTGATGGAGGAGGAATACATCATACCATGATGGAGGAGGAATACAACATACATATGATGGAGGACGTATGGAGCAGGAACACACCATACCATGATGGAGGAGGAATACACCATAACCATGATGGAGGAGGAATACACCATATCCGTGATGGAGGAGGAATACACCATAACCGTGATGGAGGAGGAATACACCAAACATATGATGGAGGAGGAATACACAATACCATGATGGAGGAGGAATACACCATAACCGTGATGGAGGAGGAATACACCAAACATATGATGGAGGAGGAATACACAATACCATGATGGAGGAGGAATACACCATAACCGTGATGGAGGAGGAATACACCAAACATATGATGGAGGAGGAATACACAATACCATGATGGAGGAGGAATACACCATAACCGTGATGGAGGAGGAATACACCAAACATATGATGGAGGACGTATCGAGCAGGAATACACCATACACGCAGCGGGCCGAGGACGTCTTATACCGTACACCGCTGAATGTGTTTTATACTCAAGGGTTCAAAACCTCCGACCTAGCTGATCTGCTCACTGAAGACGGTTAATCCGTCGACTGAAACTAAGGCCCGGCGATTCGGTTCGGTTGTGTTGCTTAATGTCCTCGGATGTCGGCTGACATATTAGGGACAAGCTGAGACCAGTGCGTGAGCATGGTTCAATACAGCTTTACGTCCACGGCAACCAGAAGGCTCAAGTTAGGACGGACAGCCCAGGACGGCCACCTCGACTCTCACACGTACAGCTCCTGAACTACGGGCGAGGCCCGGCGAGAGAATCAGCCCGATTTTATAGCTCTATAACCATTTCGTTTGTCCGGCGTTTCACCATTGCAGGGAGGTATTCAGATCAACACGAGGGGCGGGAAGAGCTCAGTGGGTAGAGCGTCCGACTGAAAAGCCAGGCGCGATACTGACGAGGGTTCGAGTCCCCGGTGCGACGAGTGATTCTTCTCCCAGTCAGCTTTCAGTGCAGACTCTCTTACCGTGGTGTCCGTACAGCCCCCAGTGTGCAATCGCATGCACCGACATCTACGCGGACGTTTAAAATTCCCAACGCTGGCAGCCATACCATTGTTTGGACACATGAAAATGCTACACACACTGATAGGAATATCAGGTATGGCCAGGTATGGCCACCCGAATTTCCCGCAAGGGACAAAAGAAGTACTAAAAAGAACATCTATGATTTTGCCGGATCGACCCCGAGTCCCATCTCCTTAACTGGGGAGCGTGGATAGCTCAGTGGTTAGAGTGTCGGACTCGTGATCGAAAGGTCCCGGGTTCGAGTCCCTGCAGGAGGCGTCGGGAGAATTTTCTTCTCCAGGGTCAACTTTCTGTGCTGACTCTTATTTCGGTGTCCGTTCCACCCCCGTGTTACCGCAGTAGCACGTAAAAGACCCCGGTCATTCTGCCAAAAGTGCAGGTGGCAGGTTACAGCTAAACACACATACACCCTACCTATGTGGCTTTGAATGGAGTGAATGGAGTGACACTGTAATCTGGTGCATGGTTGAATGGTGTACACAGAACTTGCGCCGAAACGGCAGCATTTCACGTGGCACCAGCCATGCAACAACCACAGAACGCTATCATGGATGTTAATAATACGCGCTATGAAATGATACAGTCACTCATTCAGTATCACATGCCAATGTGCGCAGTGAGTCTGCTCGAGAGCAGAGAATAGCGCTATATAAAAGCTATGAATAATAATAACTGCTTATAGGAATGGGCAGCGCTGCTCTTGCAGCTGCTGTGCCTTCCCCAGGTAAGGCGACCTGAACTTCCCACAAGGGACAAAAAAAATACTAAAATAAGATCTATGCTTTTTCCGGATCGACCCGGAGTCCGCTCTCCTTAACTACTCGGCCACCCACCCACACGCCCCAAACGGTCGTAGCCATTAGTCTTTTGGTGTAGGACGACGAATCGATTTGAACTGACCTCTAGGTCCAGAAGAGCAGCGGTAACATGCAACACCTGGGCAGGTAAACCAAAAAAAACACATAGGTAAAACAATGGGATGCTGTTTATGACTGCTTGACCCTGACGCTGCCAACGACAGGAATAGCCTTTCGCTTCAAGGCTGTTTATTCCCTCGGCTGCTTGTGGGGTATCAAGGGTTAGAAACTACAGGAAACACGTACCTACAGGAAACACGTACCTACAGGAAACGCGTACCTACAGGAAACGCATACCTACAGGAAACACGTACCTACAGGAAACACGTACCTACAGGAAACACGTACCTACAGGAAACACATACCAAACCATCAATGCGTTAAAATTATAACACCAGGCATCAAAATAGCTTCAAGGCTCCAAGGCTCTTTATTCCTTCAGCTACTTGCGGGGTATCGAGGGTTAGAACCTACAGGAAACACGTACCTACAGGAAACACGTACCTACAGGAAACACGTACCTAACCATCAATGCGTTAAAATTATAACACCAGGCATCAAAATAGCACTTCGCTTCAAGGCTCCAAGGCTCTTTATTCCTTCAGCTACTTGCGTGGGTATCGAGGGTTAGAAACATACAGGAAACACGTACCTACAGGAAACACGTACCTACAGGAAACACGTACCAAACCACCAATGCTTTAAAATCTTCAAGGCTCCAAGGCTACTTGTGGGGTGTCGAGGGTTATAAACTACAGAAAACACATACCAAACAACGAGTGCTTTAAGGCTACACAACAGGCATGAAAATACAGTAAGAGAAGTACGTATCATTGATCAACTTATAACGGGAAGGTCAAAACAAAACGAATAAATCATGTTATATTAATAGCGAAAATGTGTATAAATATGTACAAAAAAACTAACGCCTTCTTTCCATTGTCCATGATATTTGAAAATCAGCTCAGGTTCCGAAATGTTTAATAATTATTGTGAAAAGCTTCAAAATGAAAATTGTGCACACTGTAACCAAGGGGAAGAGGCATAGTGCGGGATGTACATGTGAGGGAAAAATAAATCATACAAAGACGTGTGAATGCGTGAGCGAGAGGAATACTGTAACGATGGATGAATGTTTCTGAATAAACGCCCCACAATGATGTGCTTGGCAAAATAAATAAATAATAATAATTGGTAAAGGACGAGGAAAACGTACTCACCAAAAGAAGACAGTCACGGATAACAAACACACTCAATTTTTGGGGGGAGAAATGCGCGTTCATCAGGAAAAAAGATATATAACACAGAAGAAAGATTACGAAAAGTGGAAGACACATTAATTTGATTTACACAAGTGAAACAGTAATCTAATAATATTTTTTTAAATAGTCGGTAGTTGTTTATGGTTTTATATGATTTTGTCTTCCCTTATACATTTGTCAAAGCTAAAATATTTTCCTTTGTGGAAGACATAAATCCACAAAAGTTACGTATGTTGATGGCGGTAGAAAAAAAAACTCTCTGGGCAAATGTTTTGTAACAAACATTATAATATTTATGTAGGGCATCCGAAAATAAGAAAAATTTGTCTCCAGCCACCGATAACAACAACTTCATATGTATTCGTTTTATTCTTGATAAATTTCGTTGTCGG
>JABMCL010001836.1:440000-442500 GCA_018857735.1 Alviniconcha marisindica | reverse complement strand
CTTAACTTCTTTAGAGTACGTGGAAAACCCATTCCGCCAAAGTATCAAATCACCACCAACACTCTAAACTTCGTTAGAGTACTTGGAAGTTCCATTCCGTCAAAGAATCAAATCACCACCAACACTCTAACTTGTTTAGAGTACTTGGGAAACCCATTCCGCCAAAGTATCAAATCACCACCAACACTCTAAACTTCGTTAGAGTACTTGGAAGTTCCATTCCGTCAAAGAATCAAATCACCACCAACACTCTAACTTGTTTAGAGTACGTGGAGAACCCATTCCGCCAAAGTATCAAATCACCGCCAACACTCTAACTTGTTTAGAGTACTTGGGAAACCCATTCCGCCAAAGTATCAAATCACCACCAACACTCTTAACTTGTTTAGAGCACTTGGAAAACCCATTCCGCCAAAGAATCAAATCACCGCCAACACTCCCGCTTCTTCGGAGTATTCGGCAGTCTCTTTCCGTCACAGTGTCGGATCATCGTTACCACCGGCCATCTCATTCCGCCACCCTGTCAACTCGCCACAGGTCATCTTGTTGCCGGACAGCGTCGAATCACCACCGCAGGAACGAAAGCAGAGAGCAATGGTCCTTATTTCTGGACCCTGTGCTGACGCTGTCACCTTTCACGCTGGTCGAGAAAACAGCCCCCCTACCACTCCCCTCCCCCCCTTCTTCCCCCCCCCCACCCCCCCACCCGCCTCCTCTCAATCCCATTATGGGACAATACTTGTGTACACACAGACAGAGACACAAACACGCAGCCACACCAGCCATTCGAAAAAAAGAGAACTTAGGGAAGAAAAAGAAACGTAAAGAATAAAAAAAGAATATAACGTTTGAAGTGCAGGAGAAGCGCACTGAAATCTGAGTGTGAACTTCGAACAAGATGTTGAATGTGTCTGCTCTACCTCCCCCCTCCCCCCTCTCTCTCTCTCTCTCTCCTCTCCCTCTCCTTTTCTGTGAAGTGTGTGTGTGTGTGTGTGTGTGTGTGTGTGTGTGTGTGTGTGTGTGTGTGTGTGTGTGTGTTGTGTGTGTGTGTGTGTGTGTGCGTCTGTCTGTGACTGTGTGTGTCTATGTATGTGAGTGTTATGTAGGTACTTGAATGTGTGTGTGTATGTATGTGCGTGCGTGCGTGCGTGCGTGCGCGGGCGTGCGTGTGTGTGTGTGTGTGTGTGTGTGTGTGTGTGTGTGTGTGTGGTGAGTGACACAGACAGAGAGATAGACGGACAGAGACAGAGAGAGACAGACAGACAGACAGAGAAAGAGAGACACTGAGACACACAGTGACAGTGCGTGCTGTGTGTTGGTGTGTCTGTCTGTCTGTGTGCGCGCGCGCGCTTGTGTCTGTCTATCTGTCTGTCTGCCTGCCTGTGTGCGTGCGTGTCTGTCTATGTGTTTAAGAGAAGGGGAAGAGCTTTCGATTTTTCGGTCGTGTTTTATGTTCCTTTACTCCCCCCCTTTACTTTGTTCCCCCCCCCCCCCCCCCCACACACACACACACACCAACCCACCAACCACATATACACACCCCATCCCTAGGAATCAGACGATGAGTCATTCAGTATACAGTTTATACTGGGTGAACACATCTTGGGAGGTGTCTTCTTCTTCTGCTTCTTCTTCTTCTTCCTGTTGTTGTTGTTGTTGTTGTTGTTGTTGTTGTTGTTGTTGTTGTTGTTGTTGTTGTTGTTGTTCTTCTTCTTCTTCTTCTTCTTCTTCTTCTTCTTCTTCTTCTTCTTCTTCTTCTTCTTCTTCTTCTTCTTTATTGTTTGATTCCTTCGTTTTTTTCATCCTTCCTTCTTCTTCTTCTTCTTCTTCTTCTTCTTCTTCTTCTTCTTCTTCTTCTTCTCCTCCTCCTTCTCCTCCTCCTTCTTCTTTATTGTTTGTTTCCTTCGTTTTTTCATCCTTCCTTCTTTCCTTCCCGCTTTATCCGATTTTCCAGCCGTTTTATTTTCTCCATCAGCAGCATCACACCCGGTATCAAGACAGATGACGAAGCTGGTTGCTGTCCTGCATTGCCGACTACAAGGACGCAAGGATAGTTACTCGCCAGTGTAAAAGATGAGCACTGGAAATTGTCTTTGTGGCATTCCATTCATACCTGTACATTCACGAACAGTACAGTAGAAATAAAAAAGTATATGCATAAAATACTTGTGTAAATATATTTAATTTAAAACGATGCATCCAATATTGTCTTTATGAGCCCCCCCCCCCCCCCCCCGTAGGATTTACTCAGGACTTCCAGATCTAAATACAAAGCATCAGTAATTAATTACTTGCTGTGTGTGTGTGTTTGTGTGTGTGTGTGTGTGTGTGTGTGTGTGTGTGTGTGTGTTGTTGTGTTGTGTGTGTGTTGTGTGTGTGTGTGTTGTTGTTGTTGTTGGTGGTGGTGGTGGTGGTGGTGGTGGTTTTTGTTGTTGTTGTTGTTGTTGTTGTTGTTGTTGTTGTTGTTGTTGTTGTTGTTGTTGTTGTTGTTGTGTGTGTG
>JABMCL010001836.1:432500-435000 GCA_018857735.1 Alviniconcha marisindica | reverse complement strand
TGGAGTCGCCGCCGTCGTGTCAGCGTGCTGCTGATGTAGCGTCTTTGACTCGTTCTTTTTCTTCTTCTTCTTCTTCCGTGTAGTGTCCAGCTTCAGCACTCTGAAGGCTCTGACACTTTTAGTGCATGCTGGGTTATTTTCTTGTTTCCATAACTGGAAATAGTTGTTGTTTCCGAACTCTGACATGGACTACAGGATCGTTAACGTGCGTAGGTGATCCTCGGTTTATAGTCTCACCCGAAGGACTTTTGTTTCGTAGAGTCAGCACAGTATTTGACTCCTGGAGAAATTTCAGGGTCGGCGCAAAGCCTAGCGCGTAACGGTCACCCATACACGTGGTGACCACGCTCCATCGTGCTTAACTTGGGATGTCGAGAGCGAGTATTCTTGCTCTGCGCCATTGGCTCTGTAACTAGTTTCTTTGACCAGTTATGTGAGAATGCAGGGCCACAATGAGGTTTCGCCACTGTCGCAAGATTTAACCGGTGGGGGCATGGTTCAATGGTGTACACAGAAACTGCGCCGAGACGGCAGCAGTTTCACGTGGCACCAGCCCATGCGGCAACCAGAGTGCTACCAGTACACCACTTCCGTGGATTTTAAAAATACGCGCTATAAAGGATACAGTCACTCATTCAGAATCACAGGCGACATGTGCGCAGTCAGTCTGCTCGAGGGCAGAGAACAGCGCTGTGTAAAAGCGATGAATAATAAGAATAACGTGTTGCTGATCTCGGAGCTACAGATGCTATTAGCCTTTCAGCACTCGCAGAGGAGACCCCCATACATATCACTCTTTTGACCGCCATGTTCCAAGGTTTCATCCGACACTTCACAATTACTTCCCTTCCGTCGGTGAACTCTCGCTCTTGGCTGACGTTCTTTGGCTGAGGTGAGTGAGCTGCCGAACTGCGATTCTGAAAGCGAAGCTGCAGGCAAACGCCCACAACACCGGTGCACATTTCCATCGAAGGTTCTGCGCCAAAAAAAAAAAAAAAAAGTGTACTGAAAGTCCGCACAAACAAGCGAAAACTTCGACTGCTGTTCAGCAAAGACATCACTCAGGTAGTTAGCACACCAACCCCGGCCCCCGGCCCCCGGCCCCAGCTCCCCATGTTGTCAGGCAAGGTGAAGGTCGAATAGTTACGACGGTGACCTTTTGATTGAAACACGCGAAAACCGTTCAGGAGCTGGAAGATAAGCTTGGCTCGCACGTGCCACAGCGAAACCCCTCAGCCATCGTGTCGTCCAACTGAGGCGGTGACGGTTAAACAGGCACTGACTTGTTCACAGTGCTGGTGTGGTGGGTTTTGTTTTTGTTGTCGTTGTTGTTGTTGTGTGTGTGTGTGTGTGTGTGTGTGTGTGCGAGAGTTGTGTGTGTATGTGCTGCTGGTGTGTGTGTGTGTGTGTGTGTGTGTGAGTGTGTGTGTGTGTGCTGCTGGTGTGTGTGTGTGTGTGTGTGTGTGTGTGTGTGTGTGTGCGTGCATGTGCGTGTGTGTGTGTTTGTGTGCGCGCACGCGGGTGGGTGTGTGCGTGCGTGCGTGCGTGCATGTGCGTGTGCGTATGTATGAGTGTGAGTTGTGAGATATATATATAGAGAGAAAGAGAGAGAGAGAGGTGTGTATGTGTGTGTGTGAGAGTTGTGTGTGTTTTTTATGTATCAATTTTCCAAACTGATTGAACTTCACCTTGTTTGACAAACAGGACGGCTGAGTGTTCAGTTGGTGCTGTACGCAACGCGAGTAGTGAGCACTCTCTCCCAAGTTCAGCAAGTGTTCGGTTATCCATGGATGAGTGTGTGTGTGGCGGGGGCCTGTTTCTGTGGAACAATTAGGACGGCTACCTGCATGTTTGTACCTGTGTGGACTTTTATGTCATCTGCTTTGGACCGAGGCCGTCGCTGGAAACTGAATTCTCGAGGTAGGTATTTTTGTTTTCGATTGAAATTGCTGTTCCTCTTTTTTTTTTTGCCAGCGGAGGAGACCTTTAAGAAGACAGACGCTGTAAGCAGAATGTGGGCATTTTTTATTTTTTTTTTTTTACTATGAGTCACTGTGTACTTTGCACGTAAACCCGCATCGTAAGCGCCAGGGCGACTCGATCCAACGGGATGGCTAGTCCACCTGCTTGCTGCGGCGATCAACACATCGTAAGCGCCAGGGCGACTCGATCCAACGGGATGGCTAGTCCTCCTGCCTGCTGCGGCGATCAACACTGGTCCGTTTCTAAAGTGTAGGCCACATGAGGCTTTGCTATCCCTGGTTCTGACATCCCGCGGTCAGCCATGATTTGGATTGATCTTGATCTTGATCTTGATCTTGATATGGTACGTCGCCGGACCTAACTTTAGGTATAAATGCGACGGATGGGGAGTGCGCGCGACAGAGCTCAGGAGCTGTGTGAAAGTCGAGGTGGCCGTCCTGAGCTCCCGAGCTCCCGTCCCTAATAAACTGACGGTTTCTGTGGACGTAAAGCGACATTTCAACGTGCCCGCGTGTGA
>JABMCL010001836.1:422500-427500 GCA_018857735.1 Alviniconcha marisindica | reverse complement strand
TCAAAGGAAGACAAAATTAAATTGTGTGGAACTTAAGATGATTCAAGGCTTCGTGCAATCTAACGTTCACCAGTGAGAACATTAGATTAGTAGAACTAATGGTGATTAGCGGTTTCGTGCCACCCAACATTGCAACTTGAAGTGATTAAAAGTTTCGTGCCATGCAATATTCCCCTAAGAGAAAGTTGGATTACTCGTAATGAAGATGATTCAAGATTTCGTGCCGTTGAGGATTTACCAAAGAGAAAGTTAGATTAACCCCTTCACTGCCACAGCCTTTAAAATGGCCGAGCTGAAAGTTGCACGGACGCGCCTACAAACAGTATATTTTCCGGTCCTATAACATCTACTTTCAATGCTATACATTTGTACGACAACCCTTTCGCATGCCAGAGCAAAAAACAAACCAAATAGGGTTAAAGGTTTCAAATTTCGCACTTTTCAGGGTCGTTTTCAAGTGAACATCGTGGCAGTGAAGGGGTTAATGGAACTACGGTAATTCAAGGTTTCGTGCCGAGGATTCAAGATTTCCCCACGGCCATCTTACATTCAGCAAAGAGAAAATTAGATGAGCGAAACTAAAGATGATTCCAGGTTTCGTACCACCCAACTTTAGACTGAAGGAACTGAAGTTGATTCAAGGCTTCGTAGAGAAAGTTAGATCAATGAAACTAAAGGTGATTCCAGGTTTCGTACCACCCAACTTTAGACTGAAGGAACTGAAGTTGATTCAAGGATTCACAGAGAAAGTTAGATCAATGAAGCTAAGGTGATTCAAGGTTTCGTACCACCCAGCTTTCAACAAAAGAGAAAGTTATATTCAAGGAACTGAAGTTGATTCAAGGCTTCATACAGAAAGTTAGATCAGTGAAACTAAAGGTGATTTAAGGTTTCGTACCACCCATCTTTCAACAAAAGAGAAAGATTCAAGGAATTGAAATTGATTCAAGGATTCACAGAGGAAGCATAGTTCAGGAGCTGTGTGAGAGTCGAGGTGGCCGTCCTGGGCCTTCCGAGCCTTCTGGTTTCCGTGGACGTAAAGCTATATTGAACCATGCTTCGGCGTTGGTCTCAGCTTGTCCCTAATATGTCAACTGACATCTGAGGACGTTAAGCAACTACTACCTACCTACCTACCTACCTACAGAGGAAGTTAGATCAATGAAACTAGAGGTGATTCAAGGTTTCGTACCACCCATCTTTCAACAGAAGAGAAAGATTCAAGGAACTGAAGTTGATTCAAGGCTTCATACAGAAAGTTAGATCAATGAAACTAAAGGTGACTCAAGGTTTCGTACCACCCATCTTTCAACAAAAGAGAAAGATTCAAGGAACTGAAATTGATTCAAGGATTCACAGAGAAAAGTTAGATCAATGAAACTAAAGGTGATTCAAGGTTTCGTACCACCCATCTTTCAACAAAAGAGAAAGATTCAAGGAACTGAAATTGATTCAAGGATTCACAGAGAAAAGTTAGATCAATGAAACTAAAGGTGATTCAAGGTTTCGTACCACCCAGCATGGAGTCACCAAAGAGGAAGCAGCAAGCGAGCAGAGAATGACGGTTACATGAATAAAAAGACAGGCGAGGGAAGAATAATGTTTACGTTGCTCATACTAGAGTGAGTTAGTACCTTACTAGACACTCGGCGCCCAATCAGTCAACCGTGAAAGGCGTATCAGGGCAAAAATAAAGTCCATTAAGTCAGCGGGTGTCGTTGTTTGACTTGTTTAACGCCGAATTGTCTCGGAAGAGGTCCTGGCGGGGACCGAGATCCCAGGAGGTGGGGGAAGAGGGAGACTACGCCTCACGCTTCACTGTCACCGCCAGGATGACTCCTGCATTAAGATGGGCAGCGATGAGAGCCGTTTTAGTGTAACATTAGTTGTGAGGGAAAGTCACAAGACAGTGTCCATAAACGTAAACCGCAACGTTGGAAGAGAAAGGAGAGCCAAAGCGGACTCGAGCTGACGTCCGTCTGTTTACCAGCCTAACGCCTTACCGCTGGGCCAAACCGGCTCTCATGTCACAGAGGTTTGCTTGGATCCTCAGGAACCAAAGGTACAAATATTAGAATGGAGATTTCCTGGCACCGGACGAAGCATTTATATCTATATTTCTCCGACAAACGCAAGGTATAAAGGTGCAAACCTTTCTTAGCTTTGAGGTTCTCGGCACAAAGGACCTTACTTCTGGCATCCAAGGAATTTCTGTCTTTAAAAGAAAAAGTTATTCAGTTTATATATAGAAAACATCAACATCCATTCACGTAATCACATTATACATTTCAATAATAAGAGCGGAGAAAACATTCATCCATAGCAGTTGTATAAGAAATAATATGGAAAAGAGAGAGAGAGACGCTCACACACATACAGGCGCATGCGTGCGCGCATGCACACGCACACACACACACACACACACACACACACACACACACACACACACACACACACGCACACCACCACCACCACGCACACACACACACACACACACGCACACGCACACAATGGAGAGGAAAGAATGGTGAGGATACAATAGTGTCATAAAAGAATCCACAGGAATTTCACCACTGGAACAGGAGTGCCTTTATTTTAACAGATGTGACAGATAAAATCGTGACTGAAAAGATTATTTAAAGGTGAACTGAGGCGAGGACTCGAAAACAGAATTGAAAGGGTAAACATTTTCAGATATTTTCATCTGCTGGCTCCCTTTAATCGGTATATCTACTGTAATTTTTGTACAAAAGGTGTTTTGTTTTGCTTCGACTTGTGTGTGTATGTGTGTGTGTGTGTGTGTGTGTGTGTGTGTGTGTGTGTGTGTGTGTGTGTGTGTGTGTGTGTGTGTGTGTGTGTGTGTGTGTGTCGCGTGTGTGTGTGTGTGTGTGTGTGTGTGTGTGTGTGTGTGTATGTGTCTGTCTGTCTGTCTGTCTGTCTGTCTGTCTGTCTGTCTGTCTGTCTGTCTCAAAATCCCAAACACTGGCAGCCATACCATTGTTTGGACACACGAATATGCTACACACACTGACAGGAATGGGTGGCGCTGCTCTTGCGGCTGGCGTGCCTTACCCAGTTATGACGACCTAAATGTCTCCTAAGGGACAATGAAGTACTAAAAGAGATCGAGTTTAAAAATAAAAATAAATGTGTCTATATTATTTATTTATTTTTTATTCCTACTGATAAGACCCACGATGCTTCTTCGGTTCGGTTCGGTTCCCCGGTAAGTAATAATAATAATGGACATTTGTCAAGCGCCTACCCTGCGGCTCAAAGCGCTGAACAAGCAAAGGATAACACACATAATGCATATCGAGATGGAAATGTTATCAGCAATAAATTAAAAAATGTATATAAGAAAGAAAGAAAAAAAAGCTGAAACGTAGCACAAAACATCTCAAAGAACCCGTAGATAAAGGGCCAGAATACAATTTTTTTTAAAAAGCTGTGTGCGTTTGAAAACGGACTAGGAATTTTAAGGACACTTCGCGGACTACCTGCGGAGCTACGCCTATATCGCTTGGGTCCATCAAGTCGGTATGGAAATTCTCTCACTCGATGGACGAGCTCACTCACGACTGTGACTGATTATTCTTTTAAAGCGTGCATATAATTACGGTGTAAGTGCTTGAAGTGTCTTGCTTTGGAAGAAAATGCTGCAATGGAATGCATTAGCTACTTATATAGTGCGTCGCTGGTTAAAAGGCCTTAATTTGTCAAATGCCAGTATAAACGATCTGCTCTAGTGCTGGTCTGGCGTTGTTCATTCAAGTCAAGAGCGATCGGCTGTAACCAGCTCTAATGATATTCCAGTGTAGTTCAGTAACGAGCAGCTGTAACCAGCTGTAACGTTGGTATTTCATAGTTGGTTGTAACATAGTTCATACTTGTCAAGAATGATCATCTGTAACCAGCTGTAACGTTGGTATGACATAGTTCATACTTGTCAAGAATGATCATCTGTAACCAGCTCCAACGTTGGTATAACATCATTTATACAAGTCAAAAGCGATCAGCTGTAACCAGCTCCTAAGTTTGGTATAACATAATTTATACTAGTCAAGAATGATCGGCTGTAACCAGCTGTAACGTTGGTATAACATAATTTATACTAGTCAAGAATGATCGGCTGTAACCAGCTCTAACGTTGGTATAACATAATTTATACTAGTCAAGAATGATCGGCTGTAACCAGCTGCTAACGTTGGTATAACATAATTTATACTAGTCAAGAATGATCGGCTGTAACCAGCTCTAACGTTGGTATAACATAATTTATACTAGTCAAGAATGATCGGCTGTAACCAGCTGTAACGTTGGTATAACATAATTTATACTAGTCAAGAATGATCGGCTGTAACCAGCTCTAACGTTGGTATAACATAATTTATACTAGTCAAGAATGATCGGCTGTAACCAGCTGTAACGTTGGTATAACATAATTTATACTAGTCAAGAATGATCGGCTGTAACCAGCTCCAACGTTGGTATGACATAGTTCATACTTGTCAAAAATGATCATCTGTAACCAGCTGTAACGTTGGTATAACATAGTTCATACTTGTCAAGAACGATCATCTGTAACCAGCTCTAACGTTGGTATAACATCATTTATACAAGTCAAAAGCGATCAGCTGTAACCAACTCTAAGTTTGGTATAACATAATTTATACTAGTCAAGAATGATCGGCTGTAACCAGCTGTAACGTTGGTATAACATCATTTATACTAGTCAAGAATGATCGGCTGTAACCAGCTCTAACGTTAGTATAACATAATTTATACTAGTCAAGAATGATCGGCTGTAACCAGCTCTAACGTTGGTATAACATAATTTATATTAGTCAAGAATGATCGGCTGTAACCAGCTCTAACGTTGGTATAACATAATTTATACTAGTCAAGAATGATCGGTTGTAACCAGCTCTAATGTTGGTAACGTCGTTTATACAAGTCAAAAACGATCAGCTGTAACCAGTTCTAACATTTTACCGTCT
>JABMCL010001836.1:400000-417500 GCA_018857735.1 Alviniconcha marisindica | reverse complement strand
ACACACACACACACACACACACACACACACAATATGTCCTAATGGCAGGGAAAGGGTTAAACTGGCCCCAGGGCAGAGCCTGGGTCAGTTCGTCGGGGCCAGTGAACATGTAGACGCTTACGGAGTGTTGTTGTCCGTCGACCTGGCCTCATGACACACATGCGCAGACTGAGCCAGTTCCACAGGCTGTGCCTTTAATTGTGTCAAACACTGTTAACTCAGTTTCGTCCGCGAGTTTACAGTGCTATGCAAATGAAGACAAAATCGACGACAAAGGTTCATATGTGGAACTCAGTTAGTCGTAAAAATTTGAAACAAAGAATGACTGCTAGGGTTCTAACACAAGTCCAAAACACACAAAATGTTCACAGGTAAAATTCTCATGTTTTGTTTTGTCCTAATAAAAAAATAACGTTATTTTGAACCTTTTATGTGTTTGGATCTCAGTTAGTCGCAGATCCTCAACAACAACAAAAAAACAGCGTGGTCCACATGGGAACTGACTGCCTCCAGAAACTGGAATGAGAACGGGAAGCCCAGACTGGCACGTGTCAATGTTCGACATCTACTGCATATACTTCTCTGTCCAGAAATCCGATCGATTAAGAACCTTTTAGTGGAGTTCATGAACCACGTGCGCCCAGTGACCTCTTATAGCAGGCGGTTCACGTTTTTTGTGTGTGTGTCCCCTGTTATAGTGCACGTGACGTCCGTATAGAGCGCGATTAATAGACGATCTTCGGAAATCCAGGGGACTGCACTCGGTAAGAGCCTACGGGCAAGGACCTATATATATATATATATATATATATATATATATATATATATATATATATAGGGCCATGCCTGCGTGTGTAGCGCAGAGTAGGCACGCTTTTGTTGTGGTTACAGTGAGCACGTGGGCAAGATGACGGATACCCGTAAACAAAAGGCAGAAAAGGCATCAGAAATGCCGATCAAACACTCACTGTTCGTGGGGAACATGCAGATCGGATAGTAGGTTCCCCAGCTGGTAGTCTAGTATAAATTATAATATGTCCATGCCTGAAGATCTCAAAGAGTCGCAGATCGGCTCTTCTCCGCTGCCACCTCCATTCAAGGGACTTCACTCTCCCGGAGTAAGAAAACTCTGTCAAATTATCTTCGCCTGTTATTTCCAGAAATTGTCTATTCCCTCTGTTTGTTCATTAAGGGCCCCGTTCTTGACCCAAAGGGAAATCGCCCAAGCTGGGTCTTCACGACCCCGAGAAAGTGAGGGGTGGGAGGTGGCGAAGAAGGAGGAAGGGGGAGAAGGAAGGGGGGGGGGGTTGGGTGGGGGGGGGCGGGTTGTGTGGGGGGGGGGTGCGGGGGGGGGGGGGCGCGTGAGGACGAAGCGAGTGGCTCGGGGGCGTTGCGACAGAATCGTCAAAGACTGGAACCTTTTTAACTCATTCGTGGCATTCCTTCCAAAACTCTCGGCGTCCAATTCCACTTGTTTTCCGCCCAGACCCTCCCAGAACAAACGGCCCCGGGGTTCCCACGACTTCCTCCTCCACTGCGTCACTCCGCGCCGACGCTGCGCCAGTATGCAGCGACACCTTCAGCAGCGGCAAGAAGACAAAGCAATGCCAAACATCTGCTCCAGCCAGGCCTCGAGAAGAATGTCCGTTGATTCCGGAACTCGGCTTCCGGTGCGCACGAGTCGAGTTTCGCCTCCAAGCTCGCCCACCGATCAGGGAACGCTGGGGTAGCTCAGGGGGACGCTGGGATAGCTCCGGGGTTGCTGGGATAGGTAGGGGAATGCTGGGATAGATCTGTGCGTTACTGGGCCGCTCCGGGCTGAACGCGCAACATCAGTGCCGGCGGTACTGCAGTCTGACGAAACTGGAGGAAGAGCAGCAACCGCAGCATCTTGTTGCTACGGAAACGAATTTTCGATCCCGCTTCGTGATGAACCAACACGCAAGGGAGTTCATTAGCGCTCGAAACTGAGACGTCACACACAAACACAGCAATAACAAAGAACCTGAGACGCCTGCGGTAACTCTCACCTGGCACGCGAGTAAATGCAAGGTAGATAAACTCCACCAGAGGTACATCGTGTTTTGTGATGTTCCAGCTTGTGGCCTGCTATAACCAAATGAAGAATTAACCATCGCCGTGCGAATGTTACGTGTTAGTCGTACGCAGAGAGGGGAGGTGTGGGGTCGGGTATGGAATAATTACATGTTCTGATCGTTGCCAAAGCATTCATGGGGGGAGGGGAGGGGGAGAAGGGGGGGAAGGAGGGAGGGAGTAGGAGGGACATGGTGACTGACCTATAAATGCTACGCGGACGGAGTCACGATGTTACTGGATATTTAATTTAACGCCCAGGCAACTCGACGATTTTTTTTATTGATTTTTTAAAAGTTCAAAATGTATAAGCTTTCAAGTGAAGTCTGTTCTCCCCTGTGTTGTTGTGTGTGTGGGTGTGTGTGTGTGTGTGTGTGTGTGTGTGTGTGTGTGTGTGTGTGTGTGTGTGTGTGTGTGTGTGTGTGTGTGTGTGTGTGTGTGTGTGTGTGTGTGTGTGTGTGTGTGTGTGTGTTGTGTGTGAGAGAGAGAGAGAGAGAAGAGAGAGAGAGAAGAGAGAAGAGAGAGTGTGTGTGTGTGTGTGTGTGTGTGTGTGTGTGTGTGTGTGTGTGTGTGTGTGGTGTGAGAGAGAGAGAGAGGTGGTGTGTGTGTGTGTGTGTGTGTGTGTGTGTGTGTGTGTGTGTGTGTGTGTGTGTGTGTGTGTGTGTGTGTGTGCGTGTTGTGTGTGGTGTTGTGTGTGTGTGTGTGAGTGTGTGTGTGTGTGTGTGTGTGTGTTGGTGTTGTGTGTGTGTGTGTGTGTGTGTGTGTGTGTGTGTGTGTGTGTGTGTGTGTGTGTGTGTGTGTGTGTGTGTGTGTGTGTGTGTGTGTGTGTGTGTGTGTGTGTGTGTGTGAGAGAGAGAGAGAGAGAGAGAGAGAGAAGACAGAGAGTGTGTGTGTATATGTGTGTGTGTGTATGTGTGTGTGTGTGTGTGTGTGTGTGTGTGTGTGTGTGTGTGTGTGTGTGTGTGTGTGTGTGGTGTGTGTGTGTGTGTGTGTGTGTGTTGTTGTTGTTGTTGTTGTTGTTCTTGTTCGTTGTTCTTAGTTCTTGTTGTCTAGGGTAAGGTGGGTGTTTCCTAGTCGGGGCGGGGAGGGGGGGGGGGAGGGGGGGAAGAGGATCATCATTTTTGCCTCCGTTGTTACCCACGTCAGCGGAAACCGACGGAAAGGCCTGCGGGAACTTCGATACCTGTCCGCAACACCTCCCTGCTCTTTGATCACGAAGCGGGTCAGCTTACCTGCTTTAATTCCCCTGGCTTCCACGCATTCTCTCCAAGACGCCCCTGCTATCGTGACACCGGGGCCTTCCTGGCGATGCCACAAGACAACAGACCGCGGTTCGGTCCTGGATCTTCTGGCACCGGCTGGGCGGTCCCTGGTCGACGTGGTGCCAGGAGGCAAGGGCATAGCTGGGCTCTTTGGGTGCTCTAGCTATATAGCTGTCTGTATATATACAGACCCGCTGAGCGTGAAATGTAGGCTACGGTGCAGTACGTGTTTGGCATTGCTGGGCGCCTTTTGCAAAGTTGTTCTTATAGGTAGGTAGGTAGGTAGGTAGGTAGGTAGGTAGGTAGGTAGGTAGGTAGATAGATAGATAGATAGATAGATAGATAGATAGATAGAAAGACAGACAGACAGACAGACAGACAGACATATAGATAGATAGATAGATAGATAGGCAGGCAGGCAGGCAGATAGATAGATAGAGAGACAGATAGATAGATAGATAGATAGATAGATAGATAGATAGATAGATAGACAGACAGACAGACAGACTGACTGACTGACTGATTGATTGACTGACAGACAGACAGACAGACAAACAGAATGATAGATAGATAGATAGACAGACAGACAGACAGACAGACAGACAGACAGACAGACAGACAGATAGATAGATAGATAGATAGATAGATAGATAGATAGATAGATAGATAGGCAGACAGATAGATAGATAGATAGATAGATAGATAGATAGATAGATAGATAGATAGATAGACAGACAGACACAATGATAGATAGACAGACAAACAGACAGACAGACAGATAGATAGATAGATAGATAGATAGATAGATAGATAGATAGATAGATAGATAGATAGACAGACACAATGATAGATAGACAGACAAGCAGACAGGCAGATAGATAGATAGATAGATATCGTTTTTACACAGCGCTATTCTCTGCACTCAAGCAGACCCATTGCTCTTTACTCACATGAGACCCTGAATCAATGACTGTACTTTTACACAGTGCAGTTTAGAATAGCCACCGAAGTGGTGTACTTCCAGCGCTGTTTGCTTTGACTGTTACATGGCTGCATGGTGCCACGTGAAGCTGTTTCCGTCTCGGTGCACGTTCTGTGCACACCAAAGAATCGTGCACAGTTTACAGTGTCATGTATTAATTTATTCGAAGCCAAATACCTACGCCGCGTTGGTGACGGGACGTTGATACAGAATACAGAATCGTTATTGTCTATGAATAACATAGAAATGTGCCTTACGACTGCTAGAGAAGAAAAAAAAAAGTAAAAAAGTAAAATAACACACAGTATATAATACTTGAACATATAAGTACACATAAAACACAGAGTCAACTAACTAACTCGTCATCGTCTTCTGCAGATTCGTAACTCTGGTACGCAAGACTGAGATTAAGGAAGTGTCGAAACTATGGACCTCATTTCTCCTCGCCATATGCGAAGAAGCCCCCCCCCCCCACCCCCCCACCTTCCCACCCCGACCCCTCACCCCACACCCCACACCCCTACCCCACCCCCCACTCAACTAAGTGCCGACGATGTGCCCTCTACGCAATTACGCCGGCCACGAGCGCGCACGTGCAGACAAAGCGGAAAAGAATAATAGGTCAAAGCAAAGACAACGAATTTCATCGCAAACAGCCGAGGATTGCGTGACGAGGAACCGTGCCATGTTGTTCCATCGCTGTCACGGCGAAAACGATAGTGTTATAAGCACGCTGCGCGAGCGTTGAAAGCCTATGGCGGCTTACTAGCGTCAAAAGACAAAAATTACGTAATTATATTCACAAATGCGCCAGTAAGCCGTTGGAAGCACCACATAATTACCGTTATTTGAACATAGTTATGATCAGTAATTTTTGTGTTTTGGGACACATTTAAGCCGTTGGAACCAAGCGCCAAAAGACATTTATTTTAGAGATAATTAGTCATTATGTTAAGGCAATTTGTATTTATGTTGAAATAAAACATAAACCAAGCGTCAAAAGACCTATTTACTGATAGAGATAATTAGTAATTTTGTTAAGATAATTAATAATTATGTTGAAATAACGCGTCGGCCTGACGCCGTCGGCGACCGCCATTGCTACAAAGAAATCGGGAAGTGCTAACAAGCCCGCTCATGCGCACTTTCGCCGCCAGTTTCAATATAATTAATAATTATGTGAACATAATTGTAATTATGTACCTTTCACGGAAGTAAGCCGTTGGAAGCAGCACAAAAAGGCACACGACTACTATTGTGTGCACATAGTTACTAATTATGTTAAGATAGCTACTAATTATGTGCTTTTGAGGCAAGTAAGCCGTTGGAAGCAGCATGAAACTCACACAAATACTAAATGCGCACATAGTTACTAATTCTATTAAGATAATTACTAATTATATGCTTTTCACTCAAGTAAGCCATTAACTGTACATCAAAAGACAAAATCAGAAAATATGTACAGATAATTATTAATTATGTCCGCATTATTGTAATTGTGTAAAATGTAACGTTGTGCCGATAATTGGTAATTATGTGCACATAATTGCAAATATGTTAAACATTTAATTAGGTGCAGATAATTCATAAATATGTCATTGTGTTCAGATCATTAGTAATTTTGCATTTTGACGCTAGTAAGCCTCCATAATATATCATGTTAAACACCCTGCGCGAGCGTTGAAGCCCTTGTGCCGTTACCTAGTAATGGGCCGCACGTGCCGAACCGACGCCTTCATTGTGCGCATGCGTGCCATTCTCCGTGAGGCATGCGCAGAGTGGCCGTTGAGACCGGAGACCTCGACTGGTCTTGAAATGGTCGGCACTCGACCTTCCAGTCTGCCGCAGGGTGTGTCTGCCGTCAGACACGGCTGGTATGAAAGGTTAAAGAAGGGAGTGGGAAGTGGAACGTGCGCGTGAGCTTTTCATTCTGGAACTCTTGGGTACGTGAATGAATGGAAGAAGAGGGTGGTAATGATAATCATAATAATGATAATAATAATAACAACAACAACACCAACAACAACAACAACAACAACAACAACAACAACAAAACAACAACAACAATCCGGCATAATATTAATAATAACAACAATCCGACATCGTCATCGTCATTATCATCATCATCATCATCATCATCATCACATAATATTAACACCGGCTTCTATAGCGCTATACCCTATGGAAAATATTACAAGCTCACAGCGCTCTACAATATCACAAATGCAAAGAAAGGAACAAACAAATCAATACAATGACCATGTATTTTGCATCCGTGCAACAACATTTATATGTATGGTTGTTTGTTGTTGTTTTTTGTGGGGTTTGTGTGTGTTTTGGGGTGTTGTGTGTGTGGGGTGGGGGGTTTGGGTTGTGTGTTTGTGTGGGGGTGTGTGTGGGTGGGGGTGTTTGGGGGGTGGTTTTATGTTTTTGTGTTGTTGGTGGTGGGTTGGTGTTGTGTTTTGTGGGGTGGTGTGGAAAACTTGGGTAACCTTTTTTTTTTATTTGGTTTGTGGGTGGTTGTGGTTGGGGGCCCCCCCCTGTGTGGTTTTAAAACAAAAGGGGTTCTTTCTTTTTTATTTTTTTTTTAAAAACGAAAACACCAAAAAAAAAAAGAACAAATTTACATATCGTTGGAGACACCCCCACACCCGTCAATGTTGCTGAAAACCACGGCCAAAAAATTTCTTTTGGGGGTTTTTTTTGTTGTTTGGGTTTTTGTTGTTGGTTTTGGCGGCTTTTCGTCTGTTGATTTTGGTGTGGTTTTTGGTTTTGTGGGTGTGTGTGTGGTGGGGTGTTTTTGGGTTTTGTGTGTGTTGGGGTGTGTGTGGTGTGTGTGGGTTGTTGTGGTGTGTGTGTGTGGGGTGTGTGTTTGTGGTGTTTGTGTGTGTGGGGTTGGTGGTGTGGGTTAGTGTTTTGGTGTGTGTGGTGTGTGGTGTGTGTGTGGTGTGTGTGTGTGTTTTGTGGTGTGTGTGGTGTGGGTGGTGGCGGGTGTGGGTGGGTTTGGTGGTGTTGTGTGTGTTGTGTTGTTTTTTTTTTTGTGTTGTGGGTGGTGTGTGTGTGTGTTGTGTGTGTGTGGGTGTGTGTGGTGGTGGGTTTTTGGTTGTGTGTGTGTGGTGGTGTTGGTGTGTGTGTTTGTGTTTTTTTTTGGGTTTTTTTTGATGTTATGGTATTGTGTTGTGGGTTGTGTGGGGTTTTTGGGTGTGTGTGTGTGGGGGGGGGGGGTTGTGTGTGTGTGTGTGTGTGTGTGTGTGTGTTGTTTTTGGTTGGTGGTGGTGTATGTGTGTGTGTGTGTGTGTGTGTGTGTGTGGGGGTGTGAAGAGGGAGGGGAGAGTGGTGTGTGTGGTGTGTGTGTTGTGTGTGGTTGTGTGGTGGGGTGTGTGTGTGTGGTGTGTGTTGTGTTTGTGAGTAATGGTAGAGCCAGACGGCGACCACACTAAACGAACAAAAAGGGAAAAAACCTTCGCGCTAAGTATTAATAGTATACACCTGCCGACATCGTGATGTCATATGCATGATATATATAGTATTGTACAAATATTCAAACTGCTTCATAGGCTATACGTATGGAAATAACAGAGCTGCACGCGTCGTACATTCAAAATTTGCAAAGAAAGGACAACAAATGCTTTTGACCATGTAGTTTTCCACCGTGATACAATTTTATCGTATCGGTGTCCGTGTTTGATGTTGTCTTTGCTGTAGGATGTATAGGTGTCAATGTTTGTTGGCTTGTGGCAGTAGTATGTGTATGTTTTTCGTCTGGGTTTTGTGGTTTCGTAGCTGTAGTATTGTGTAGTGTTTCGTCGTGCTGGGTGTCGTCCTAAGCGTAGGTATGGTGTCGTGTTTGTCGTCTGGTATTTGTCGTTCTGTATTGTGGTATTGGTGTCAGTGTTTGTCTCTCTGTGTTGTGTGTTCTGTACTAGGTATTGGTGTCAGTGTTTGTCGTCTGGGTATTTGTCGTCTCTCTAGCTGTAGGTATTGGTGTCAGTGTTTGTCGTCTGGGTATTTGTCGTCTCTCTATTTGTAGGTATTGGTGTCAGTGTTTATCGTCTCTGTTTGTTGTCTCTGTAGCTGTAGGTATTGGTGTCAGTGTTTGTCGTCTGGGTATTTGTCTTCTGTAGCTGTAGGTATTGGTGATGTTTGTGTCTGGGTATTTGTCGTTCTGATAGCTGTAGGTATTGGTGTCAGTGTTTGATCGTCTCTTTGTTGTCTCTCTAGCTGTAGGTATTGGTGTCAGTGTTTGTCGTCTCTGTTTGTTGATTTGTAGCTGTAGTATTGGTGTCATGTGTTTGTCGTGTGGTCTGTGTATGTTAGTGTTCTGTGCTGTAGGTATTGGTGTCAGTGTTTGTCGTCTGTTTGTTGTCTCTGTAGCTGTAGGTATTGGTGTCAGTGTGTCTTGTTTGTTGTCTGTAGTGTAGTATTGTTGTGTGACTGATTGTTGTCTTGTTTGTGTCATGATTAGTGTGGAGGTATTGGTGTCGTGACACGCTGTGTTTGCGTCATGTGATGTATGGACTGTGTGGTGTAGTGTTTGTTGGCTTTGGGTGTAGTGTGATATGGTGTAGTGGTTGTCGTTTGTCTTATTGTTATGTAGCTGTGGTATTGGTGTCAGTGTCGTCTCTGGTGTGTTTGTAGTGTAGGTATTGTGTCAGTGTTATGTTGTCTCATTTGTTGTCATCTGTAGCTGTATAGTGTCAGTGGTTTGTCGTTCTGTTGGTTGTTCTGTAGCTGTTGGTATTGGTGTCAGTGTCGTATCTGTTTGTTGTCATCTGTAGCTGTAGGTATGGTGTCAGTGTTTGTGTCTCTGTATTAGTTTCTGGTGTGCTGAGGTATGGTGTGTGTTTGTGTTTGTGTGTGTGTGTGTGTGTGTGTGTGTGTGTGTAGTTGTGTGTGTGTTTGTGTGTTGTGTGTTGTAGCTGTAGGTATTGGTGTCAGTGTTGTGTCGTCTGTTTGTGTGTGTGCTGTGTGTGTGTGTGTTGTTGTGTGTGTGTGTGTGTGTGGTGTGTGTGTCTGTTTGTTGTCTCTATAACTGTAGGTAGGGTCAGCGTATTTCATCATCTGTTTGATTTCGTCTGACGTAAGTATTGGAATGCAGTATATTGCTTGTACTGCATGATTAAATGTATGTCAAATCTAGCTGTAGGTATTGTTCAGTGTTTGTAATAACAGCAGCTCTGGTCTGTTGTCCTGTCTGTGGTATTGGTTGTGTTTGAAACGCTCTCTTTACTGTTTCACTGAGCATTAGGTATCGGTGTCACGTGTTTGTCGTCTCTGTCTCTGTTGACTTGTAGCTGTATGTATTAGGTGTCAATGTTTGTTGCTTGTTTGTTGTTTCGTAGTGTAGGTATGGTGTCAGTGTTTGTCGTCTGGTTTGTGTGTCTCTGTAGCTGTAGGTATTGGTGTCAGTGTCTGTCGTCTGTTTGTGTCTCTGTAGCTGTAGGTATTGGTGTCAGTGTTTGTTGTCTGGGTTTGTTGTCTCTGTAGCTGTAGGTATTGGTGTCAGTGTTTGTGTCTGGTTTGTTGTCGTCTGTGCTGTAGGTATTGGTGTCAGTGTTTGTCGTCTCTGTTTGTTGTCTCTGTAGCTGTAGGTATTGGTGTCAGTGTTTGTCGTCTGTGTTTTGTGTTTGTAGCTGTATGTATTGGTGTCATGTTTGTGTCTGGGTTTGTTGTTTCTGTAGCTGTAGGTATTGGTGTCAGTGTTTGTCGTCTGTGTTTGTGTCTCCGTAGCTGTAGGTATTGGTGTCAGTGTTTGTCGTCTCTGTTGTTGTCTCTGTAGCTGTAGGTATTGGTGTCAGTGTTTGTGTCTGTTTGTTGTCTCTGTAGCTGTAGGTATTGGTGTCAGTGTTTGTTGTCTCTGTTTGTTGTCTCTGTAGCTGTAGTATTGGTGTCAGTGAACGAGTTGTCTCTGTCGCTGTAGGACTGGTATAGGTGTCAGTGTTTGTTGGCTTTGTGGGCAGTAGGTATTGGTGTCAGTGTTTGTCGTCTCTGTTTGTTGTCTCTGTAGCTGTGGTATTGGTGTCAGTGTCGGTCTCTGTCTTCTTGTCGCTGTAGACTGTAGTATTGGTGTCAGTGTTTGTTGGCTCTTTGGCAGTAGGTATCGGTGTCAGTGTTTGTCGTCTCTGTTTGTTGTCTCTGTAGCTGTTGGTATTGGTGTCAGTGTCGTCTCTGTTTGTTGTCTCTGTAGCTGTAGGTATTGGTGTCAGTGTTTGTCGCCTCTTTTTGTTGTCTCTGTAGCTGTAGGTATTGGTGTCAGTGTTTGTCGTCTCTGTTTGTTGACTTTGTAGCTGTATGTATTGGTGTCAATGTTTGTTGTCTCTGTTTGTTGTTTCTGTAGCAGTAGGTATTGGTGTCAGTGTTTGTCGTCTCTGTTTGTTGTCTCTGTAGCTGTAGGTATTGGTGTCAGTGTTTGTCGTCTCTGTTTGTTGTCTCTGTAGCTGTAGGTATTGGTGTCAGTGTTTGTCGTCTCTGTTTGTTGTCTCTGTAGCTGTAGGTATTGGTGTCAGTGTTTGTGTCTCTGTTTGTTGTCTCTGTAGCTGTAGGTATTGGTGTCAGTGTTTATCGTCTGTGTATTTGTTGTCTCTGTAGCTGTAGATATTGGTGTCAGTGAACGAGTTGTCTCTGTCGCTGTAGGACTGGTATTGGTGTCAGTGTTTGTTGGCTTTGTGGCAGTAGGTATCGGTGTCAGTGTTTGTCGTCTCTGTTTGTTATCTCTGTAGCTGTTGGTATTGGTGTCAGTGTCGTCTCTGTTTGTTGTCTCTGTAGCTGTAGGTATTGGTGTCAGTGTTTGTTGTCTCTGTTTGTTGTCTCTGTAGCTGTAGGTATTGGTGTCAGTGTTTTCGTCTCTGTTTGTTGTCTCTGTAGCTGTAGGTATTGGTGTCAGTGTTGTCGTCTCTGTTTGTTGTCTCTGTAGCTGTAGGTATTGGTGTCAGTGTTTGTTGTCTCTGTTTGTTGTCTCTGTAACTGTAGGTATTGGTGTCAGTGTTTATCGTCTGTGTATTTGTTGTCTCTGTAGCTGTAGGTATTGGTGTCAGTGAACGAGTTGTCTCTGTCGCTGTAGGACTGGTATAGGTGTCAGTGTTTGCTGGCTTTGTGGCAATAGGTATCGGTGTCAGTGTTTGTCGTCTCTGTTTGTTGTCTCTGTAGCTGATATTGATGTCAGTGTTTGCTGGCTTTGTGGTAGTTGGTATCTGTGTCAGTGTTTGTCGTCACTGTTGTCTCTATAGCTGCAGATATTGGTGTCAGTGTTTATCGTCTCTGTATTTGTCGTCTATGTAGCTGCAGATATTTGTGTCAGAGTTTGTCGTCTCTCTAGGTGAAGATATTGTTGTCAATGTTTGTCGTCTCTGTATCTTCAGGTGTTGGTGTCTGTGTCTGTCTCTGTAGCTGTACGTATCGGTGTCGATGTTTGTTGCCTCTGTAGCTGTAAGTATCGGTGTCAATGTTTGTTGTCTCTGTAGCTGTAAGTGTCGGTGTCAATGTTTGTTGTCTCTGTAGCTGTAAGTGTCAGTGTCAATGTTTGTTGCCTCTGTACCTGTACGTATCGGTGTCAATGTTTGTTGTCTCTATAGCTGTAAGTATTGATGTCAATGTTTGTTGTCTCTGTAGCTGTACGTATCGGTGTCGATGTTTGTTGTCTCTGTAGCTGTACGTATCGGTGTCGATGTTTGTTGTTGCTGTAGCTGTAAGTATCGGTGTCGATGTTTGTTTTTTCTCTGTAGCTGTACGTATCGGTGTCGATGTTTGTTGTCTCTGTAGCTGTAAGTATCGGTGTCAATGTTTGTTGCCTCTGTACCTGTAAAGTATCGGTGTCAATGTTTACTGTCTCTGTACCTGTAATTATTGGTGTCAATACTTGTTGTCTCTGTAGCTGTAAGTATCGGTGTCAATGTTTGTTGTCTGTGTAGGTGCAGGGCGGGTATCGGTGTCAATGTTTGTCATCTCTGTAGCTGTAAGTATCGGTGTCAATGTTTGTTGTCTCTGTAACTGCAAGTATCGGTGTCAGTGTTTGTTGTCTCTGTAGCTGTAAGTATTTGTGTCAATGTTTGTTGTCTCTGTAGCTGTAAGTATTTGTGTCAATGTTTGTTGTCTCTGTAGCTGTAAGTATCGGTGTCAACGTTTGTCGTCTCTGTGGCTGTAAGTATCGGTGTCGATGTTTGTTATCTCTGTAGCTGTAAGTATCGGTGTCGATGTTTGTTGTCTCTGTAGCTGTAAGTATCGGTGTCGATGTTTGTTGTTGCTGTAGCTGTAAGTATCGGTGTCGATGTTTGTTGTTGCTGTAGCTGTAAGTATCGGTGTCGATGTTTGTTGTTGCTGTAGCTGTAAGTATTGGTGTCGATGTTTGTTGTCTCTGTAGCTGTAAGTATCGGTGTCACTGTTTGTTGTCTCTGTAGCTGTAAGTATCGGTGTCAATGTTTGTCGTCTCTGTAGCTGTAAGTATCGGTGTCGATGTTTGTCGTCTCTGTGGCTGTAAGTATCGGTGTCGATGTTTGTAGTCTCTGTAGCTGTAAGTATCGGTGTCGATGTTTGTTGTCTCTGTAGCTGTAAGTATCGGTGTCGATGTTTGTTGTCTCTGTAGCTGTAAGTATCGGTGTCAATGTTTGTCGTCTCTGTAGCTGTAAGTATCGGTGTCGATGTTTGTTGTCTCTGTAGCTATAAGTATTGATGTCAATGTTTGTTGTCTCTGTAGCTGTAAGTATCGATGTCAATGCTTGTTGTCTCTGTAGCTGTAAGTATCGGTGTCAATGTTTGTTGTCTCTGTAGCTGTAAGTATCGATGTCAATGCTTGTTGTCTCTGTAGCTGTAAGTATCGATGTCAATGCTTGTTGTCTCTGTAGGTGCAGGGCGGGTATGGGTGTCAATGTTTGTTGTTTCTGCAGCTTCACAGGCAAAGAATCAAAGCACTAGTAAATAAAACAATTAACTGACTGGCATATACGATTGTTAATGTTTTTCTGTGTTTACAGCTGCCATATAATTATTCCCAAGGGGCAATAAAGGTGTACTGTATTGCATTGTACTGTACTTATTATGCGCATACTAACTGAATAGGAGAGATGGAGACGGACCGAGAGAAATCCGATGCATGATTGTTGTCTCTGTAGCTGTAAGTATCGATGTCAATGCTTGTTGTCTCTGTAGCTGTAAGTATCGATGTCAATGCTTGTTGTCTCTGTAGGTGCAGGGCGGCATATTCGCACGTCTGAAGTTGTCCGTTTTGATGGTAACAACCTCCAGCACATATTACATTCCACCTGTTTTGCCTTGATCGTGTCAACTTCAGGGAATGACGACATTCGCTTCAAAGGCTTTTATGACATCATTTCCGCTACATTAAAACGTATAATTACTATGGCGTCAGACTGCGGGAATGCTAGATATTCTGATGCCTCGAAACCCAATACCTTTTAACAACTTCTACTTTAACCCTTTCACTGCCTCGCCTATCGTGCCGTCGTTCAAAAAAAAACGACCAACAAAGTGCAAAAGTTGAAATCCGTAAAACGTTTTTCTTTCCCTTCTTCTTCGCGATACGATAGCATGTCAAAGAGTGAACATTAAAATGCACAGTAATGAAGGTAGATTTGTACAGGACGGGAACATATTCTGTTTGCATGCGCGCGCCGTGTGTGTGTGTGTGTGTGTGTGTGTGTGTGTGTGTGTGTGTGTGTGTGTGTGTGTGTGTGTGTGTGTGTGGTGTGGGGTGCGGGGGGTGGGGGTGGGGGTGAGGGGGAGGCAGTTTTCAGCCCAGAACTTTACAGGGTTAAAGAGGCTATAAGGTTTCTCAATACACGAGTTATCCTGCATGCGGAGAAGACAGTTTTCACAATAATACACAACACTCAATAAAGTGTGTTTCGACGCAAGTGATTCCTCATCGTGAGATAAATTGTACACGGATTTCTTTAATCGCCTCGCTTCTTTAAATGCGGATCACTTTATGTGTGGACGAAACGAGTGAATTATTTTATGTGTAGACGAAACGAGTAAATCATTTTATGTGTGGACGAAACGAGTCAATCATTTTAGATGTGGACGAAACGAGTGAATATTTGACGAAACGAGTGAATTTTGTTATGTGTAGACGAAACGAGTGAATTATTTTATGTGTAAACGAAACGAGAGAATTATATTATGTGTGGACGAAACGAGTGAATTATTTGACTAAACGAGTGAATTATTTTATGTGTAGACGAAACGAGTGAATTATTTTATGTGTAGACGAAACGAGTGAATTATTTTATGTGTAGACGAAACGAATCAATCATTTTATGTGTAGACAAAACGAGTGAATTATTTTATGTGTAGACGAAACAAGTGAATTATTTTATGTGTAGACGAAATGAATGAATTATTTTATGTGCAGACGAAAGAGGTGAATTATTTTATGTGTAGACGAAACGAGTGAATCCTTTTATGTGTAGACGAAGCAAATGAATCATTTTATGTGTAGACGAAACGAGTGAATTATTTTATGTGTAGACGAAACGAGTGAATCCTTTTATGTGTAGACGAAGCAAATGAATCATTTTTATGTGTAGACGAAAAAGTGAATCATTTTACGTGTAGACTAAACGAGCAAATCATTTTATGTGCAGAAGAAACGAGTGAATGATTTTATGTGTAGACGAAAGAATGAATCCTTTTATGTGTAGACGAAACGAGCCAACCATTTTATGTGTAGCCGAAACAAATGAATCATTTTATGTGTAGACGAAACGAGTGAATCCTTTGTGCAGACGAAACGAATGAATCATTTTATGTGTAGACGAAAGAGTGAATCATTTTACGTGTAGACGAAACGAGCCAATCGTTTTATGTGCAGACGAAACGAGTGAATCCTTTTATGTGTAGACGAAAGAGTGAATCCTTTTATGTGTAGACGAAACGAGCCAATCATTTTATGTGTAGACAAAAGAGTGAATCATTTTACGTGTAGACGAAACGAGCCAATCATTTTATGTGGAGACAAAAGAGTGAATCATTTTACGTGTAGACTAAACCAACCAATCATTTTATGTGTAGACGAAAGAGTGAATAATTTTGTGTGTAGATAAAACAAGCCAATCATTGCATGTGTGTGTGTGTGTGTGTGTGTGTGTGTGTGTGTGTGTGTGTGTGTGTGTGTGTGTGTGTGTGTGTGTGTGTGTGTGAAACGAGTAAATCCTTTTATAAGTAGGACAAACAGGCGAATCGTTTTATGAGTAGGACAAACAAGGTGAATCTTTTTATGTGCAGACGAAGCGAGCGAATTTTATGAGTAGAACAAACAAGCGAATCATTTTATGAGTAGAACAAACGAGTGAATATTTTTTTATGTGCAGGCGAAGCGAACGATTCATTTTATGAGTAGGACAAACAGGCGAATCTCTTTATGGGTAGGACAAACAAGATGAATATTTTTATGTGCAGGTGAAGCGAGCGAATGATTTCATGAGGACAAACAAGTGAACTGCTTTATGAGTAGGACAAAAAAGCCAATCGTTTTATGAGCAGGACAAACAAGCGGAGGTCAATCAAACGTAGACGAATCGTGGCCCGAACACTTCAGTAATTAATGTGTAACTGGTTTAATGCCCGCGGTCAGCCTGTGTGAAAGTCGAGGTGGCCGCCCTGGGCTTCCCGTCCCTGATAAGCCTTATGGTCTCTGTGGACGTAAAGCAACACTGAAGAACAGAGCTCAGGAGCTGTGTGAAAGTCGAGGTGGCCGTCCTGGGCTCCCCGTCCCTAATAAGCCTTGTGGTTTCTGTGGACGTAAAGCAACATTGAATCAATCAAGCCAACACCGCCGAGCGAGCAACGTCCTTCACCTCCGCACCGATGCAGCGCATTTTTCAATTTCATGCTGAGAGCATCCTTTGTTTTATTATATAGCCTCTCCGTGCAATAACAAGCACCAGCTGTTGCTGTACGAAAGAGTGCACGACGCTCGTCGCAAACGTCGATGATATCGATAAAAACTGTACAGGCCTGCAGCACCTGTGGATGGACGTTGAGTAGCGTCTGGCTTCAGTAAAAACGGGCGTACAGCGTTCGTCGGCAATGAGCTTAATGACATTATAAGGTACCAATGGTCACCTGGAGGCAGAATGTGACCCGGATAGCCGACACAGGCCTTAACGTTTATTGTCCGTAGTCTGATCGGTTGTCGTACGACCTGGTGTGCAGGCCTAGCAGATTGGCAACGGATTTTTTTGCGCCCAGTTTGGGCCAGACGTTTGCCAAGTTCTCTGCGATTTGTGTTCGTGATAAAAAGCCTTCTGGCCGTGACTGGGTAGATAAAATGTCGAAGTCTACAGACCGCGCTATAAAAATAATTATTTAAAAAAAACGCCGACATTGATTTTAAACGTTGACCTGATTGTTGGCAAAGGCCGCTGACTCTGGTGTTGTCTGAGTCGGGACGGGATTCATTTACAGTCGATATTTGCAGTCAAGTCAACACGTGCGTGAAAGATTTATGCGAAAAAAACGGCTGCTCTGCTGTGTATATAATATCGTACCTAAAGGTGGTTTCTATCAAATCGTTCGCTAGTGTCAGAAAACTGGCATTTTCTGCTCAGAAAACTTGTCCCAGTTGGACAAATGACATTTTGTGCAGGTAACTCCTGTCCCGGTTGGACAACTGTCATTTTCTGCATAGCGAACTTGTACCTGATTGGCAACTGACATTTTCTGCGCAGAACACTCGCCCCAGTGTGACAACTGACATTCTGTGCACGGAATTCCTGTCCCAGCTGAACAACTGTCATTTTTTCCCGTTCAATATCATGTCTGACATTGCCTGTACGGAAAACCTGTCCCAGCTTTACAACTGACGCTGTGCTCGAAAATCTTGACCCACTTGGACAACGGACATTCTGTACACGGAAACTGTATTCCTGTCCCTCACGGAAACCTTTCAGGACGCATAGCGCATTTCGCTCATCTGCTTGTCTCGAGTGAAATAAGCGTACGCGTCCTGCTTCCACGGGTAATGCCTCTCGGCACAGACTAACGCTGGCGGGCCAGATCTGCAAAGGCGAGGGTTGCAAGGCTGTGTGAACTGCATGGTGAACTGATTGCGATGCTGACGCGATCTGCTTCGTTAGCGGCGGAGTCCCAGCACGGACGGTTATAACCGAACAGCCCGTACGTACGGAGTGCTGAGTGTCTTGGCAAG
>JABMCL010001836.1:382500-397500 GCA_018857735.1 Alviniconcha marisindica | reverse complement strand
CCCCTAGTCCCATTGCTCTGAGATACGCGTGTTTTGGTTTGTTTGTCTCTTTGTTGTTGTTGTTTTTGGTGTGTGTGTGTATGTGTGTGTGTGTGTGTGTGTGTGTGTGGACCCATGATCGACCCACTGATTGAGTATGACTATCTGTCTAACTAACTAATTAATTAACTAATCAACACCCAGCCTACAAGAGCCTTCAAACGCATGTCGCCTTGTGTGGTATGTGGTCCTTGTTGAGCTTTTGCCTCTCAACAGTAGCTATCGTCCCTGTCCCTGTCCCTGTCCCTGTCCCTGTTCTGGGCTATAATCACAGGTTGTCCATTCGGTCTTTCAATGCCTTTTGGTCAGAGTCTTGGATTCCCTGAAGGAGGCTTGACGGCCTAGCTGCAGGGATCCGTCAGTTAAGTCCGTCAGTCTCACCACTTCCTGTGGCCTTTGCCACCGATCTGAAACGGAACGAGGCTGTGGCCTTTGCCACCGATCTGAAACAAAACGAGGCTGTGGCCTTTGCCACCGATCTGAAACAGAAGGAGGCTGTGGCCTTTGCCACCGCGGATCTGAAACAGAACGAGGCTGTGGCCTTTGCCACCGATCTGAAACAGGAGGCTGTGGCCTTTGCCACCGCGGATCTGAAACAGAACGAGGCTGTGGCCTTTGCCACCGCGGATCTGAAACAGAAGGAGGCTGTGGCCTTTGCCACCGCGGATCTGAAACAGAACGAGGCTGTGGCCTTTGCCACCGCGGATCTGAAACAGAACGAGGCTGTGGCCTTTGCCACCGATCTGAAACAGGAGGCTCAGAGAGCTCGCGCAGAATCAAGACACAAGGGAGGTAATTAGCGCTCGAAATATGTAATACAAGTTCAACAGTAAAGACCTGAGTCGCCTGTGAGCCGGTTTGGCCTAGCGGTAAGGCGTTAGGCTGGTAAGCGGAAGGACCTCGGTTCGATACCGCTTCGGCTCTCCTTTCTCTTCAAGAAGGTTGTGGTTTGTGGACTTTGTCCATCACTTCCTACTGAAACATTAAAATGGCTCTCATCGCTACCCATCTTAATGCAGGAGTCATTCTGGTAGTGAACGTGTAGTGATAGGTATATAATCTCCCTCTTCCCCCCCCCCCCCCCCCCCTTATCCCCTCCCACCCCCACCCCCCTTCTCCCCGTCCCTAAAAAGCCTTACGGTTTCTGTGGACGTTAAGCACCATGTTTACTTACTTTTACTTACTGAGTCGCCTACGGTAAGTCTCACCTGGCATGTGTGTAAATGCAATCGAAGATGTATCTCTGGTGGAGTTTATGTACCTTGTGTTTACATGCATGCCAGGTGAGATTTACCGTAGGCGACTCAGGTCTTTGTTGTTGTGCTTATGTTACGTATTTCGAGCGCTAATTAACTCCCTTGTGTTGATGCCTTTCCACTGATCGCCTTCAACAAAGCCACAATGAGATTGATTGATTGATTGATGATTGCCTGCTTATATAGCGCTATTCTCCGCTCTCGAGCAGACTCACTGCGCTAGCATGTGATTCTACATGAACGACTAGCTTATTATTGGGCGTTTCTGAATATCCACCGAAGTGGTGTACTTACAGCGCTGGCATGGCTGGTGCCACATGAAACTGCTGCCGTCTCGGCGCAAGTTCTGTGTACACCATACAACCATGCACCGTGTCACTTCATGCAAAGCCACATACGTAAGGCGTGTGCGTGTTTAGCTGTCACCTGCCACCTGCACTTTTGGCAGAATGACCGGGTCTTTTATGTGCTACTGCGGTAACACGGGGGTGGAACGGATACCGAAATAAGAGTCAGCACAGAAAGTTGACCCTGGAGAAGAAAATTCTCCCGCCGCTCCTGCAGGGATTCGAACCCGCGACCTTTCAATCACGAGCCCGGCGCTCTAACCACTGAGAAAAAAAGGGGGGACGTAATGGTATGGTCTACAGGTTTCCACAGAACTTTAGGCTTCACTCTCTTCTTGTTAAGTCAAAACTGAAAACCCGTCTCTTCTCCTCTGCATACTGATCTGTCGTTTTACCAATCCATCACCAGTAATGCCGATGTATTTGTAGTGTGTGTGTGTGTGTGTGTGTGTGTGTGTGTGTGTGTGTGTGTGGTGGGGGTGGGGGGGTGTGGTGTGTGTGTGTGTGTGTGTGTGTGTGTGTGTGTGTGTGTGTGTGTGTGTGTGTGCGGGGGGATGGTGGGTTGTAGGGTGTGTGGGTGTGTGTGTGTTGTGTGTGTGTGTGTGTGTGTGTGTGTGTGTGCGTGACCTTGTGTCTTTTTAAGCGCTCAAGATGTGGCGCCATAAACAATCTATTATTATATTAGTATAGGCTCTGACGTGACACCAGAGCCGTTTCGACCATGTTGCTGAGGACAACCGTCAGCATGGCTGTTTACGGTTGAAACAGCTCGGTTTTAACCTGTCCGCTCCAAACACAGCATGCTATATTCCATAACGGGTGAACTGCATCCGCCAGTGTCAGGCGGCCTTCATGCTAATAACTTCACCTTTCAAAAATCAAGTTTAATCAATCAGTCAGTGTATGTGCTTGTGTGTGTGTGTGTGTGTGTGTGTGTGTGTGTGTGTGTGTGTGTGTGTGTGTGTGTGTGGTGAATAGAGAAGGTGGGGAGAGAGAGTGGATGGGAAGGAGAGGGGAGAGAGAGAGAGAGAGAGAGAGAGAGAGAGAGAGAGAGAGAGAGAGAGAGCGAGAGTGCGTAAACGTGTCACCGTCAAATTAAGGATAACAGACAGCGGGAACATGAAATAAAGCAAGCGTCCGTTGAACAAATGGCACCGAACAAAGGTGAACAAGCGAAAACGTATGTACACCTCATAATTAATACATGTCCTAGAAAGGAAAGAAAAAGAAGAAAACAGAGAGAGAAAAAAAACAAACTCTTTCGCCGCCCTTTCCAAGCCAGGCAATTCAGTAAATCACATACAGTTTTATGGACTTTTCCTGCGCGTGCTTGGAATTCTGGCGGCTTTGAGAGTCCCGATCCACTGCACTTTTTGCAGCCATTACTTGTGAGTTATCGCCCTCGTTTTCTCGCAATATGATTGGCTGAAAGTGCGTGCATGTGTGTGGCGCTGAGTCTGGCTCGGTATCTGCCAGGGTCTGGCTGGTTGGCTGGGTGGTTTTGTATATATATAATATATATATATATATAGAGAGAGAGAGAGAGAGAGAGAGAGAGAGAGAGAGAGAGAGAGAGAGAGAGAGAGAGATGTATAGATATATATACACGCATTTCTGTGTGTTAGTTACATGTCCTTGTGGGTGGGGGGTGGGGTGGAAGAGGTGGGGGGGTGGAGGGGGTGGAGTGTATATGTATGTAACTCTTTTTTTTTTCTTCTTTTTTTATTCGAGGATCGAGATACAGGCACCTCAAATTTTCGTTTTGGATGAATAAAATATTCTGTTGAAATATTATACGCTGTTCACAGACAGAAAGGAAGATAATGGACAACTTGGACTTATACGCTGTTCACACGAAAAGGGATATGTGGGCATCTTCGAAAGTCATGCAAACTAATGTGAATGTAATCAGCATGACTGAACACAAAGAGAGAGTATCCTCTCTCTCTCTCTCTCTCTCTCTCTCTCTCTCTCTCTCTCTCTCTCTCTCTCTCTCTCTCTCTCTCTCTCTCTCTCTCTCTCTAAACGTATATGAACTAATATCCTGTACAGTTTTGATGTATACCTGAGTTTTGGTGTTTATGAAATACACGTGTACGTGTAGTATTAGTAGAATTAGTTCCTCATGGGCGAGGGCTGGATGTAAAAAGACCCTGTCTGCTCCACTACCCTCGTAAAATAAAGTTTATTCATTCATACTCTCTCTCTCTCTCTCTCTCTCTCTCTCTCTCTCTCTCTCTCTCTCTCTCTCTCTCTCTTCTCTCGTGTGTGTATGTGTGTGTGTTTCTTCTTTTTCTTTTTCTTCTTCTTCTTCTTCTTCTTCTTCTTCTTCTTCTTCGCTCTTTTTTCTTTCTTTCTTTGAAACTGTATTTTGTATTAATGCTGTGTAAGAAGAAACAGAATAGCCATTTGGGAGTGTGAGTTCGTGTGAGAGTGACTGATCTTTACTTTTGAGGTCGATAGTGTGCGTGTTTGGCGATCGACAGTAGACACATAGTCGGATTTCAAAGGACAGCTGTTGCCCTTTGTAATTCAACGACCTGAAGGTGGGAGAGATTTCGAAAATTGAAGGCGTGACAGACTGACGTTCTCCACATTTAGCAAACATAGACAAAAATAGCGAGGCTGAATTCACACCAAAATGCGCCGTGCACATAGCCACAGCCACACAGACGCACTCACGCACACACAAATACACACACGCACGCACGCGCTTTGCACACACACACACACACACACACACACACACACATATATATATATATATAATATATATATATAATATATAATATATATATTATATATATATATATATATATATATATATATACACGGAACACACACAGCCAAACACACACACACACACACACACACACACACACACACACACACACACACACATATATATATATACACACACACACGCACGCACGCACGCACCACACATTATACGGACACCGCCAGCCAACCCCCCCTCCCCCCCCCCACCCCCCCACACACACACACACGCACGCACGCATGCACGCACGCACACACGCATGCATACGTACGGCGCACAAGAGGGGGAGATACACACACACACACACCCCACACACACACACACACATATATATTATATATATATATATATATATATATATATATATATATATATATATATATATAATATATACATATATATATATATATATATATATATATATATATATATATATATATATATATATATATATATATATTATGCACAGTCACATACACACACACACAACAACAACAGCAGCAACAACAGCAACAGCAAGACTGTTAACAGCTACAGCCAGCTGTCTCGTTTACCTTTGGCACCGACTCCAGGAAGGTATAAAAGAACACGAGGAAAAAGAATAAGTGAAGCAATACGCAATTTAATGTACGCAAGCTTATGATTGATACAAACAAACTAGCGAAACACGGGGGGGGGGGGGGGGGGGGGGCACTTTAGTAACATGAAAGTTCGCAATAAGCTATACGCTTTCAACGCGTGCCACAGCCATAGGTCACCCGGTTTGGCCCAGCGGTAAGGCGTTAGGCTGGTAAGAAGAAGGACCTCGGTTCGCTTCCGCTTCGGCTGTCCTCTCTCTTCAGCAGCTGTGGTTTATGGACTGTAGGGGTCTTAACTGTGACTTTGCATCCAAATGGTTCTCATCGCCGCCCACCTTCTTGCAGGGGTCATTCTGGTGGTGACGGCGTAGCTTTAGGTAGAATTCCCCTTCGCCCCATCGTAAGGGATCTCTGTTCCCGCCAGTACCTCTTCGGGGAGAGCTCGGCGTTAAGCTGAACAGAACAGCTGTAGGGAAATGTAGTCACCAGTGCGGCGAAACACAAGGAAACGATAGTGCACAAGCGCTTTCAACAAACATTTCCTTGTTCTGGATGCAGGAAGACATATAGACAACAAAGGAAGAAGGAAGCAAAGAAGAGAGACAGACAACAAAAGAAGAAGGAAGCAAAGAAGAGAGACAGACAACAAAAGAGGAAGGAAGCAAAGAAGAGAGACAACAAAAGAAGAAGGAAGCAAAGAAGAGAGACAGACAACAAAAGAAGAAGGAAACAATAGAGAGACAACAAAAGAAGAAGGAAGCAAAGAAGAGAGACAACAAAAGAAGAAGGAAGCAAGGAAGAGAGACAACAAAAGAAGAAGGAAGCAAAGAAGAGGACAGACAACAAAAGAAGAAGGAAGCAAGGAAGAGAGACAACAAAAGAAGAAGGAAGCAAAGAAGAAAGACAGACAACAAAAGAAGAAGGAAGCAAGGAAGAGAGACAGACAACAAAAGAAGAAGGAAGCAAGGAAGAGAGACAGACAACAAAAGAAGAAGGAAGCAAAGAAGAGAGACAGACAACAAAAGAAGAACGAAGCAAAGAAGTCAGACAACAAAAGAAGAAAGAAACAAAGAAGAGGACAGACAAGAAGGAGCTGATGCACACACAAAATGTTAAGAATGTCAACCTCACAGCAATTGTTTAGTCATTCCTCGGCGTTAACCAACGAACTAATGTCACAGCTACAGATCACACACACACACACGCTGCTGTGCAAATAGCAGAAAAAGTCAAAGATGGGACATATGAATGCGTATCATATGCGCAATCGCTTCCACTCACGCGGCGATATAAATTGCAGTGTGTTGCGATGGATTGTATCACGCCATTTGGCACCTGCTGTGAATGTCTGTGCTAACGTGTCAGCTTTCTGTGCTGACTCTAATTTTCGGTATCCGTTCCACCCCCGTGTTGCCGCAATAGCACGTAAAAGATCCCGGTCATTCTGCCAAAACTGCATGGGGCAGGTTACAGCTAAAGACACATGCACCCTACTTACGTGGCTTTGAATGAAGTGGCAGTGTAAGCTGGTGTATGGTTGTATATAGTGTACACAGAAAGTGCGCCTAGACAGCAACATTTCACGAGATACCAGACACGCAACAACGAAACAGCGCTGTCAGTACACCACTTTGGTGGATATTAACCCCTTCACTACCATGATATCACTTGAAAACGACCAGTGAAAGTGTGAAATTTGAACCCCGTAAGCCTTTTTGTCTTCTTTTTGGCACTGGCGTGTGAAAGGATTTTCATCAAAACGCATAGCATTGAAGGTAGATGTGTTGCAGGACCGGAAACATACTGTTTGCAGGCGCGTCCGTGCATCTTTCAGCCCGTAATTTTACAGGCTGGGGCAGTGAAGGGGTTAAAAAAAAACTGCTATAAAAGGCTACAGTCAACTCATTCAGAATCCCGTCCCTAATGAGCCTTGTTTTCTGCGGACGTTAAGCACCATGTTTACCTACTTTACATTTAGAATCCCGTCCCTTATAAGCCTTGTGGTTTCTGTGGACGTTAAGCACCATGTTTACCTACTTTACATTTAGAATCCCGTCCCTAATAAGCCTTGTGGTTTCTGTGGACGTTAAGCACCATGTGTACCTACTTTACATTCAGAATTCCGTCCCTAATAAGCCTTGTGGTTTCTGTGGACGTTAAGCACCATGTTTACCTACTTTACATTCAGAATCCCGTCCCTAATAAGCCTTGTGGTTTCTGTGGACGTTAAGCTACCTACTTTACATTCAGAATCCCGTCCCTAATAAGCTTGTGGTTTCTGTGGACGTTAAGTCCCCTTTACGTTCAGAAATCCCGTCCCTAATAAGCCTTGTGGTTTCTGTGGACTTTAAGCTACCTACTTTACGTTCAGAATCCCGTCCAAATAGCCTTGTGGTTTCTGTGGACTTTAAAGCTACCTATTTACGTTCAGAATCCCGTCCCTAATAAGCCTTGTAGTTTCTGTGGACGTTAAGCTACCTACTTTACGTTCAGAATCCCGTCCAAATAAGCCTTGGGGGTTTCTGTGGACGTTAAGCTACCATATTTACTTTCAGAATCCCGTCCCTAATAAGCCTTGTGGTTTCTGTGGACGTTAAGCTACCTACTTTACATTCAGAATTCCCGTCCCTAAAAGGGCCTTGGGGTTTTTCTGTGGACGTTAAGCTACCTACTTTACTTTCAGAATCCCGTCCCTAATAACCCTTGTGGTTTCTGTGGACGTTTAAGCTACCTACTTTACATTCAGAATCCCGTCCCTAATAAGCCGTGTGGTTTCTGTGGACGTTAAGCTACTCTTTACATTCAGAATCCCGTCCCTAATAAGCCTTGTGGTTTCTGTGGACGTTAAGCTACCTACTTTACATTCAGAATCCCGTCCCTAATAAGCCTTGTGGTTTCTGTGGACGTTAAGCTACCTACTTTACATTCAGAATCCCGTCCCTTATAAGCCTTGTGGTTTCTGTGAACCTAAGCACCATGTTTACCTACTTTACATTCAGAATCCCGTCCCTAATAAGCCTTGTGGTTTCTGTGGACGTTAAGCACCATGTTTACCTACTTTACATTCAGAATCCCGTCCCTAATAAGCCTTGTGGTTTCCGTGGACGTTAAGCTACCTACTTTACATTCAGAATCCCGTGCGAAATGCGCGCAGTGAGTCTGCTCAAGACTCGAGCGTAGCGCTACACAAAAGCGATCAATAATAATAGTCACAACAAAATAATTATTCATAAATATACCGTGCCACTGACGTGAACAGAATTCACACAGAAATACTGTCACGGTAGAGAGCGACACACACGCATGAAGAAGGTACACGAAACAAAGACGTTAATATTATGCACATTCCCGCGAATGTCAGTGTGGATGAGGTGATTATTCAAAGAAACAGTGTACCTAACGCTAAACCTCTCAACGAAGCCTGCACAGCAGCATAATAAAAGAAGACAATGATAATCATAATAATCATAATATATTTTATATAGCGCCTCAACAACAATTATAATTATGAGCTCTTAGCGCTGTACAGATCAACCAATGCCAAAAACAAACAAAAATCAATATGTTACTGAAATTAGCCTAAAACAACAATTTAACCAGATAAATTCTCTCTGTCTATACATATTTCAATGCACGCATAAACAAAAGAAAGAATTACACCTGCCAGACTTGTAACGTTCCCCTACTGAACACTCGGGGGTAGTTGGGCAGGCCGGGGAGGCCGGGGGGGTGGGGGGGAGCAAGTGGGGGGGGGGGGGGGCACACATTATAATTGCAATTATACATTGACAAATTAATGCATTCCATATGGTGAGACGATTGCGCGAGTGACCATTTTTATCACTCCGCCACATGGGCAGCCACACACCGTCTTCAGAGGCTGTATTTACATTTCTGGAGGGTAGATGCTGTTATACAAGGAGCTTACATCGTGGTTGAGGATCGTCCCCACATACCTATGCAGTGCATAGCAGCGTTTCAGTGTAGCCTTGGTGTTCTTGCTGGTGTCAATGCGATATGAAACAGCCCAAGCCTTGGTGTTCTTGCTGGTGTCAATGTCTTGTGACACAGCCCACGCCTTGGTGTTCTTGTTTGTGTCAGTGTGTTGTGACGCAGCTCAGGCCTTGGTGTTCTTGCTGGTGTCAGTATGTTGTGACACAGCCCAAGCCTTGGCCTTTTTGGTCTTGCTGGTGTGAATGTGTTGTGACACAGCCCAATCCTTCTAGTGTTCTGGCTGGTGTCAGTATGTTGTGACACAGCCCAAGCCTTGGCCTTTTTGGTCTTGCTGGTGTGAATGTGTTGTGACACAACCCAATCCTTCTAGTGTTCTTGCTCGCGTCAGTGTGTTGTGACACAGCCCAAGCCTTGGTGTTCTTGCTGGTGTCAGTGCGATATGACACAGCCCAAGCCTAGGTGTTCTTGCTGGTGTCAGTTTGTTGTGACAAAGCCCAATTCTTTTGGTGTTCTTGCTGGCGTTAGCGTGTTGTGACACAGCCCAAGCCTTGGTGTTCTTGCTGGTGTCAATCTGTTGTGATACAGCCCAAGCTTTGGTGTCCTTGCTGGTGTCAATCTGTTGTGTGACTGCCCAAGCCTTGGTGTTCTTGCTGGTGTCAACGTGTTGTGTGACTGCCCAAGCCTTGATGTTCTTGCTGGTGTCAGTGCGGTATGACACAGCCCAAGCCTTGGTGTTCTTGCTGGCGTCAGCGTGTTGTGACACAGCCCAAGCCTTGGTGTTCTTGCTGGTATTAATGTGTTGTGTGACTGCCCAAACCTTGGTGATCTTGTTGGTGTCAATGTGTTGTGTGACTGCCCAAGCCTTGGTGTTCTTGCTGGTGTCAGTCTGTTGTGTGACTGCCCAAGCCTTGGTGTTCTTGCTGATGTCAATCTGTTGTGTCACAGCCCAAGCCTTCGTATTCTTGCTTGCTTCAGCTGTTTCAACAGCTGTGCGGGGCAAAGTTACTGAGACTGTGTCCAGAAAAGCAACTGCCGAGGAACATGTCAGCAGCAAGACAGTCCATCCTGCTATGAGAGCCCAGTTCCACTTCACTGCTTTTGATCTCTTCTGGACTCTCTTGGGGGTCCAGTTCCACTTCACTACTCTTGATCTCTTCCGGACTCTCTTGGGGGTCCAGTTCCACTTCACTGCTTTTGATCTCTTCTGGACTCTCTTGGGGGTCCAGTTCCACTTCACTGCTCTTGATCTCTTCCGGACTCTCTTGGGGGTCCAGTTCCACTTCACTGCTTTGATTTGGACTCTCTGGGCCAGTCATCACGCCTGTCCTCCGACTCTCTTGGGGGTCCAGTTCCACTTCACTGTTTTTGATCTCTTCTGGACTCTCTTGGGGGTCCAGTTCCACTTCACTGCTCTTGGTCTCTTCCGACTCTCTGGGGTCCAGTTCCACTTCACTGTTTTGATCTCTTCTGGACTCTCTTGGGGTCCAGTTCCACTTCACTGCTCTTGGTCTCTTCCGGACTCTCTTGGGGTCCAGTTCCACTTCACTGCTCTTGATCTCTTGGCTCTCTTGGGGTCCAGTTCCACTTCACTGCTTTTGACTCTCCTGGGCTCTCTTGGGGTCCAGTTCCACTTCACTGCTTTTGATCTCTCTGGACTCTCTTGGGGGTCCAGTTCCACTTCACTGCTCTTGATCTCTTCTGACTCTCTTGGGGCCAGTTCACTTCATGCTCTTGATCTCTCCTGGCTCTCTGGGGGTCCAGTTCCACTTCACTGCTTTTGATCTCTCCTGGGCTCTCTTGGGGGTCCAGTTCCACTTCACTGCTTTTGATCTCTTCCGGACTCTCTTGGGGGTCCAGTTCCACTTCACTGCTCTTGATCTCTTCTGGGCTCTCTTGAGGGTCCAGCTCCACCTCCCTGCTCTTGATCTCGCCTGAGCTCTGGTTTCGTCGCTTCTCGTCTCATTTTTCGTCGTTTTCAACCGTTTAACTGTTGTTTAAGTGTGGTTCTGTAGCTTGACAAAGGGGATTACCCCGAAAATCTGCAGATTGTGTGTCTGTGTCCTAATAAATAACCGTTCTTTTGAACCTTTTATGTGTTTGGATCTTGTTTCAAAACGCTAGCAGTCATTCTTGTTTCACTTTGTTTTTTGTATTTTGTTTGTTTTGTTTTTGTTTTTTGTTGTTGTTTTTAAGCCATACGGTTCATGTGGACGTAATTAAGCACTATCAAAGAAGAAGAAGAAGAAGAAAAAATTGTCCAGTCGGAGCATCAGCGGATGCTGTGGGAACCACGTACCTGATCACAGTTGCAAGAACAGAAGGGGGGGGGGGGGGGAAAAAAACAGAAGCAAAAGAAGGGTATATTATTTGCTTTTGAGGCAAACCGCCAAAACTGTCAGCGCGGACAGCCCGCTGTTTTCACGTGAACAGAAGCGAAGTGACCGAAGACGTCTGGCTTGGTCAAGCCGGCGAAGCTAAGACAAGACAAGACAAGACACGCCGTCCATTGAGCGATGATGGATGTGTCCACACGGAGGTCGGTGTCGTGCGGACAAGGGGTCATCACCGGGGTCAGATGTTGTACAGGACCGGAAAAGCTTGTCTGGATCTACCGGGGGCTTTCCACGTCTTCCATATGCCACGGCGGTTCAGGCGGTGTTTTTGTCAGGTCTGGTCAGGGTCTGCGTACGGAGAAAAGGAATATGTGTATGGGGGTGGGTGGTGCGGTGGGGTGGGTGGTGCGGTGGGGTGGGTGGGGAGGTGGGGTGGCTGGGTAGGTGGGGAGGAGGCGCGTTTCGCGGCTTCTGTGTGCCTGCGAGTTTTCGCGTGTATCTGTCTGTGTGTCTGTGTGTCTGTCCCTGTATGTCTGTCTGTCCGTCTACGTCATTCTCTCTCTCTCTCTCTCTCTCTCTCTCTCTCTCTCTCTCTCTCTGTCTTCTGTCTGTCTGTCTGTCTGTCAGCTCTCTCTCTCTCTCTCTCTCTCTCTCTCTCTCTCTCCCCTCTCTCTCTCTCTCCTCCCTCCCCTCTTCTCAAACACATACACAAGTCTCTCTCTCTCTCTCTCTCTCTCTCTCTCCTCTCCCCCCCCCCCCCCCTCCTTTCTCAAAATCTAACACCTACTCGTCGTGTGGTGGAGACCTATGGCTGGTTCCAACACAGACGTGGGTGGTAGCTAGATAGCCCGAAGCGATGAGTTCATTCTTCGCGTCTCGCCTCCAGACAAAAACCTAAATTATACACACAGTATGCATGTCAACACACCCCTCCTGGACTATCACTATCGTTTCCTGACGTTCAACCGGGACGTCAGTGTAACACATCCGTGTAATGCCGCGCTCTGGTGTGAGTTCCTGGTCTAGACCTAGCCGCTGTTTGTCATAATGCCACGTCGTGTAGTGTGTGTGTGTGTGTGTGTGTGTGTGTGTGTGTGTGTGTGTGTGTGTGTGTGTTTAGTGAGGCAGGGGTTCAGATCCTGGGACAGGGACAGGGACAGGGACGATAACTGTTGTTGAGAGGCAAATGTTCCACAGGGACCGTACGTACCATTCAAGGAGACATGATTCTGTAGGCTCTTGTAGGGTGTGTGTTAGTCGGTTAGATAGTTATACCCAGTCGGTCGGTCGGCCCCCCCCCCCCCCACCCCAACACAAACAAACACAAAACACACACACACACAACACACACACACACACACACACACAACAAAGAAGGTCAGTTAGATAGTTAAGTTCATGTCATCGGTCGTCGTGGCCTCCCCTACACACACACACACACAAAAAACCCCCACACCACACCCACGAGACCAAACACCACACACAACACACACATCACACACACACACACACACAAACACACACACCCCCGCTGACGTAACGCAAAAACATCACAACAAAATATGCACCACAAAAACGCCACCACCACATTAAAAACACCCAAAACAAACACACACACAAAAACACACACAAAACCACACAACCACACACACACCACACAAAGAAAAAAAAAACCGCGTAACACACAAACGCAACAGCCAAACACACTAAACACAAAAGTACACACACGTGCGCACGCACTGTAAACGGCAACGAACGCATGCACACAACATTATACACCACACACTCACAACAACACAACACAACCACCCCCCAAAAAGGGAGCGCGAAGCATGCACAGTGAACCACACTACGCGCTCCAGGGAAACCACACCCCACCCAAAAGGTATACATAGCGCGCATACACACACACACACCACACACACACACACACACACCACACACACACCCCACGCACACCCCCGACACAACACAAACACACGCACGCACGCACGCATGCACACCACACACACACCACACACCCACCACCACCACCACCCCACCACCACACCACACTACATCACACACACACCACACACACCAACACACACCCTCCACACACACAAATACATACGCACGCACGCACGCATGCTCACCACACACACACACCACACCACACCACACCACACACACCATACACCACACACCCGCACGCACGCACCCACACCACACCACACCACACACCCTCCGCACTCTCTGTCTCTGTCTCTCTCTGTCTCTGTCTCTCTCTCTCTTCTCTTCTCTGTCTCTCTCTCTCTCTCTCTCTCTCTCTCTCTCTCTCTCTCTCTCGTGTTTCGCTGCATGGACAAGCTTTACTGCACAGCATCAGATCACTCTTTTTTCTGCCCGCGTTGTTTGTACCAACACTGCGGCTTTGTCCTCTTAATTAACACAAGCAGCTGCAGTGCCTCATTTTTTTCTCTTCTGCACACTTGTCTCCCATCTGATACACACACACACACACACCCCCTCATCCCCCTCCCCCCCCCTCCCGCCCCGCCCCCCTCCCCTCCCCCACCCCACCCCGCCTGTGTATGGGGGGAATAATTGTAAGTTCGTGGGGAACAAATCCAATTTTACGCGCTGGGATTAGACTTTTAACTTATAACTTTATGCCAAGTGTCAATCACTGATTGCACGAGGAATTTTTGTGTGCCAAGTACACTCATCACACATTCACTCCAACCAAAACATTTAATTACAACAGCAGCAAATAACAAACATCCTGGTCAAAGTCATTTAGATAAAAACATGAAAAATCCCACGGGATCAAGTGTGCATCAAAATAAAATTGCCACTTCCGAGGACCCCTCTAAGTTAGTGTCCTAATAAAAAGCAATTATAAGAATTATCCACGACAAATTAATTAATTAATTAATTAACCCCCGCCGGCTTACTCCGCCGCATGGCCACTGTCACCCTGACCCATCCAAGATCCTACGCACTAAAAACATCCCCGCCTGGACTCAGTTGACACGGGAATGGGCCTAGTGTAAGCTCGCCAAGTGTAAGACTGTGCATATTGTGAAGTGTGTGGGTGTGTGGGTGGGGGGGTGGTGGTGGTGGGGGGTGGTGGTGGGGGTGGGGGGTTGGGGGTGGGGGACTTAATGCTGAGACTAACGCGGCCTTTACGCCTTAGAAACAATGTGATTTCTGGAATACGAATTACGCGAGGCATGTTTGATACAGATATTATGGCACGACGTTTGTGTTTGTTACTTTGCTGAGAAAAGATGTGAAGCTTAGTTATCTTCTTCCTCCTCTATCTCTTCTTCTTCTTCTTCTTCTTCTTCTTCTTCTTCTTCTTTCTTCTTCAAAATTCTCTTCATCATTTCATCTCTTTCCTCTTGTTCTTCTTCGTGAAACTCTTCTTCTTTTTTCTTCTTCTTCTTCTTCTTCTTCTTCTGATAGACTTCAACAAGGGAGACAATCCAGGAGCATGTACAATGAGTGTGCATGGTGAACCAAAATAGACTTACACAAGGGCGACGATCCAGGAACATGTACAGCGAGTGTGCATGGTCAACCAGGATATACTTCTACAAGGGAGACAATCCAGGAGCATGTACAATGAGTGTGCATGGTGAACCAGGATTGACTTCAACAAGAGCGACAATCCAGGAGCATGTACAATGAGTGTGCATGGTGAACCAGGATAGACCTCAACAGGGGCGA
>JABMCL010001836.1:370000-372500 GCA_018857735.1 Alviniconcha marisindica | reverse complement strand
ATGACGGAGACACGCGAACCATGTCGCCACAGCCAACGGCGCCACAACAAAGCGGACCCGATACACACATCGTCGATATCAACAGTCAAAACTACGGGACAGTGTCCAGCGAATGACCTCGGAAGTGACCTTACGGAGGGGCCAGTCTTTCACACTCCCCGCGGACAGGCGCTACGAGCCAGTGACTCTAATTAAATCGACATGGAGTTCAACTGCGCAATGCAAGTGAACATTGACGCTGACCCACCTGCCAATGAACAACGGAGTATTCCCACTGGAACGTTCCGGACTGTATTTTCACCTCATCACTTCAGCCAATCAGAACGTCAACATTAACCCCTTCACTGTCCTAGCCCGTCAAATTTCCCGGCTGAAAGATGCACGGATGCACCTGCATTTTCCGGTCCTGTAACACATCTACTTTCAATGCTATACGTTTTGATAAAAAAAAATCCTTTCAAATTCCAGTGCGCAAAGAAGACAAAAAGTCTTAAATGTGTCAAATTTCGTTCTTTTATTGGTCGTTTTCAAATGACATCATGGCTGTTTGACGTCAGGCTTCACCGGGAGAACATTCCGCGCAAAAGACTAAAAAAAAGTGTGGCCGCCATATTTTCTATGCAAGCTACACGTATCCACGTAGCAAAACACTGACGGAGTAACTGACAATGAAGTGCAATTCAGTTCAGTTGGAGATTGTATCTATGCGCTCGGGGAAGCCCATAATTATGCGCTACATCGTGCCTCTCACGGGTTTCGCCGGTGTTGCTGTTGAAACAGTTACAGTGTTCCTTCTGACTGACGATGGCCCTTTCACATCCTTTCAAGAAAGATCGTCGACCAACCAAAGAGACAGGCCCAGATTAGTAAGCTGCAAGTTGTGGAATCCTGCCTGGAATTCAGTAATGCCGCTTGTGTCGAATACATAGCCGTACCAGTTTGACGTCAGGCTTCACCGGGAGAACATTTCTCAGCTCTGGGATCTCCACAGAGGAGATCTGAATTTCGGTGTCCACAGAGGAAAGAAGGGTGCTTTTTGGGAGAATTCATGGAGCAAAATGCAGTTGAAAGGACCAGGGAGACAGAAACAGATACCAGGAATAAAAAAATAAAAAAAAGGGGCAGACAATACAGATTAGTTGATATAAAACAAGGCATACATTGCAACGTCCCTCACGCAGTAGGGTACTGCGGACGTAGAAATTAAGGTCCGCTTTATTGAGAACCAAGATCTGACAAATGTTCTCCCTTTGCCCACTGCCAGGAATTTCTTCCTTGTCCTAATTTCTACCTTCCCGGTCCATTCACCTTCATTGTTTCCGTATCCTCTCCCTACTTTTTAACAGCGCCCTGCTCAGAGTCACAAGCGATTTAAGTTATCATTGGCGGGAGCTGCCACAAGTATCATTTTTGTCGCGACAAACAAAACACGTGTTTGTCGCGACAAAACGCGTCTTTTGTCGCGACAAAAATTTGCTTGTCGCGACAAACATAAATAAACACGTGTTTGTCGCGACAAAAGTTTTGTCTCACCAAAATATTTTTGTCGCGGAAAAAGACGTGTTTTGTCGCTGCAAACACGTGGTTGTCGCGACAATCACGTGTTTGTCGCGACCAAACTTTTGCGGCGACCAAAATGATACTTGTGGCAGCTCCCGCCAATGATGTTAAGCAGGTTGCCGTGGTGAGTGCCTACGGAACAGGCACCAAAGATGTGTTACTGTGCATTGATAGAGAGATGGATGGTTGGTTTTTGATGTGTGCGTGGTGAGTGATTGATAGTTAATTATGCACTAGGCCAACACGTGTTTATCATTATTATTTTATGTTCGTTTATTTTGTTTCGTCACCGTATTTCAGGTTTCATCTGTTTACTTGCCTCGGTGTAAAACACTAAGTTACTTACCAGCTGCTCTGTTTACGGAGACCAAATAAAGATTCTCGATTCTTTGTCGTTGTAACTGTGAATAAAACAAACTTGTGATCTACTGACTTGTGTTTTTAATTGGTTTTAAAAGCTGATCCAAACACATGAAAGGTTTAAATGAACGCTTAGGCCTGTTTATTAGGAGACAGACACGCATTCTGCAGATTTTCGGGGTAATCCCCTTTGTCAAGCTACAAAACGACACTTAAAGCGGACTGTTAAAAACGAGATGAGAAGCGAGATAACAAATTTTTTATTTTTTTATTTTTTGGGTGTGTGTGTGTGTGTTTGTGTGTGTGTGTGTGTGTGTGTTTTTTGTGTGTTTTTTTCTTTTTTTCTAGCTGTTGTTCAACCAAAACAGCTCAGCCCAAAAATATATACAAAATATATTTTTAAAAACAGTTATTTCGCTTCTCCATCTCATTTTGCATCGTTTTTATCAATTCAACTATTGTTTAAGTGTCGTTTTGTAGCTTGACAAAGGAAATTACAACAACAACAAAATCTGCAGATTGTGTGTCTGTGTCCCAATAGATAAGCGTTCTTTTGAACCTTTTATGTGTTTGGATCATA
>JABMCL010001836.1:360000-362500 GCA_018857735.1 Alviniconcha marisindica | reverse complement strand
TCAAGGTTTAAGTTCGAGTTTGATCACTTGGCAATAAATCTTGTTTCAGAACTAGACCTAAAGACTGTGATCTGTGGTGCGTGTGTGTGTGTGGGTGTGTGTGTGTGTGTGTGTGTGTGTGTGTGTGTGTGTGTGTGTGTGTGTGTGTGCGTGCGTCTCTCTCTCTCTCTCTCTCTCTCTCTCTCTCTCTCTCTCTCTCTCTCTCTCTCTCTCTCACACACACACACACACACACACACACACACACACACACAGAAGGAATGCAAGTTTTGGTTAAGTTGCTTGATCGTTTCTAACTGAACGCTGCAGTAACACAATTGCAACAATGTTTTAAGGAATAGAAATGTTGAGGCCAGCAAAGTTAGACAAAATTTTATGTATAATGTAGTGGTTACGTGGTTTTCGGCCCTGCCTCAAACGTTCACAAGTATACCATGGGAAGCAACTGCCAACAAAATTTCCTGCGCAGTTTGTCCGTTTGTCCCCCTTGAATTTATTTTGCGTTTCCCCCCCCTCCCCAGAGAGAGAGAAATGAATATATCTATTATATATATATATATATATATATATATATATATATATATATATATATATATATACACACACACACACACACACAATCAAACAAATGGCATAATTTCTGCATATTTTTTTACAGCTGCCCTTCCCAATCATTTATGCCTTAACGTTAGGTTAATACAGCTGACATTTCAACTCATTTTCACAAATACATAATCATAACATCATGCTACTTTAGCGTCACTTTCACTCTTTAAAAGCAAACTAACTCGCAACTAAAATATGCGATCAATTAAATCAATCAATTAAACCAACAACCACCCTTCCCCCAAAGTAAGTAAACATTCAGGCAAGAATGTAAGTAAAAATGTAAAGTTTGTGTGGGATTATAGTTTTGTTAGGGTGGGGTGGGGGGGTGGGGGGGGGGGGGGAGAGAGAAAAAAAAAGGAAACCAGCAAACATCATGTTGCAGAAATGTGACTTTTTTGGGGTTTTTTGTAATTACTGCTTCTTTCTTCTTTTTTCGCCCTTTTTTCATAAAAAAAAGTTTCTTTTTTCTCCCCTTTTTTATTCATTAAAAAAAGTTTCTTTCAACCCCCCCCCCCCCCCTTTTTTTCATTTAAAAAAAGTCCAAACTGAGATTATTCTGACGAGTCATTTGAAACCATTTACACCATTCGCAATGGACATGTAATTATGCCTTCGTCCACAAACTAGCACTCAAAAATATGTCATTTAAAGCATTACCGTCTGGTGATCGATTTCTCTCAAACCTGTAAGTAAATGAGCCAACTTCAATCAGCTAAGTCAGCTCTGCGCACCTGTCAAAAAAGCAATTTTCATTTTTTTTTTAAACACAAATTAAAAAGCATTATCACAGAATTATGCAGCAACTCATTACAACTAAAACATTCTTTCACACAGACCCCAAACTCATTCAGTACATAGTTTCATTCAGTACAAACCGTGAAAGCATCAACCGGTCTCCATCGGCAATCATTTCTCAGACTGCATCAGAGAGTCGAAATCAGTTAAGCGTTTTTCAGGCCACAGCCACATCCATTACTCCATGAACGTATCAAAATTAGGCAACCGAAACTGGAAGCTGTCTTTGGTCTGTGCCAAAGAAAAGTGGTCAAAATCACAGTTCCAGTTTCTCAGCTTTCAACAAATTAAAACCAAGGCATATTTTTGTGCATGAGAATTGTGCAGAAACCATCAACGGTCAAGAATGATGCAAAACAAAGGCAAGAGATGGTCATAAGGTGCACCTTCTGCAGCGTTTTTCTTTTTATGGCCACCCTAAGAACATAAATGAATGCGGTCTTGAAGTGTGTGGTGGAGGAAAGAGGTTTGTATGGAAGTACAAAGTGTAACTCGAGACATTCACAAAAATCTGTAACACATGCTCACTTGCGATCAAACACAAAGTGTAAATCCAGACAGCTGTAAAGTACGCACACTTGCAATCAAACACAAAGTGTCAATCTAGACAGCCATAATGAACACACACTCGCAATCAAACACAAAGTGCCAATCCAGACAGCCATAACGAACACACACTTGCAATCAAACACAAAGTGTCAATCCAGACAGCCGTAACGAACACACACTTGCAATCAAACACAAAGTGTCAATCCAGACAGCCGTAATGAGCACACTTGCAATCAAACACAAAGTGTCAATCCAGACAGCCGTAATGAACACACACTAGCAATCAAACACAAAGTGCCAATCCAGACAGCCATAATGAACACACACTTGCAATCAAACACAAAGTGTCAATCCAGACAGCCGTAATGAACACACTTGCAATCAAACACAAAGAGTCAATCCAGACAGCCGTAACGAACACGCACTTGCAATCAAACACAAAGTGTCAATCCAGACAGCCGTAACGAACACACACTTGCAATCAAACACAAAGTGTCAATCCAGACAGCCGTAACGAACACACACTTGCAATCAAACACAAAGTGTC
>JABMCL010001836.1:350000-357500 GCA_018857735.1 Alviniconcha marisindica | reverse complement strand
GAGGGGGGAGATGTGTGTGTGTGGGTGTGGGCGGTTATGTGTGTGTGTGGATGTGTGTGCGCATGCGTGCGTGCATGCGTGTGTGTGTGTGTGGCGCACGTGTGTGTGTGTGTGTGTGTCTGTGCGTGTACATGCATCTGTGTATGTGTGTGTGTGTGTGTGTGTGTGCGCACACGCGCACATTTCTAAGCGTATATGTGTGTGTGTGTATGTGTGCGTGCGTGCATGCATGCATGTGTCCTTCCAAGTGTGTACAAACAGAAGGATTTGTTAAAGATTTCCCACTGCCTGTTCACTATCTTCATACACTGCTAAACAAAGATTTCCCACTGCCTGTTCACTACTTCATACGCTGCTAAACAAACTCACCCAAATAACGCACCTGTTCCCTATCTTCATACGCTGCCAAACCAACTCACCCAAATGACACACCTGTTCCCTATCTTCTTGCGCTGCCAAACCAACTCACCCAAATGATGCGTCTGTTCCCTGAGCTTCATGCACTTGTCAAAGTCCTCAGGCGCCACCTTGTGCCGACTGTCCAGTCGACTCTGCAGGTCACTGAGGCTGGACACCAGATGCTGCAGCGGGGAGTCAGGTGAGCGGTCATCCGTGAAGCGCAAGGAGAACATGGAGGCGGCCAGGCCAGAGCCGTAGGAGAACAGGACCACCCGCTTCCCACGCAGACTGTCCACGGTGTTGCTGCAACGTCAAATCAACATTTCCTCCAGGTTGTTGGAACGGCAACAATCAACGTGTTCACTGGCAACAATCAACTATTCCACCATGTTGCTGCTACAGCAATAATCAACTTTTTCCACCATGATGCTGCAAAAGCAACAATCAACTTTTCCACTGGCACCACGCCATTTTCCACCGGCAACTAGCCATTTTCCACCGGCAACAATCAACTTTTCCGCTGGCAACAATCCATTTTGCCAACGTGTTGCTGGAACGGCAACAGTCAACATTTCCACCAACAATATTAATAAATACTCCCGTCTCAACCAGGCTTTCAACTCCAACCCTTTGCTCCCTTACCACCCCCACCCACCCCCCCCCCCCCCCCCACCCCCACCCCCACCCACCCCCCGCCCCAAACCACCTTTTTTGTCCTGAAGTGACCCCATGTGGTTGACAGGACATTAAAATCCAATAAGCGACTTTGCTGGCTTGAGCATTGCACTGCCCAAATAGGCCCAGCGCCACCTGGCTAGTGTAGGGGAGATCATTTGCAGCTGACTTCAGCTTTGTCAAAGCCCCAAATATGCCCAGCGCCACCAAGCAGGGCGATCTGCAGCTAAGTCGCCCATTACTAACTAACCTCCTCCCCAACCCCCCACCACCCACCCACCACACCCATCTCCTCCCAAATACTCCAATAAAGTGCTCTCACTCAGCGATGAAGGAGGCGAGGCCACCGTAGAGGGAGGGGGTGTACATGTTGCCCACTTGAACGGCCAGGTTCGTGGACGGCTTCGTCTTGCTCTCAAACAGGCTTTTGCTGGCTCCCAGGAAGGCCTGCTCTATGCTGCGGTCAAAGTACGTGCCCTCCAGCTTCACGTCCCTGCAAGCACAAAATGGCCGCTCTGTGCACTGCAGGCCCTGCAAAGCTTACGTTTCATCCTCCTCACGTGCTGGGTTATGTCTAAATTCATTAGTCCCTCTGACTCCAGTTTATGTCTAAACTCATTCTTCCCTGTGTCACCAGGTTACGTCTAAACTCAATTTTTTCCTGTCAGCAGGTTAGGTCTAAACTCATTTTTTCCTGCGTCACCAGGTTGCGTTTAAACTCATTCTTTCCTGTGACGCCAGGTTACGTCTAAACTCATTCTTTCCTGTCACCAGGTTAGGTCTAAACTCATTCTTCCCTGTGACGCCAGGTTACGTCTAAACTCATTCTTCCCTGAGTCACCAGGTTAGGTCTAAACTCATTTTTTCTTGTGTCACCAGGCTGCGTCTAAACTCATTCTTTCCTGTGACACCACGTTAGATCTAAACTCATTCTTTCCTGTGTCGCCAGGTTACATCTAAACTCATTCTTCCCTGTGACACCAGGTTACGTCTAAACTCATTCTTCCCTGTGTCACCAGGTTAGTTCTAAACTCATTTTTTCTTGTGTCACCAGGCTGCGTCTAAACTCATTCTTTCCTGTGACACCACGTTAGATCTATTCTTTCCTGTGTCGCCAGGTTACATCTAAATTCATTCTTCCCTGTGACGCCAGGTTACGTCTAAACTCATTCTTCCCTGTGTCACCAGGTTAGGTCTAAACTCATTTTGCCCTGTGACAGCAGGTTACACCTAAATTCTTTCTTCTCTGTGATGCCAGGTTACACCTAAACTCTTTCTTCCCTGTGTTGCCATCACCCTGATATAACCGCACTGGTTGACTGGGCGTAAAACACCAATTTACTGACTGACTTACTTACTGTGTTGCCAGGTTACATCTAAACTCTTTCTTCCCTGTGACACCAGGTTACATCTAAATTTTCTTCCCTGCGATGCCAGGTTACGCCTAAATTCTTTCTTCCCTGTGATGCCACATTACACGTAAATTCTTTCTTCCCTGTGACACCACGTTACACCTAAATTCTTTCTTCCCTGTGACACCACGTTACACCTAAATTCTTTCTTCCCTGTGACACCACGTTACACCTAAATTCTTTCTTCCCTGTGACACCATGTTACACCTAAATTCTTTCTTCCCTGTGACACCATGTTACACCTAAATTCTTTCTTCCCTGTGACACCACGTTACACCTAAATTCTTTCTTCCCTGTGACACCACGTTACACCTAAATTTTCTTCCCTATGATGCCAGGTTATGCCTAAATTCTTTCTTCCCTGTGACACCATGTTACACATAAATTCTTTTTTCCCTGTGACACCATGTTACACCTAAATTCTTTCTTCCCTGTGACACCAGGTTAAACCTAAATTCTTTCTTCCCTGTGACGCCACGTTACATGTAAATTCTTTCTTCCCTGTGACACCACGTTACACGTAAATTCTTTCTTCCCTGTGACACCACGTTACACATAAATTCTTTCTTCCCTGTGACACCAGGTTAAACCTAAATTCTTTCTTCCCTGTGACACCACGTTACACCTAAATTCTTTCTTTCCTGTGACACCACGTTACACCTAAATTCTTTCTTCCCTGTGACACCATGTTACACCTAAATTCTTTCTTCCCTGTGACACCACGTTACACCTAAATTCTTTCTTCCCTGTGACACCACATTACACCTAAATTTTCTTCCCTATGATGCCAGGTTATGCCTAAATTCTTTCTTCCCTGTGACGCCACATTACACGTAAATTCTTTCTTCCTTGTGACACCACGTTACACCTAAATTCTTTCTTCCCTGTGACACCACGTTACACCTAAATTTTCTTCCCAGGTTATGCCTAAATTCTTTTTTCCCTGTGACACCATGTTACACATAAATTCTTTCTTCCCAGTGACGCCACGTTACACCTAAATTCTTTCTTCCCTGTGACACCATATTACACCTAAATTTTCTTCCCTGTGATGCCAGGTATGCCTAAATTCTTTCTTCCATGTGATGCCACATTACAGGTAAAAATGTTCTTCCCTGTGACACCAGGTTACACCTAAATTCTTTCTTCCCTGTGACACCAGGTTACACCTAAATTCCTTTTTCACATGGGTGACAGCTAGGTTATGTACGTGCAATTTTTTTAATTTTTTTGCGATGCTACTTTACTTCTAAACTCCAAGTGCAATTTCCACACAAAAAAAAAAAAAAACTTAAAATACTGTAAATGCAGAGAGAGAGAGAGTGAATGAGTGTGCATGTGTGCGTGCATGCGTGCGTGCATATGTATGGTGGAGGAGGGGATGTACTTTGTGAGAAAATGTAATTTTGGGGGGTTGAAAACTGTAGATCACTTTTTCTCAGAGTTTCAGCCTACTTTTCTGTGGGAAATGATACTTCAGAAGGAGAAAAAAATCATCATTGTTATTCTTATTATTTTGATATGACTGACATTTTCTCCTTTCATTTGAAAGGCAAGAGCCAACCATCTCTGTGTATTCTTGCGTGGATTTTTTTTAATATGCATTATCAATTATCATTTATTCATTCAATCCCCACACGTTGACCACGGACCAACCTGAAGGCCTCCAGTCCAGCGTAGCGACCTTTGTAATCTGGGTCGTGGTCAGCGAGGAAGTCGTTCAGCATGAGGCGGGCAAACGACTTCATCACCAGCTTGTAATAAGGCTGGTGGAAGATAAAAGCGTCAGCGCCATTCAGCAAACTGGTCCCTTCTGCAAAAAAAAGAAGAAGAAAAAAAAATTTCTTTAACTGCTTCCGCTTTTTTGGTTTTAAGCACCGTCTGTTTTATAGTCACAGGCTACCTTCTTTTTCATCTCAGGCAGGCCACGTTAATGAGTTCACAATAAGTGCCTTGCCCTGATATAACCACACTGGTTGACTGGGCGTAAAACATCAACTTACTTCACAATAAGCGTCACTGTCAGCACAGTACTCGCACAAAACTCTGACCTGCCTAGCCTTGGCAGCCTGGGTAGGAGGTGTCCTGTCAGCACTGTCAGCACCGTAACTGTCAACACTGTAACTGTCAATGTTATGACAGTCAGAACTGTAACTGCCACCATTGTTACCATCAGCACTGCATCTGTAAATGTTGTAGCTGTCAGCACCATAACTGTCAGCACTGTAGCTGTCAAAGCTATGACTGTCAGCACCACAACCATCAGCACCGCAACTGTCAGCTCTGTACCTGTCAACACTGCAACTGTCAGCACTGTACCTGTCAACACTGCAACTGTCAGCACTGTACCTGTCAACACTGCAACTGTCAGCACTGTACCTGTCAAAGCTATGACTGTCAGCACCACAACCATCAGCACCACAACTGTCAGCTCTGTACCTGTCAACACTGCAACTGTCAGCACTGTACCTGTCAACACTGCAACTGTCAGCACTGTACCTGTCAACACTGCAACTGACAGCACTGTACCTGTCAATACTGCAACTGTCAGTACTGTACCTGTCAATACTGCAACTGCCAGCACTGTACCTGTCAATACTGCAACTGTCAGCACTGTACCTGTCAACACTGCAACTGCCAGCACTGTACCTGTCAACACTGCAACTGCCAGCACTGTACCTGTCAACACTGTAACTGTCAGCACTGTACCTGTCAACACTGCAACTGTTAGCACTGTACCTGTCAGCACTGTGCCTTTCAACACTGCAACTGTCAGCACTGTACCTGTCAGCACTATAACTGTCAGTGCTGTAACTGTCAGCACTGTACCTGTCAACACTGCAACTGTCAGCACTGTACCTGTCAACACTGCAACTGTCAGCACTGTACCTGTCAACACTGCAACTGTTAGCACTGTACCTGTCAGCACTGTGCCTTTCAACACTGCAACTGTTAGCACTGTACCTGTCAGCACTATAACTGTCAGTGCTGTAACTGTCAGCACTGTACCTGTCAGCACTATAACTGTCAGTGCTGTAACTGTCAGCACTGTACCTGTCAACACTGCAACTGTCAGCACTGTACCTGTCAACACTGCAACTGTCAGCACTGTACCTGTCAACACTGCAACTGTCAGCACTGTACCTGTCAACACTGCAACTGTCACCCGCCCTGTAACCTCATGTCAGCATCCTGGCCGGGCCTTTCAACACTGCAACTGTCAGCACTGTACCTGTCAACACTGTAACTGTCAGCACTGTACCTTTCAACACTGTAACTGTCAGCACTGTACCTTTCAACACTGTAACTGTCAGCACTGTACCTGTCAACACTGTAAATGTCAGCACTGTACCTGTCAAGGCTGCAACTGTCAACACTGCAACTGTCAGCACTGTACCCGTCAATGCTGTAACTGTCAGCACTGTACCTGTCAACACTGCAAATGTCAGCACTGTAACTGTCAGCACTGTACCTGTCAAGGCTGTAACTGTCAGCACTGTACCTGTCAGCACTGTAACTGTCAGTGCTGTACCTGTCAGCAAAGTACCTGTCAGCACTGTAACTGTCAGTGCTGTAATGTCAGCACTGTACCTGTCAGCACTGTAACTGTCAGTGCTGTAATGTCAGCACTGTACCTGTCAGCACTGTAACTGTCAGTGCTGTAATTGTCAGCACTGTACTTGTCAAGGCTGTAACTATCAGCACTGTAACTGTCAGCACCGTAACTGACAGTGTTGTAACTGTCAGTGCTTAACTTTCAACACCAACTGTCAGCACTGTACCTGTCAATGCTGCAACTGTCAGTACTGTAACTGTCAGCACTGTAACTGTCAGTACTGTAACTGTCAGCGCTTTAACTTTCAACATTGTAGCTGTCAGCACTGTACCTGTCAACACTGCCACTGTCAGCACTGTACTTCTCAGCGCTGTAAACTGTCAGCACTGTAAACTGTCAGCACTGTAAACTGTCAGCACTGTAAACTGTCAGCGCTGCACTCACCCAGCACGCCCACCCGCCTGGCCTTGGTGGTGAAGACCTTGTAGCAGGTGTCCAGGGCGTGCAGGTAGCACTGGATGGACAGCTTGCCGTCCACTGTGGGGTACTCAGAGGCCATCTCCGGCTTGTAGAAGTCGTAGACGTGCTGCATGTGGCATGCGCGCACTCCTGTCAAAAGAATTGCCCAACCTGTATTGTGAGGAGCTTGTACTTTTTTTGTGTGCATGCAACTACATGTGTACTGTCTGTAACCATTGTCTTGAGTATGTATAAATGAGAGGGGGGTGGGGGGGTCAGGGGGGTGTTGGGAGGGGTGGGGGGAGGTTGAGTAGGAAATGGAAGAACAAGATAAAGGGTAGGGGGGACCAAGTATTTGTTAAAATGAATCAAGTGCAATAGATGTTGACGTTTATATCTACGTTATTTATTGTTTGACGTTGGGGTTTTGCATTCGCTTTTATTACTGACAGTATGATCTGTGCTGAAAGATTTTTTCTTCTGTTTTTAATGTCATTTGTAAACAGACAAGACAAAAGTTTTATATGAACTTAATTGAATCCAAACTGAACACCACCCCTATCTCTGTCAAAGATGAGTATCAATGCATTGCACTGACTGTAAACACGATCCTTGTCAAAGGTCATACATGTGAACAACCACCCCTACCTCTGTCAAAGATGAGTATCATTACACCAGTCATGAATGCCACCCCTACCTCTGTCAAAGATGAGTATCACTACATCAGTCATGAACGCCACCCCTACCTCTGTCAAAGATGAGTATCATTACACCAGTCATGAACGCCACCCCTACCTCTGTCAAAGATGAGTATCACTACATTGAGTCATGAATGCCACCCCTACCTCTATCAAAGATGAGTATCACTACATCAGTCATGAACGCCACCCCTACCTCTGTCAAAGATGAGTATCATTACACCAGTCATGAACGCCACCCCTACCTCTGTCAAAGATGAGTATCACTACATTGAGTCATGAATGCCACCCCTACCTCTGT
>JABMCL010001836.1:325000-345000 GCA_018857735.1 Alviniconcha marisindica | reverse complement strand
GTGGACACACAAAGTTCACATCATGTAGCTCTGCGGCAATACCCTGTGGACACACAAAGTTCACATCATGTAGCTCTGTGGCATTATGTAGCTCTGTGTAACTGCAGGCAATAGCCTGTGGACACACAAAGTTCACATCATGTAGCTCTGTGGCATTATGTAGCTCTGTCTAACTGCAGGCAATACCCTGTGGACACACAAAGTTCACATCATGTAGCTCTGTGGCATTATGTAGCTCTGTGTAACTGCAGGCAATAGCCTGTGGACACACAAAGTTCACATCATGTAGCTCTGTGGCATTATGTAGCTCTAACTGCAGGCAATAGCCTGTGGACACACAAAGTTCACATCATGTAGCTCTGTGTAACAGTGAAGGCAATACCCTGTGGACACACAAAGTTCACATCATGTAGCTCTGTGGTATTATGTAGCTCTGTGTAACAGTGAAGGCAATACCCTGTGGACACACAAAGTTCACATCATGTAGCTCTGTGGTATCATGTAGCTCTGTGCAACTGCAAGCAACACCATGTGGATACACAAAGTTTGCATCCTGTATCTCTGTGGCAATACCCTGAGGACACACAAAGTTCACATTAAGTAGTTCTGTGACATCATGTAGACCTGTCTACACAGGCAAGACCCATGCATGCATGCATGTGTGTGTATGTGTGTGTGTATGTATGTGTGTGTGTGTGTGTGTGTGTGTGTGTGTGTGTGTGTGTGTGTGTGTGTGTGTGTGTGTGTGTGTGTGTGTGTGTGTCTGTGTGTGTGTGTGTGCGCACGTGTGTGCATGCAAGCGAGTGTGTGTGTGCATGTGCGTGTGTGTGTGTGTGTGTACATGTGTGTGTGTGTATGCATGTGTGTGAATGCATGTGTGTGTGGGTGGGTGTGGGTGGGTGGGTGCGTGCACAAATGCTTGTGTGTGCATGCGGGGTGTGTGTGTGTGTGTGTGTGTGTGTGTGTGTCTGTCTGTCTGTCTGTGTGTGCATGTGTGCGTGCATGTGTGTGTTTCTAACACTGCAGCACAGTTTATTTTTGCCTCAGAGATCACAGGTTATGATGAGTAAGACCTAAACTAAGAGAAGGAATCATCTTACAGCTTGTATAAATTCATGAAAAACAAATTCAGGAAGACTAATGTCTAATGACTAACCTATCAAGGTATGTGAACAGTGTCAGTCACTGGGTGTACACATGTCCCCAGACGGCAGAGTCAACAACTTAACCAACTGGTGCTAAATTCAGTCCTGTCCTGTTACACAACGTAACTGATGATTGTGATGAGAGGCACATTATGACAACTGCCACTGTCAGTTTTTTTTTTAAATGGGATGTCTCACACACACACACACACACACACACACACACACACACACACACACACACACATGACTATCACAGTCACAGTGACTATCACAGTCACAGTCTCTCACTCACACACACACACACACACACACACACACACACACACACACACACACACCCCACACACACACACACAGAGTACCACCACTCACTCACCACACCACACACACACACACACACACACACACACACACACACACACCACACACACACACACACACACACACACACAGTGACTATCACATCACACTCTCACTCACTCACACACACACACACACACACACACACACACACACACACACACACACACACACACACACACACACACAACCCACTACACACACACACACACACACACACACACACACACACACACACACACACACACACACACACACACACAGACCAGCTAGGTCACTTTAAACTCTCTAAAGGGCAGAGGAAAGGACCAGGTGAGGTCATACTGGCACGATTGGGTCGAAGTATGACCTACTGGTCACCCCAGACCTACACCACTCAGCCTACAGGCTTCAAATGGCATAACACATTGACAGGTCAAAGTCCAAGCCATATATATATATATATATATATATATGTTTATTATATTCCTAGTACAGTAACAGCTGGCTGCACCCACACACACTACATGCACTGCCAGTTTGTGCCCTTTATCACCACATGTACTGCATAACATGTCTGCACTATCCTGTAAAGCCCTTCTGATTACTGGTCATGACTAAGATCCTATTTTTCATCAATGTTAAGTCTTTGACCCAACAACCACCCTCTTAAGTCTTAGTCTTGCTTTGTCTGGAACTATATAATATCAATATATCTTGAACACATCACATACATTACATAAAACAATGACATTATATCCATTATTACCAAGCAGAACCAGAACCCCTGATGCTGGCAGAAAGACAACCATAAAATCACGCAAATATGGTCTTACAAATAGGAGTGGTCCCTAGGCTGGGTTTATTTACATGTATGCACATTTTATCAATGGAAGAGTATGTGAAAAGGTGCTCATAAAAGAGGGATGAATTCTCATTTGATGGACTAGCTCTCTCAGCTGGGTGCTGCTGCTGTTGTCGATTTTTGCCAAGGGATTCCATTGCTCTGAGAACTGAGATGTCCACAGAGATGGACTGTACATGTATCGCTACATGCAGCTTTAGTTGTTCTTGACTGCTACAGTTATTTAAAGGATCTAGACTTGGCACACAAGATTGCACACACGTGCATGCACACATGCATGCATGCACACACACACACACACGCAAGCATGCACACACACACACACGCAAGCATGCACACGCACACGCACACGCACACACACACACACACACTGACCAGCCTCCCTCTTTCTCATAATAATATTATGATTAAGTCAAAAAACCTCCCCCATCTCACCAGTACCAATAACGGGACTGAATGTTCTCCCCCCCCCCCCCCCCCCCCCCCCCCACCCCCACTTTACGATCTATGAGACAGGCTTCTGTCATACATTCATAGGGACAGTCTGATGTAAGACATTGTACTGCATACACTGAACGCCAGCATCATAATTCATACATGATAATTGATACAGTAATGTGACACTGACAGCATCCCCCCTTAGCACCTATCTCTGACTTGATTTGTATTGACCTCATAGTCATTTCACAACAATAGCCAGCGGCGCTTGTCATGCTCTGATTCTGCCTGGTGAATAACGCGTTCAATGACATTGGAAACTAAAAATAGTATCCTTGCCAGCTAGTTCGGAAAACAAAACAAATCCACACCTCTGGAGTTTTCAACAACGCCTCTGTTGAACCTCACTCCATAAATTCAGCACATTAAAGTACATCATTCAACAGTTCTGCACGCTTCAACTATATTGTTCTGTAACGATCAAACTTTAATCTGAGCAACTAGTAATACCAAATTCTATGTTGACCTCGAGCAGACGATTTTTTCTTGACGAAATACACATGTGCTGCATGCTTCACGACTGTGTGGTCTATATTCAAGTTAATGGCCACGTTTCTACTCACCCCACGCGTTCTCTGGTCAGAAACAAATCTGTTCGTAAAGATGACAGCTTTGAATATGGCGGAGGGGACTTCAACTTCTCCTCAGTTAGGCGAGGCGATAGTGAAACACCATAACACCGGATCACACGATTTTCAGACACACCACATTTTCCCAAGGAAATGACGTTGCGCATGCGCGCAATTTGAACAGCCAATGGTTTGGTCGTCTGCTTTACATGATGAGTGCGTTGGTCAGCCCATGATCTCGTACCACCCAACTGAGCTGCTCTCATAGCTATCGGATCACTCGTGACACCTGCACTTTTAGTTTAGTTTAAGGGCCTGTCGACATGATATAATAATAATAATAACAGCCCATTGTAGGGGCCATTGTTGTCCAAGTGCGTATGTTAATTTTCTTCAGATAGGTGTCCTTCTAGTTCTACTGACACAGCGTTACTGATCCGGCGCAAATCCGCAGCGGTCCGGCGTCAGTGTATGTTATTGTTCATAATTATTCGATGCATAAAAATGGAGAGAGAGAGAGAGAGAGAGAGAGAGAGAGAGAGAGAGAGAGAGAGAGAGAGAGAGAGAGAGAGAGAGACGCCTTAAAGTTTAAAAAAGCCGAAAGAAAAAAAAGTGTGTGACACTGACATCGGCTCAAGAAAAAGCTACACTTAAAATAAATACGTAAAATTATACGTCATTACCTCTGTGACTGACTCACTTTCTTACCCCTTCAGTGCCGGCCCCCACTGAGTCAGCCTGGGTGGCATACACTAACTGATGCTGGTACGGTCAGCCGCGTCAGTGTCTATGGCGGAGCATCGGCGTTTTCCTTCCCGCTTCTTTCGGCTTTCCGCTCAGTTTCTTTCTTTCTCTTTCTTTGTTCAGTTCCGGCTTTCCGGCCGAGTTTGTTTTTCTTTCTTTCAGTGTGTGTGTCAGTGTGTGTGTGTGTGTGTGTGTGTGTGTGTGTGTGTGGCAGTGTGTGCGTGTGTGTCAGTGTGTGTGTGTATGTGTGTCAGTGCAGTGTGTGTGTGTGTCGTGTCACGTGTGTGTGTGTGTGTGTGTGTGTGTGTGTGTGTGTGTGTGTGTGTGTCATAGTGTGTGTGTGTGTCAGTGTGTGTAGTGTGTTGTGTGTGTGTGTGTGTGTCACGTGTGTGGTGTGTGTGGTGTGTGTGTGTGTGTGTGTGTGTGTGTGTGTGTGTGTGTCATGTGTGTGTGTGTGAGTCATGTGTGCGTGTGCGTGAGTGCCAGTGTGTGTGTCAGTGTGTGTCAGTCACTGACGTGTGTGTGTGTGTGTGTGTGTGTGTGTGTGTGTGTGTGTGTGTGTGTGTGTGTGTGTTCACCCCGGCTACAAACTTCCTCTTTCACCGTGGCTTGCCGCCGGAACGTCCACGTGACTGACAGAAACTATACATACGGTTTATCATGTGGGGAAGGGGGGGGGGGGGCGTTACCTATAATAGGCTGTCCCGGCATGCGCTCCGTGTGACCCGTTTTTATATCCAAGACAAGCTCAAGCTGCTTTAAAGCTTGTCCCTAATATGCTCTTTAGCATCTGAGGACATTAAGCAATGAGATAGATCAGATCCGACCGGCCGTGGCCGGAGACCCAAAGGACAGCCAGCCACACTGAGAACCGGGCAAGAGTTAATGTTAAGGACTGAGGTGGTGGGGCCAGCCAGTTGTCAGTGTACTCGGCCGCAACTTGCTCTAGTTGAACAGCTGTGCCGAACCGGCAAAGTCTCACAAAGACAGTCAGCCCGGACTGAAGCAAATATTGAGGCCAGGCTCGGAACAACACCGTGTGGCAGCAACTGAGACTGATAATCCGTCCCGTGAGAGCCCAGCTCAGTCTAGCTCCCTCTCTGTCAGACCGCCGTGTCAGTAAAGTAAACATGGTGCTCAGCGTAACGTCCACAGAAACCATAAGGCTTATTAGGGACGGGGAGAAGGGGGGAAGGGGGTATGGAGGTGGGGGGAAGAGGGAGATTCAGTTGATACCTATCGCTACACTGTCACCACCAGAATAGTGACCTCTGCTTTGAGATGGGCAGTGATGAGAGCCATTTCTAATGTTTCATAACTGATTGTGATGGACAAAGTCGCAAGACAGTGTCCACAGACCACAACTGGAGAGCCGAAGCGGATTCGAACCGAGGTCCCTCTGCTTCAGTACTAGCCTAAAGGCGGCGCCTTACCGCTAGACCAAACCGGCTCACAGCCGTCAGTGTCAGACCGTTCCGGGCCTACATGGACCAGTAGGTCCCCATGGCGGTTCAGTCCTGCCGCGTTCTGGCGGCTGCTACATTTAATTCAAGTCTAATGTTCCCTTTCGTCCACAGAGACCGTACGGACAGTAGGACGACGGCAGGGGGATGTGTGTGTGTGTCTGTGTGTGTGTTTGGCCGGGTCACTGGGGGGGGGGGGGGGGTGGGGGGGGACTCAGTCAGAGGGCGGGGGGCCAGCCGGCGACGGTCAGCTCGACCTTTACTACACAGATACTAAGCTCCTAAGCCGCTCTGAACAATTTAATGTTGTAACCTACTCATGTAATTATATACGTTCTAGTGCTGACAGTGTCACAGCGAGTGTCACATCCCTTCCCCAATCTCCCCGGGTGGCGGGACCTCGACGATCCCCGCCAGAAGGCGGCCGCCCTGCCGGAAGACCGAACTCGACGTTAAACAAGTTAACCAACCAACCCATCAAGCTGACCGCTCTCTCATCACTTGACAAGGCGGGCCGGCCAAAGCGGTGAGCCCCCGCTCAATGGAAATTAATATACTTTGAAAACGACAGCGAGCAAATAAGGATGCACTGCTGACATGATTGTAACAATGCCAAACTGATGCCCGGGTGTTAACGATACTTGCAATTATTTGCCGATAAGAGAAACTGCACCGTATGTGTGTGCGTCACTGTGTGGGAGGTGGGGGGGGGGGGGGGGAATCAGGACACAAAATCTTTGTTTTGTATTCTCAGGCCATAATAATTATGGGCGTAACGTGAGTCGAAGTCAGCGCCATCGAAGTTAGACAATCGGGGAGACCACACAGCTGTTTTCTTTCTGTGTTACGTCCCTTGTAAAATGGCGGCTTCCAGTGTCAACAAAGGCTTTCCTGTGACATCGGCTCAGGTAGATTGTGCCCTTTTTCTTCAGATATTCCTCAGTTTGTACTTGGGGATGAGTTCATGGAACTCTTCATACAACTATTCCTAGTCTCACTGATATTCTAACGGGGTCTGACACCTGTATCTAGTCTCACTAGAGCTCTCTTTGTATCTCACAATTCAGTCATACATGCGCGCACGAGCCCCCCCCCCCCCCCCCCCCCCCCCCCCCCCCCCCCCACATTTAGCTCCAGTCCCTTACTCACTTACTGTTCTTGGGAAAAAGCTTAAGTTCTTCTGGGTTCCAGTCCCTTACCGTTCTTGGGAAATGGCTTAAACTTCTGAGTTCCAGTCCTTTACTGTTCTTGGGAAAAGGCTTAACCTTCTGAGTTCCAGTCCCTTACCGTTCTTGGGAAAAGGCTTAACCTTCTGAGTTCCAGTCCCTTACCCGCAGTTACCGTTCTTGGGAAAAGGCTTAACCTTCTGAGTTCCAGTTCTTTACCGTTCTTGGAAAAAAGCATGTCCATCTGACTGTTCTTGGGGAAAAAGCTTAACCTTCTGAATTCCAGTCCCTTGCTGTTCTTGGGGGAAAGCTTGTCTTTAAGCCCGTTCTTAACTGGGCGAATGTTTGTTCGCGAACCTAGTTGGAAGTATTCGGCGAACCTAGTTGGTTCTTAACTGGGCGAACTTTTCTTCACAAACCTAGTTGGGAGTATTCGTCGAAGGTGTATTTGGGGTCCGAAAAGCTTTGCTCAACATGCTCTGGGAGCATTCGCCCTATTTGACGAACACTGCCTCTGATTGGCTGAGAGCAGAGCTCTTCTGTGGATGAAGAAGAAATGAAAATAAAAATGGATGATGGTGTCGCTGGGTTCTTCACTTGCTTCGGAGGGAATTTGTTTATTTATTTTCATCAATGTTAAGTCGTTGACCCAACAACCACCCTCTTAAGTCTTAGTCTTGCTTTGTCTGGAACTATATATAATATCAGTATATAATCTTGAACACATCACATACATAAAACAATGACATTATATCCATTGTCTCGGGGACCCAGAATGAAATAGTAGTTAGTTGAATTACCCTGCGAGGGATGATTAAAGTATATTGACTTGACTTGACTTTAGCCTACATTTTCAATCATGCTGTCTGCTGCAAGTTCAGACCGAAGCTTGCATCTCATTTCAAGCCAGTTGAGAACGAAATAAAGTTTGTCGAACTGTCCGAACCATGTTCGGCGAACTAAAAGTTCAAATTAAGAAACAAATCATAGTTCATCGAACTGTCCAAAGTATGTTTGGCGAACAAACATTCACCCAGTTAAGAACAGGCTTTAGAACTGAGTTCTAAGTTTCTTACTGTTCTTGGGAAAAAGCTTGTCCGTCGGAGATCTGTCCCTTACTGTTCTTTTGGGGGGAAAAAGCATGTCCTTTTGAGTTCTGTCCCTTACTGTTCATGGGAGAGAAAACAACAACTTGTCCTTAGAACTGAGTTCTAAGTTTCTTACTGTTCTTCAGAAAAAGCTTGTCCTTTTGAGTTCTGTCCCTTACTGTTCTTTGGGGGAAAAAAGCATACGTATGTCCTTTTGAGTACTCTCCCTTACTGTTACTGTTCTTGGGAAAAAGCATGTTCTTTCAATCTTTGTGATGGTGTAAGTTGTACTTGTAGCACAGGCCATGGAATCGTCTTGCTCTGAACTTTGGTTGGAGTTGTAGCTCTTTGCTGCATGTCCTTGGTTAGTCTTTGGTGAGAACTTTACATCATTGTGAGATATGGCATTGTTCTGCTGGAACATGTAGAGTTGGCCATCCAAGGTTTTGCAGCAATTCGTCCATGCTGGATGTATTGTGTTGCCTGTGAAGAACAAACCATGCAGCTCATTTCTGTGCTGTTTCAGTCAAGGAGATGTCTTTGATTTTGAAAGTATTCAGTGTAAATATTTGAAAGGTTTCCAGCCATTTCATTGTATCTTCTCAGTCCCAGATACTACATACATGTGTAAGTGGGATTTTTGAAACTGTTCTTTTATTACTTTTAATTACATGTATGTAACTGATTATCTCCCCCTCCCCTCCCTCCCCTCCTCCTCCTCCTCTTTGAGTTTGTCATGTCTAGTGTCAGGGTTTGTTCTTCTTGTCCAGTCTTTTCCCCAGTTCTGAACTGAACATTGGCTGTAACTAGTGTAAGTTTAACAATTTAGCTTTGGTGACCTTTTGCTCATGACCACGTTTGACGTTGGGTAAAGCTAACTGACTATAGACCTACTAATCTAGACATAAATAAGTTACCCATCACTCCATTGTGATTTTCAGGTGGCTGTGAATGTGAAAGGACACCACACTGACATCCACTGCAGTGTCTTCACTGACCAGATCTACCTGATTGTCACACAGTTCTGCAAACTGGGTACTTTGGTGAGTCATATCATTATCACAGTGTCTAACTCTTCATTGACCAGATCTACCTGATTATCACGCAGTTCTGCAAACTGGGTACTTTGGTGAGTCATATCATTATCACAGTGTCTAACTCTTCATTGACCAGATCTACCTGATTGTCACACAGTTCTGCAAACTGGGTACATTGGTGAGTCATATCACAGTGTCTTCACTGACCAGATCTACCTGACTGTCAGACAGTTCTGCAAACTGGGTACATTGGTGAGTCATATCACAGTGTCTTCGTTGACCAGTTCTACCTGATTGTCACACAGTTCTGCAAACTGGGTACGTTGGTGAGTCATATCACAGTCTTCACTGACCAGATCTACCTGATTGTCAGACGGTTCTGCAAACTGGGTACTTTGGTAAGTCATATCACAGTGTCTTCACTGACCAGATCTACCTGATTATCACGCAGTCACAGTTCTGCAAACTGGTTACTTTGGTGAGTCATATCACAGTGTCTTCACTGACCAGATCTACCTGATTGTCATACAGTTCTGCAAACTGGTTACGTTGGTGAGTCATAGCTCATATCACAGTAGCTTCACTGACCAGATCTGCCTGATTGTCAGACAGGTCTGCAAACTGGGTACTTTGGTGAGTCATATCACAGTGTCTTCACTGACCAGATCTACCTGATTGTCACACAGTTCTGCAAACTGGGTACTTTGGTGAGTCATAACACTGTCTTCACTGACCAGATCTACCTGACTGTCATTGTCACACAGTTCTGCAAAATGGGTACCCTGGTCAGCCATATTAGTTATTACAGTGTCTTCACCCCCCCCCCCCCCCCCCCCCCCCCCCCCTCTCTCTCTCTCTCTCTCTCTCTCTCTCTCTCTTGTGTTGTTGTCATTTCTTTTTTTAAACCGGTCAAACAGATTGACATCCGGTATGTCTGACTGATTGCTGATTTTCCCCCCAGTGTATAAATGGTAAAATGCTATCTTCAGTGGTAAAATACTGAAAATTGCTGGTGAATGTCATGAACCCTGATGTTGATGTGCATTTTATGTGCTGTGACTGTGTAGCCTTACAGATGAGGAGGATGCAGTTTTGCAGCTCTAGCTCTTCTCTCACTCGCTCCGCTACTTTGCAGGTTCAGGTGAAGGCCGAAACGGTCGTGGATGAAATCGAAGGGACCACCCCTCTGCTGACCACCAAGGTGCTGTTTGGCAAGGATGAGGTAGGCCACAAGTTTCTGTGCCATGTTTGTAGAAAACTGTACCATGTTGGCATTGACGCTGATACTCTGATAGATGGGTGGTTGTGTGAATGTGTGTGTGTGTGTGTGCTTGGGTGGTGCATGGGTGGTTCTGTGCTTGGGTGGTGAATGTCTGTGTTTGGGTGGTGCATGGGTGGCTGTGTAAATGTGTGCTTGGGTGGTGCAGGGGTGGTTGTGTGAATGTGTGTGCTTGAGTGGTGCATGAGTGGTTGTGTGAATGTTTGTTTGAGTGGTGCAGGGGTGGTTGTGTGAATGTGTGTGTGCGTTGAGTGGTGCATGGGTGGTTGTGTGAATGTGTGTGTGCTTGAGTGGTGCATGGGTGGTTGTGTGAATGTGTGTGCTTGAGTGGTGCATGGGTGATTGTGTGAATGTGTGTGTGCTTGAGTGGTGCATGGGTGGTTGTGTGAACGTGTGTGCTTGAGTGGTGCAGGGGTGGTTGTGTGAATGTGTGTGCTTGAGTGGTGCATGGGTGGTTGTGTGAATGTTTGTTTGAGTGGTGCAGGGGTGGTTGTGTGAATGTGTGTGCTTGAGTGGTGCATGGGTGGTTGTGTGAATGTGGTGTGTGTGCTTGAGTGGTGCATGGGTGGTTGTGTGAATGTGTGTGTGTTTGAGTGGTGCACAGGTGGTTGTGTGAATGTGTGTGCTTGAGTGGTGCATGGGTGGTTGTGTGAATGTGTGTGTGCTTGAGTGGTGCATGGGTGGTTGTGTGAATGTGTGTGTGTGTTTGAGTGGTGCCCGGGTGGTTGTGTGAATGTGTGTGTTTGAGTGGTGCACGGGTGGTTGTGTGAATGTGTGTGCTTGAGTGGTGCATGGGTGGTTGTGTGAATGTGTGTGTGCTTGAGTGGTGCATGGGTGGTTGTGTGAATGTGTGTGTGCTTGAGTGGTGCATGGGTGGTTGTGTGAATGTGTGTGCTTAAGTGGTGCATGGGTGGTTGTGTGAATGTGTGTGTGCATGGGTGGTTGTGTGAATGTGTGTGTTTGAGTGGTGCATGGGTGATTGTGTGAATGTGTGTGTTCTTGAGTGGTGCATGGGTGGTTGTGTGAATGTGTGTGCTTAAGTGGTGCAGGGTGGTTGTGTGAATGTGTGTGTGCTTGAGTGGTGCATGGTGGTTGTGTGAATGTGTGTGTGCTTGAGTGGTGCATGGGTGATTGTGTGAATGTTTGGGTGGTGCATGGGTGGTTGTGTGAATGTGTGTGTGCTTGAGTGGTGCATGGGTGTTGTGTGAATGTGTGTGCATGAGTGGTGTATGGGTGGTTGTGTGAATGTGTGTGCTTAGGTGTGTGCATGGGTGGTTGTGTGAATGTGTGTGGTGCTTGAGTGGTGCCTGGGTGGTTGTGTGAATGTGTGTGTGCTTGAGTGGTGTCATGGTGGTTGTGTGAATGGTTGTGTGTGTGGTGCATGGGTGGTTGTGGAATGTTGTTCTTGAGTGTGCAGGTGGTTGTGTGAATGTGTGTGTGCTTGAGTGGTGCATGGGTGGTTGTGTGAATGTGTGTGTGCTTGAGTGGTGCATGGGTGGTTGTGTGAATGTGTGTGTGCCTGAGTGGTGCATGGGTGGTTGTGTGAATGTGTGTGCTTGAGTGGTGCATGGGTGATTGTGTGAATGTTTGGGTGGTGCATGGGTGGTTGTGTGAATGTTTGGGTGGTGCACGGGTGGTTGTGTGAATGTGTGTGTGTGTGTGTGTGTGTGCTTGCGTGTTTGCACATGTGTTGGACAGGTGCTCACACACACAAATGTGTCTTTAATTACAGACTACGTTATGTGTTTCAATCCACCCTGTCATGGTTTCCTTTTGTCCCCAGCCCCTGACGCACGTGATGGCGAAACACATCGTTGCATCGCTCAAGCCGTCCAAGCCTGTGCTGCTGGCCCTGTCACTGAAAGACACCAGCCGTGAAACAGTCTTCGCCCTTCTGCCCACCATCCAGTCATGCGTGGCCAAGGCGCATGGGGGCGCCTCAACCTCAACCTCAGCCCAGCCAATCGGAGAGGAGGCTCTGGTCAGCTGATCTGTGGTACCTGCCACCCACCCATACGATGTCTGCCCAGGATATGGGCATGAAAAACCCCTTGGACCAGTGAGAAGCATTTGTGAAGTTGGGTTGATCCAACCTTTGGATCAGCCAGTCAGTTATGAGATTCTGTCAGGTGATGGGGGGTTCAGCTAACCGTTGGATCAGCCAATCAGTGAAGGGATTCTGTCTGATGATATGGCTTATTCAACCCTTGAATCAGCCAATAAGTGAAGAGACTTGGTCGGGTGATTTGGGCTTGTTCAACCCTCAGATCAGCCAGTCAGTGAAGAGATTCTGTCAGGTGATGAGGTTTATCCAAGCCTTGGATCAACCAATCAGTGATGAGACTATGTCAGGTGACAGGGTTCATCTTACCGCTGGATCAGCCAGTCGGTGATGGGATTTGGTCAGATGGAACGTATCCATTCCTTGGATCAGCCAGTCAGTGATGAGAGTGTCAGATGAAGGGGCTTGTCTTATCCAACCCTTGGATCAGCCAGTGGGTAATGAGAGTGTCAGGTGATGGGGCTTTAGGATCAGCTGGTGGGTAATGAGAATGTCAGGTGATGGGGTTTAACCAGTCCTTTGCTCAACCTATGAGCGAGGAAGATTCAGTCAGCTGATGGAGTCTTTCCGACCTTGCTATGGATTTCCGCGGTCAGCCAATTGACACAAAGGTTTTGCTGGGGTGTTCAAAGCATTGACATCCCCTGGCAGCCACCCTACCAGGCCACAAAAGGGTTTGGATCAGTCAGCCAATGGCTAGATTTTGCTTGCGGCATGACGGACTGCAAAGCGTTGATGCCCCGGGCATGCAGGGCAGTCCAGTAGTCACTGCTTGGAGTGTGTGTTATCCTAAGAGTCCCTCACCAAAGATGATTGGTTCAAACCATTAACTGTGCAGTTGCGTGACATCTGTTTTTGTACCCACTGTTTTGGGGGGGAAATGTTGTGGCAGTGCGCGTGAGGCATACTTTTGTGTGGTGTGTGTGTGTGTGTGTGTGTGTGTGTGTATGTGTGTGTGTGAATTCATAAAACGTTTACAAATCTGAGTTTTTGACTTTTAGGAGGAAACAATATAAAACCAAAATTATGATGATCAGTGTTTTAGTGATAACGGCTGTGCGGTTAGCTGCAGTTGTTTCAACATCTTTTGGACTTTGTTTGATGAGTACCCGTTTTTTGCTCTGCCTAAAAGGATTTTTCAAATAGGGGAAGTAACTGCGTCTTATGTGCTCATTCTCCTTTCCGTGATTACCCCCCTTGAACTTTCAGTTCATGGACAAATAAATCAAAATCAGCTGGTTGAGCATTTCATTGTGTTGTTTATTATTTATATCACTCACACAAGAGAAATGTTTTCACTTTGTCATTTCACAAACCGCTCTCATGCCAATTTTTACAGTACATCCATCTGAGTGTGTACACATTTTATTCAGAAACTCAACATTTCCGGAAGATGTCCCGACATAGCATTTCCAAGCACACTTATCTCACAGAGATACAGAGTGTACTTCTGTAATTGTCAGTCACAGTGCTCTCATGACTTGGAATCTAAGACTAAAACCGTGTACATCATATACCACAGTAGGTAAACACCAAAACCAAAACATCACACGTGCACACACACATGCACACACGCATGCACGCACACACACACACACACACACACACACGCGCGCACACACACACTGGTGGGAATGGGTAGCGCTGCTCCTGTTGCTGCTGTAGTCCTTTACTTTGTAGGCTATGATAATAAGATAACCCAAATTTCCTGCACAGGTTTAACAAAGGGTGAAATTGAAAAGCAAATTGTAAAAAATAAAAAAATAAAAATCTTGAAATGTCTTGAGAAATGGACACTTCCTGAAGGTCATGACCCCACCACACCTTTGCATCAGATGCTGTGGCGCTCATGGAAACCCCTTTTCCCTGAGTCTCTTCTTCTGTCATTTAGTGGCCACCTGCAACATTGCGAAGACTTTGGACACTTTGAGCGCGAGCTGGGTTGTTTTGGTGTTTATAATCCACCAAACTCTGACGTGGACTACATGATCTTTAACACGCATATGTGATCTTTTTGCATGCATATACACACGGGGGACCTCGGTTTATAGTCTAAACCGAAGGACTTTTTGTAGAGACTGCGCAGAATTTGACTCCAGAGAAATCTCTGCCTAGCACGTAACCGTCACCCATCCAGTTGGTGACCACGCTCGATCCTGTTTACCTTTGGCTTTCGACAGCGAGTGCTCTCGTTCTGTGGTCCAATAGGTCTCAGCTGCCTTGCTTATGATTATATATTGAATGTCAATTAAATGGGAACTGAGCCAAAGAAACACCATGCATGTGTGTCAGTTAAAGGGGAACTGAACAGAAGAAACACCATGTATGTGTGTTAATTAAAGGGGAACTGAACCAAAGAAACACCATGCATGTGTGTCAGTTAAAGGGAAACTGAACCAACGAACCAACGAAACACCATGCATGTGTGTCAGTTAAAGGGAAACTGAACCAAAGAAACACCATGCACGTGTGTCAATTAAAGGAGAAACTGAACCAAAGAAACACCACGCACGTGTGTCAGTTAAAGGGGAACTGAACAAACACCACCTATCGATAGGAATGGAATACAAAAATATACACAGTAGTTTTACACCCGGTTTCTCGTCCTGTCTGTCAAACATAGACGTTTGAAAGTCGTGAAAGGGAGACCGTGGGTGCTGCCATTTTGCGCCCAGCAGTCTATATTAATGATGTAACAAACACGACCGGCATGTGCGGCAGGAGTGTTAATAATAATGGGTGCTTAGAGCGCCTAACCCGCACAGGCCCTAAGTGCATATATACACATTCTTGAAATGTACATTTTTCAAGATGCAATGTACGCACGCACGCACGCACGCACGCACGCACGCACGCACGCACGCACACACACACACACACACACACACGCTGCCGCAAAGTCGCAACAGGATCGTATCATGGGGAGCGGGGACAGCTCAGTGCCGGGTTAGAGCGCCGGACTCGTGACCTCGAAAGGTCACGGGTTCGAGTCCCGGAAGGAGCGGCAGAAGAAATTATCTTCTCCAGGTCAGCTTTCTGTGCTGACTCTTAGTTCGGAATCCGTTCCACCCCCGTGTTACCGCTGTAGCACGTACAAGATCCCGGTCATTCTGCCAACAGTGCAGATGGCAGGTTACAGCTTAACACACGTGCACCGTTACGTACGTTGCTTCGAACGAAGTGACACTGTAACCTGGTGCATGATTGTATGATGTACACAGAGCTTGCCGTCTCGGCAGCAGTTTCACGTGGCACCAGCCATGTAACAACCAAACAGCGCTGTCAGCACACCACTTCGGTGGATATTTAAAAAAGAAAAAGAAAAAAAAAGCGCTATAAATTTAAAAAGGAGAGGATACTCAGAACGCGCTGTGTGTCAAAAGCTAGTCACCCATTCGGAGTCGCATATATATATATATATATATATATACGACTAGAGCGCAGTGGCTCTGCTCAGATGCAGAGAATAGCTGCTATAGTTGCCATTGACAACTGTGACACGCTTAAGACTCATCTCGAGATGAGGCACTCAACCAGTGTTCATATGAAGATTAAAAGAAATATATAATAAAATATTCGTCCCGATGACTCAGAATCAAAAGGGCTTCTAGAGGACGGGCTTCAGAATCAAAACGGCTTCCTAAAGATGGGCTTCAGCAATCAAAAGGGCTTCTCGAGTATGGGTTTCAGAAATCAAAATGGCTGCTTGCAGGATGGGCTTCAGAATCAAAACAGCTTCCTGAGGATGGGCTTCAGAATCAAAACAGCTTCCTGAGGATGGGCTTCAGAATCAAAAGGGATTTTTGAGGATGAACCTCAGAATTAAAAGGACTTCTTGAGGATGGGCTTCGGAATCAAAAGGGCTTCTTGGGGATGGGCTTCAGAAGCAAAACGGCTTCCGGAGGATGGGCTCCAGAATCAAAAGGGCTTCTTGAGGATGGGCTTGCGGGGCTGGTCAGCGGACCCGTGGGACGAGGCCCGAGGTCGGATGCTGGTCAGCAGCACGCTGGTGGCCAGAGAAGAGCCCCGCTCCTCGTCCGCCCAGTGCACGTGCGCGTGGTCCTCCTGCTCCTGCACCAGCCGGCTCTGCTTCTGGAGCGGCGGGCGGCGCGGCAGCTGACGCCGCCTCGCCGCGTGCACGCTGATGTCGCTCACGGACCTGGGCCGGAACGCCGTCCCGCTCAGCGAGGAAAAATCGTCCGCGCCGCCGCTCGCCGCGGCGTCTCTCCTGCCGCCGCCGCCGCCGCCGCTCTCGCCGACGTCCTCGGCGCGGAACGAGCACAGACGGACGTGCTGATTGGTGGAGTTCGGGGAGCGACCCCGCGTGGGGTGGGGTTGGTGGTGAGGGTGGGGGTGTTGATGTTGTTGTTGTTGATGTTGTTGGGCTGCAGCGGCGGGGCGGGGCGAGGTTGAGGCCGAGGTTCTGGAGCCGCACGGCCGCTCGAGACTCCCGCGCAGCGACGGTGACGGCGACGGCGACGGCGACTCCGCGGCGTGTCCCGAAAGCGGCGGCAGCGACGGGGACCTGGTGGCCGAGCGGTTACTGCAGCCGCTGCCATTCCCGCCCCCTCCACGAGCGGCAGGATGGGTTCGACCCAAGAGATCCACGTCCTGGGAAATCGGATCTCCAGTCGCCGCGGGCGAAAGTGAGCGAGGATTCCCTGCGGCCTTGCGGTCCGATCCGGGTGAGAGATGCCGGGTCGGTCCCCCGACTCCCCCCCTCACCTCCCCGTCCCTCTCTCCTCCCGGGCTCGCGTCCCTTCGTCGGTGCTCCCCGGACCTGGAGGGGGAGTAGGCTGAGAGGTGTTCACCGCTGTCTCTCCACCCTCCACTCCACTCGCCGGATCCGCCGCGTCTTTTGCCGTTGGGCGACGTCTCTCTCTGCTCGCCGCTGGACCCCGGAGGGTAGAGCCTGGAGGGAGAGGGGTGGGGGCGGCTGGAAAGGAACCCTGGATCCTCCTCCACTTCCCCCTTCCCCTTCCCCTCCTCCTCCTCCTGTTCCTCCAGGTTGGTGAAATCCTTCGCCTGGCCCTCTGCACACCACGAGGAGAACGTCCAGCTCACCACGTGACCGGGAGCCGCTCGGACGGCGGCTGGGGCCGACGAGGGCAGGTTCGGGCTTCCGTTCACGTGACCCGAGAGCTTGGCGTCTGCGGCAGTATGGCTAGCCTTGGCGGTCACAACCCTCTTTTTTCCGTCCTTGTGCTGGCGCGGCTCCGCGGCGGGCAGCGGCACTACTGTCCTCGCGGCAGCAGGGCCTGGGGAGGTGGGTTTTTTGCCGGAGGATTGGGAGGGGTGGGGGTTGGGGTGGTGGTGGTGGTGGTGGTGGGATAGCTGTGGGAGGTGCGTGTGGTCGCCTGTGTCTGCCTCACCGCAGTGCCGCCTGTCGCGGTGCGGGAGGCTGATGGAGCCGTGCCCCATAGTGTCGCTGCTGTGGTGGGAGTTCCGCTGCCACAGGTCCCCAACGACGACGCCGTCAACAACCTCCTCCTTCTCCTTCACTACCTCCACCACCACCTCGCGGAAGCGATCAGGGCCCCCGCAACAGCAGACGTCGTCGTAGTCGCGGGCCGCTGACACGCTCCGGCCGGCCTCTCCGCCGCTCTGGCCGCCCTGCCCCCCTCGGGGGTGTTGCCCCCGCCCCCGCCCGGCCTCGTACCCCCCTGGAGGCCACAGCTCGGACGGGCCTCCGCCTGGTCGGGGTTCACGTCCCCCAGCTGCACTCGACTTCAAGCACTCGCCGCAGTGTGTACCCCGACGAAACCCTCGCTGAGCGAAACCTAGCTCAGAAAGGTCACGACCTTGACCTTGACACGCGTCAGACCGGAAGCTGGGGTCAAGGGTGCGACCTATATTGCCAGCGGCTTCGCCGCGCCCTGGTAGTAGCTCCGCTTTGGCGGTGATGCGGTAGCCGTCGAAGCAGGGACGTGAAGAGGAAGAGGAGGAGAGGGAAGATGACGTCGACGACGCGGGCGATGACAATGACGCGGACGTGGACGGTGACGACTGGCTGGAGCCGCCGGCGTGGCGCAGGTCGTCTAGCACTTGCTCGTATATTTCCGACCCCAGCGGGATGGGTTTCTGGTGAGCGCCAGTTACCACCACTTCAACGGGCCGATCGTTCATGTCCGCTTATGGGTGACCTGCAAATCACAGCATGGGATAGTTTTAAGACGGTCTTGTCAGCCGCCAAACCCAAGTACCCCCTACCCCTCCCCCCATCACACACACGCACTCTCTCTCTCTCTCTCTCTCTCTCTCTCTCCCCTCTCTCTCTCTCTCTCTCTCTCTCTCTCTCTCTCTCTCTCTCTCTCTCTCTCACACACACACACACACACACACACACACACACACACACACACACACACACATTGACAATAAAACATAAAATGGTTTCAAGCTCAATGGTGCTTTACGTCCACAGAAACCATATTAAGGACTATTAGGGACGGAGAGCCCAGGACGGCCACCTCGACTTTCACACAGCTCCTGAGCTCTATTATAAAATGGCTTTCACCGCTGCCCATCTTAACGCAGAATCATTCTGGTGCGACGGTGTAAGTGTTAGGTATAGTCTCCCTCTTCCCCCACTTCCTGGGATCTCGACACCCGCCAGTACCTCTTCGGAGGCCACTCGCCGTTGACCCCGTCACTGTCATGAAGTCACTTGAAAATGACCAATAAAAGTGCCAAATTTGAAACCTTTAAGCCCTTTCGTTTCCTTTTTCGCACTGGCATGTGAACGGATCTTCATCAAAACCTCTAGCATTGAAAGTAGATGTGTAGTAGGCCTGTTCGCAGGTGCATCCGTGCATCTTTCAACCCGGAAATTTTACAGGTTGGGGCAGTGAAGGGGTTAAACACGTATCACTTGCCAACATTTCACACCTTCAGTTACATGATCGCCTGCGCAGTGTTTGTTTTGGGTTGCTAGCCGAGCGTGCACGTGCATTGCGTGCAACTTTTTTTTCTTTTCTTACTTTTTTTCTTTCTTTCTCCCCCCCCCCCCCCCCCCCCCCACCACCACCACCACCACCTCCAATGCCACTTGTCTCAAATGCAAGTCCGGAAACAATTTTACCTGCCTGGAGCATCTGTCTATGTTTCCAGTGGGGTGTTCGGTCCAGAATAAATTAAATTAAGGTATACACAAGCACTACAGACATACCACCAGTCGTCACTATTGTTCCAGGGAAATTGAAACATCTATGACCGAATCACTGAACTGTTGACCAACCTGGCCAAATATTTTAATATAATAATAATAATAATAATAATTCCTTACGTGGCGCTATACCCCGCAAAAATTCACGCGCTTGCGGTGCTGTATGTTATGGACATCAACATGACAACCCCCCCCCCCCCCCCCCCCCCGACCCACCCACCCCCCACCCCCCAAAAAGAGGACAAGTACTGTAAATGCATTCATCAACACTCAATCATTTCACACCCACTATATATGAATAACAGTTACGCAGCACAGAGAGCAAGCACTCAGACGTCTACGGCCAAACAGATTAAAGGTCGAAGAGCTGAAAAACACGCTCAATAAACCAAAAAGAAACGTTGGTGCGAGTTCGAGTTCAATGTTGCTTTACGTCCACAGAAACCTTAGGGTTTATTAGGGACGGGAAGCCCAGGACGGCCACCTTGACTTTCACACAGCTCCTGAGCTTTTTTTTTTTTTTAAATATATATATATATATATATATATTTTTTTTTTTTTTTTTTTTTTTTTTTTT
>JABMCL010001836.1:312500-320000 GCA_018857735.1 Alviniconcha marisindica | reverse complement strand
TGGCGTTGCAGCGTACACTTCAAACAGACTGGCGTTGCAGCGTACACTTCAAACAGACTGGCGTTGCAACGTACACTCTGGGCAGACTGCGGCGAGGCGGATGACCATGCATGAAGACACCGCAGCACATTCTACAGGAGTGTCCTCCCTTCGCTCCACTGCGCGACCAGACACGGCCAGAGGGCAGCTCACTGCAGAAGAACCTGTGAGGAGCTGTGAGGAACTATTGAGGACCTCAAAGGACAGCACACTGCAGAAGAAGCTGTGAGGAACTACTGAGGACATCAGAGGGCGGCACACTACAGAAGCTGTGAGGAACTACTGAGGACCTCAAAGGACAGCACACTGCAGAAGAGGCTGTGAGGAACTACTGAGGACATCAGAGGACAGCACACTGCAGAAGAAACTGTGAGGAACTACTGAGGACCTCAAAGGACAGCACACTGCAGAAGAGGCTGTGAGGAACTACTGAGGACCTCAAAGGACGGCACACTGCAGAAGAGGCTGTGAGGAACTACTGAGGACCTCAAAGGACAGCACACTGCAGAAGAGGCTGTGAGGAACTACTGATGACCTCAAAGGACGGCACACTGCAGAAGAAACTGTGAGGAACCAGTGAGGACCTCAGAGGGAGGCACACTACTCCAGAAAAAGCTGGGGCGAAGACTTCAAGAGCAGCACGTTGCAGAAAAAGCTGTGAGGAACCGCTGAGGGCCTCAGACTGCAGCACACTGCATGCCTCAATTTCGAAGGGTGGAGAACGGGGGTAGAAGCGGGGCGGAGTGGGGCACTGGGGTGGAGGAGGGGGATAGAAACGGGAACGAAGAGGGGTGGGTGGGGAGGGGCGGCAGGGGGGGTGGGGGGGTAACGCAGAGGCTAGTACGGGGAAGAGAGGATCTTATCGGATCGATCTTAATTCTGCTCATCAAGACGCACAAGTGAAAGCTGTAGAGATACCCCACTGCTCCTATCGCGCGATGAACGGAGTGACAAGGGTGGTCTTATCTCCGCCACATCCCCTCCAGGACGATTGGGGTTGGAGTGTTGTCACAGCTGACGAGAAGTTCCGTCTGGCCTGCACTGATGCACGTGCAACAGCGAAACGTGAACAAGGCGCGCTTGGTGCATGTAAACCCGCCTACCCTTACAGTGTGTGTGTGTGTGTGGGGGGGGGGGTGAATGTGTTCATGTCACGTCTTTTGAGCACCAGTTAACCCCCTTTGTTAACCTGCTGTGCATGTTTGCTGTTGTTAGTTGTGTGTGTGTGTGTGTGTGTGTTGTGTGTGTGTGTGAGTGTGTGTGTGCAGCGTGTGTGTGTGTGTGTGTGTGTGTGCGTACGTTACATGTGTGTGTGTGTGTGTGTTGTCGTGCTGTGGTTGTGTGTGTGTTGTGTGTGTGTGTGTGTGTGTGTGTGTGTGTGTGTGTGTGTGTGCGTACGTGCGTGTGTGTGTGTGTGTGTGCGCTGCTGTGTAGCGTGATGTTTGTTGTGCTAGGTGTGTGTGTGTTGTGTGTGTGTGTGTGTGTGTGTGTGTGTGTGTGTGTGTGTGTGTGTGTGTGTGTGTGTGCGTACGTGCGTGTGTGCGAGCATGTGTGTGTGCGTACGTGCGTGTGTGCGTGCATGTATGTGTATGTGTATAGGTGTGTGTGTGTGTGTGTGTGTGTGTGTGTGTGTGTGTGTGTGTGTGTGTGTGGGTGTGTGTTCCACTCCTATCAATAAGGCCAATGAGGCCTCCTCGATCCGGTTTCCCTTTAAACCAAGGAAGGGGTCAGCCCCCCAGCAAAAAGCCAGAAAGATGCACCAAAGCGGACAGGCGGAGAAACTGGATACGGCGCCTAATTTTCCCAAGACTTCGACCCAGGGGTACAGTGTCCACCCTGTTCCTCCCCTCCAACTCACACCTCCCCCCCCCCTCCTCCCCCACCCCACCCCACCTCCTTTCGACCATCACCTATGTCTGGCAGAGAATTGCCAAGCTCATCCCAGGGGTTGGCAATCACCTAGCGCTAGACTCAGTCAACAAAATAATTTGATGTATATATTCAGTGCACGTCTGTTGGAATAGGCCGATCCCGTCCCCAGATGTCTGTGGCACTCGACGAACTGTCTTCTCTGTCTGCTCGTACTCAGCTAGATGCGGGTTTGCTCTGCGTAGTCGTATTCCTGTGTGTGTGTGTGTGTGTGTGTGTGTGTGTGTGTGTGTGTGTGTGTGTGTGTGTGTGTGTGTGTGTGTGTGTGTGTGTCCTCTCTCTCTCTCTCTCTCTCTCCTCTCTCTCTCTCTCTCTCTCTCCCTCTCTCTCTCTCTCTCCCTCCCCTCCTCTCCTCTCCTCTCTCCTCCTCTCTCTCTCTCTCTCTCTCTCTCTCTCTCTCTCTCTCTCTCCTCTCTCTCTCCTCCCCCTCCCTCCTCCCTCCTCCCTCCTTCTCTCTCCTCCCTCTCTCTCTCTCTGGAAGTTTTTATGCTTATGATAATTGTCCTTCATTCATTCATGCTTCATATATGTGTATATAAATGATGCCTAAACTACATTCCTTGTAAAATAATGTTTTCGGGTTCGAGTTCTCTCTCTCTCTCTCTCTCTCTCTCTCTCTCTCTCTCTCTCTCTCTCTCTCTCTCTCTCTCTCTCTCTCTCCTCCCTCCCCCCCCCTCTCTCTCTCTCTCTCTCTCTCTCTCTCTCTCTCTCGGCTGTGGCGAGGGGAGGGGGTGTGAATGTATGAGTGGCGGGAGCTGCCACAAGCATCATTTTTGTTGCGACAAATGTATGCGACAAATACTGTAGCGCAACAAACCCGCGTTTGTCGCGACAAAAGTAAACAAAAGTGTCGCGACAAAATTATGTTTGTTGCGACAAGCATACTTTGTGTGTTTGTCGCGAGAAAAATGATACTTGTGGCAGCTCCCGCGAATGATAGGAAACAGGCTTTTTCAGTCGCGTGCGACGGCGATATTAGCCATCGTCGTTCATTAATCTTGTGATTTAGTGATGATTACAGTTATTACCCTGTATGTGGTTTCTCTGGAGAAAATCTTATATTTTTGTACTGCTTGTTACTGACTATGAAGGGGGTGGCAGGGGTGGAGTGTGTGTGTGGGGGGGGGGGGGGGGGGACGGGGGGGGGGGGGGGGGGGTCAATGCATACTAATAAAAGAGCCTTCTTATAAAGTTCTGGTTCTCTAACTCAGTGCACTGTACAAACAACTCAATCAAAAACCACGTTTGCATACATTTCCACAAACTGAATCTACCATAAATATATCACCATGAAAACAATAAATATATACATCTACACGCACGCACGCACGCACGCACGTACGCGCGCACACACACACAACAACAACAACAACAACAACAACAACAACAACAACAACAACAACAACAACACACACACACGCACGCACGCACGCACGCACGCACGCACGCACGCGCACGCACGCAGGCACACGCACGCGCACGCACGCACGCGCACGCACGCGCACGCACTCACGCACACGCACGCACGCACGCACGCACGCACGCACGCACGCACGCACGCACGCACGCACGCACCACACACACACACACACCTTACACTACACTCACACTACACTACACTACACTACACACTGACACACACACACCACACACACACACACACACCAACACACCCCCACACACACCCACACACTCCCTACACTACACTACACTACTACACTACACTCCACTCCATGACACATTAACACACCCACAAACACCACGCCCGCCCACACACCTACTACCACACACCCACACACCCACCCAACCCACACACACACACACACACACACACAGCACACCACACCCACACACCACACCACACACACACACACCCACCACTACACTACCCTATACTACCTACACACTGCCAAACACACCAACACACACCACACCACACACACACCACACCAACCACACACCCAACCCAACCACACAACCCACACACAAAACCCACACACCAACACAACACCACACACACCACACACCACCACACCCACACCACACACCAACACTACACCACACATAAACCTTACAACACGACCACCACCACACACACACGACACCACCACACACACACACACAACACACACACACCACACACTACACTACACTACACTACACCTACCACACACACACCACACACCATCCCCAACACCACACACCCCCACACACACACACACACTCACACCTCACACCCACACACCTACCCCTACACCTACACCTTACATCACACCCACTACAACTCACACACCCACCACACACACCCAACCACCCACACACACATCACCCCCACACCACACACACACACCCCACCACCACCCTACACTACACTACACTACACTACACTACCATACACTACACCACACCCTGACACACACACACACACACACACACCACACACACACACACACCCCACACCACACACAACACACACACACACACCACTACACTAAAACTACACTACACCACCCCCACACACCACCACACCACACACACACACACACACACCACACACACACACACACCACACACACGCACACACGCACACACGCACACACACACACACACACTCACACGGCGTGCTCAACTTTCAGGTCATCTTTGTAGTGCACACGAAATCCTAGAGTAAACAGCCTCAGAACAACGCGCGAGCATTTCCCGAATAAAACGTGCAGCAATGAAGGAACAGGAACGGCACTAAGCTTTCAGCTAACAAGGACTTCCTCTTGCTCGGTTCACTCCGGGAGTAGGTCACAGCGTAGGCGGCTAGTTTCGAGTGCTTCACCCGCTGCCAGGAACCTGTCTGATATGATTGACAGAATTAATTCGCCCTAATGTGAACTCGGTGGACTGGGCGTGAAGTGCCAAGTAGCTAGACATCTCTCTCTCTCTCTCTCTCTCTCTCTCTCTCTCTCTTCTCTCTCTCTCTCTCTCTCTCTCTCTCTCTCTCTCTGGAAGTTTTTATGCTTTATGCATAAATTGTCCTTCATTCGTTCATGCTTCATATATATGTGTATAAATGATGCCTAAACTACAAATCCTTGTAAAATAATGTTTTCGGGTTCGAGCCTGAGTTCTCTCTCTCTCTCTCTCTCTCTCTCTCTCTCTCTCTCTCTCTCTCTCTCTCTCTCTCTCTCTCTCTCTCTCTCTCTCTCTCTCTCGTCCTTAGTTGACCCTGTGCGGTTGACAGTAGGTTAAAATCCCAACTCTCTCTCTCTCTCTCTCTCTCTCTCTCTCTCTCTTCTCTCTCTCTCTCTCTCTCTCTCTCTCTCTCTCTCTCTCTCTTGTTTTCATATAATTGTTTCTCCATTGTTCACTTATACAGTAGTTTAGCAAGGACTAGTTGTTAGACAGGTCTAAATGAACCTAAACTACAATCCTTGGAAAATAAGTTTTCGAGTTCGAGTTCTCTCTCTCTCTCTCTCTCTCTCTCTCTCTCTCTCTCTCTCTCTCTCTCTCTCTCTCTCTCTCTCTCTCTCTCTCTCTCTCTCTCTCTCCTACATACCCTTATGTGGCACTGTGCCCTCAGTGGCTTTGACACAGTTGTAATCCACCGAAAGGGCCCTTTTCTCCGTCACTGTATCACCAGTTGTTATCGTCCACTGCCCCTTCTGTCACTGCAGAACCAAGTTGTCCAGTTCCACTGTCCCTTTCTGCGTCATTGTATCAAGCAGTTGTTAGCTTTCACTGTCCCTTTTGTGCGTCACTGTTTGAGCCAGCTGTCAGCTTTCACTGTTCCTTTCTGCGCCACTGTAGCATCCAGTTGTTAGCTTTCACTGACTCTCTACGTCACTGAATCACCCAGTTGTTAGATTTCACTGACTCTCTACGTCACTGAATCACCCAGTTGTTAGCTTTCACTGACTCGCTACGTCACTGAATCATCTAGTTGTTAGCTTTCACTGACTCGCTACGTCACTGAATCATCCAGTTGTTAGCTTTCACTGACTCTCTACGTCACTGAATCATCCAGTTGTTAGCTTTCACTGACTCTCTACGTCACTGAATCATCCAGTTGTTAGGTTTTACTGTCCCTTCCTGCGTCACTGTATCATCCAGTTGCGTCACTATACCATCCAGTTGTTAGTTTTCACTGTTTCTCTGCGTCACTGTATCATCTAGTTTTGTCACTGTATCATCCAATTGTGTCACTGTATCATCCAGTTGTGTCATGTATCACCCAGTTGTGTCACTGTATCACCTAGTTGTGTCACTGTATCATCCGGTTGTTTCACTGTATCATCCGGTTGTTTCACTGTCATCCGTTCACTGATCATCCGTTGTTTCACTGTATCACCCAGTTTTGTCACTGTATCATCCGGTTGTTTCACTGTATCACCCAGTTGTGTCACTGTATCACCCAGTTTTGTCACTATATCATCCAGTTGTGTCAATGTATCATCCGGTTGTTTCACTGTATCACCCAGATGTGTCACTGTATCATCCGGTTGTTTCACTGTATCACCCAGTTGTGTCACTCTATCATCCAGTTGTTTCACTGTATCACCCAGTTGTGTCACTGTATCATCCGGTTGTTTCACTGTATCACCCAGTTGTGTCACTGTATCATCCAGTTGTGTCACTGTATCATCCAGTTGTGTCACTGTATCATCAGTTGTTGGTTTTCACTGTTTCTCCGCGTCACTGTATCATCCAGTTCGGTGTTAGCTTTGACTGTCCCTTTCTGCGTCACCGTATTGCTGTCCGAGCTGTGACCCAGTTCCATTGCCCCTTCCTCTGTTGCTGTGTTGCCCAGTTCTTCTTCTTCTTCTTCTTCTTCTTCTTCTTCTTCTTCTTCTTCTTCTTCTTCTTCTCCTCCTTCTTCTTCTTCTTCTTTTGCAACAGAGATTTCAGTCGCCCTTACTGAATTCGCAAGAACACGACTTCCAAATTGCTACTTGCAAAAGTCGAAGCTGTCAGCTAGAGTTCAGGGTTAACCTGCTCAGAACAAACCTTCCGCCCGCCGTAACAAAGAAGACAGGGAGCGGTGGGACTGACTGACTGACTGACTGACTGACTGAAGAGACACTGAGAAGACTCACACGCCTTCAGACACAGACGATGTAGGTTTCAGCAGACAGACGGCGACGAATAGCAGCAGCAGCAGCTGTGTTGTTGTAGGATTGCTCTCCTCGGCTGCAGCCAGAAAAACCTGTCGGACGTGCTGGCGTGCGTAGCAGTGAGACGAACCCCGTAATCACGCCGGCTAGATGTCCGTCATGCGCTGGAAACAAACAGCGCCAGGGCCGACACCATTCATACCGAGCCAACTCGTGGCGAGCTTATGAGGAGAGAGTGCACGAGTGCACCACAAAGTGCACGGCTGCTGCTGCATCGCCGCTCAGCCGGGAAGGAGAGTGCTGTACTCCTGGATGATATATTGCTGTCTCGGTATGATCTTGCTGTGTCGGTAGTCGTAGTATTGTTGTTGTTGGTGGTGGTGGTGGGTGGTGGTGGTGGTGGTGGTGGTGTAGCGTTCGACAGCTGAAT
>JABMCL010001836.1:295000-307500 GCA_018857735.1 Alviniconcha marisindica | reverse complement strand
AGAGGCCACTGCTGTAGACCACAGCTGTCAGGTGACTCGCAGTCTTCTGTGTAGAGGCCACTGCTGTAGACCACAGCTGTCAGGTGACTCGCAGTCTTCTGTGTAGAGGCCACTGCTGTAGACCACAGCTGTCAGGTGACTCGCAGTCTTCTGTGTAGAGGCCACTGCTGTAGACCACAGCTGTCAGGTGACTCGCAGTCTTCTGTGTAGAGGCCACTGCTGTAGACCACAGCTGTCAGGTGACTCGCAGTCTTCTGTGTAGAGGCCACTGCTGTAGACCACAGCTGTCAGGTGACTCGCAGTCTTCTGTGTAGAGGCCACTGCTGTAGACCACAGCTGTCAGGTGACTCGCAGTCTTCTGTGTAGAGGCCACTGCTGTAGACCACAGCTGTCAGGTGACTCGCAGTCTTCTGTGTAGAGGCCACTGCTGTAGACCACAGCTGTCAGGTGACTCGCAGTCTTCTGTGTAGAGGCCACTGCTGTAGACCACAGCTGTCAGGTGACTCGCAGTCTTCTGTGTAGAGGCCACTGCTGTAGACCACAGCTGTCAGGTGACTCGCAGTCTTCTGTGTAGAGGCCACTGCTGTAGACCACAGCTGTCAGGTGACTCGCAGTCTTCTGTGTAGAGGCCACTGCTGTAGACCACAGCTGTCAGGTGACTCGCAGTCTTCTGTGTAGAGGCCACTGCTGTAGACCACAGCTGTCAGGTGACTCGCAGTCTTCTGTGTAGAGGCCACTGCTGTAGACCACAGCTGTCAGGTGACTCGCAGTCTTCTGTGTAGAGGCCACTGCTGTAGACCACAGCTGTCAGGTGACTCACAGTCTTCTGTGTAGAGGCCACTGAGCTAGACAATGCTAGTGGTCTAGTGGCCGCAGCTACACTGCTGTAAGTCACTCACGGTTGCATACTGTGTAAAGCGGCCATTGCTGTATAGCCGTCAAGTCAATCACTGCTTGATGAGTAGCCTGTTGGCCGTTGCTACACGGCTGTCTGAGCCATTTGCCGTTTTTCGTGTGGCGGCTACAGTGCTGCATAGCTGTCCAATTAGCTCTTGCGTCCAGCGAATAGTCCACTGCTCGGACCAGAAATACACACACCTGCACACTCAAACAGCGCATACACCTACCTGCACACTCAAACAGCGCATTTTAAGCCCTCTTTGTCCGCAGAAAAAATAGCATGCTCATCATAGCTCATCATACAGCTGAGTTTGTATGTTGCGAAGTTTTAGACAGTAATAGTTTTCCGTTTTGTTCTTAAGACGTACTGCAGTTTGCCGCAATTATTTGCATTCTTGTGTTTGAAGTATTGAGTGTTGCTGTGTTTGTCATCAGGGACAGATTTGTAAAAAAAAAATGCCGAACTGAGTTTAAATCTTTATCCTTGTGTAATAAAGTTATTTTATCTTATCTATTCTAAATTCGGTTAATCCTGATGTAAGCCTGTGTGGCTGACTGGACTCAAAGCGCCAACTAACTAACTGCTAAACTCGGCCTAAGGATTTGCAGCCTTACCCACGACGCATCTGTGACAGAGTGAACAGACTTTGGGAGATTTACTGGGCCTGCCTGATTTAACAGCCTTGCAGACAGTTACAGCTAGACCAGACTGTAGTACCCAGGCTTTTTATTAAAGAAAGTAGCCACCGGGAGCTGGTGTCGAAGATCGATTTCTCTCGTGATGGTTTAGATCTTGTCGGTCACACTCGTTTTTTTTCTTTCATTCCAAGCAAAGATCGATACATTTTGAACTTGAAGGATTCACAGCAAAATCGTTGGACATGTCCTAAACTAGTATCTGTGTTGGTTTTTGCCTGTCTGGGGTGCTGAATTATATTTCAGTTCAGTTCAGTTTAGTTCAGTTCGTGCGCTCGGAAAAGCCCATATGCGCTCTACCCCGTCTCTCAGAAATTTCCCCAACGTCGCCTTTGAAACGGTTCCAATGCTCGCCTGACTGACAATGGCCTTCTGTTGCCCTTTCAAGGAAGACCGAATTATTGTTGAATCCGGTAGCTGTGTTCATTTTTGCTTATTTGATGTGTTGAAGTATTCGTTTATTCCTTGCCCATCGCTGGTCGCCCTGATATAACCGCAATGGTTGACTGGGCGTAAAACACCAAGTTACTACCACTGCTGTTGCCCATCACTGGGTATTTGGCTGTTCCCATATTTTCTTCGTCCTTGTATGCTGCTGTATGTAGCTGGGATGCGAGACAGACATCCCTGTCGGCACGAGATGTCTCACTTTTTTGTCTTAGAATATTAGCCGTTGAGAGTTGGCTGTTAGTGTGTGTGTGTGTGTGTGTGTGTGTGTGTGTGTGTGTGTGTGTGTGTGTGTGTGTGTGTGTGTGTGTGTGTGTGTGTGTTGTGTTGGTCTGTCTGTCTGTCTGTCTGTCTGTCTGTCTGTCTGTCTGTCTGTGGGTGCGCGCGTGCGTGCCTGCGTGTATGTATGTGAGTGCGAGCGTGCACGTTTGTTTGAGTGTGTGCGCCGATGTGACATTTTACGCGGGGTGTGTGTGTGTGTGTGTGTGTGTGTAAGGGGGGGGGGTGGAGAGAGGGAGGGAGGGAGGAAGGGAAAGTTTGGATTTTAACCGACTGTCAACTGGCCGCACAGGGTCGTCTAAGGACGAGAGAGAAAGAGACAGAGACACAGATACAGGCATACAGACAGAGGCAGGCAGACAGAGAGAGAGAGACTCAGTGTATACATGTTTAACTTTTGCTTTGTTTGTTTGATTTTTGTACATGTACATTAACCAACGTCATGTTCTGTGCAGAGCTGAGGGCTTTTTTTTTTTTTTTAAAGAAGCTGCGCTTTAGAAATGATCGTTATCATTATGATTATTGTAAAGGATAAAGAACTTGAGAGCAGAAAGATGTGAACAGAATCGACAAAATTAGCGCAACTTTCTCTCAACTGTTCTCGGCCGGCCGGTCAGTACGAAGGAAAAGTAAGTAAACACGGTGCTTAACTGACGTCCACAGAAACCATAAGGATTATTAGGGACAGGGTGAAAGGGAAGACGTGAATAGCTCGAAGCAAAGATCGAAGAGACCGTCATCCACCGCCAGAACAGCAACGTTAAGGAGGTGGAGACCCCGCCAGTGCCAAGCAACTGGCGTACTTCGCTAATCGCTGTTTCAACAGCTGTGCGGAGCAAAGTCACGAAGACGGTGAGCGTCCGAAAAGCAGCTGTTGAAACCCGAAGCGAAGGACTGTCCAGCTCAGAGAGCCCAGCTCCATCTCCCGCCTGGGCTCTAGAATGAACGATGCTGAAGCTGATGATGTTGAGAGTGTTGCTTGACGGCGTCCACAGAAACCATAGGTTTATTGGGGACAGGGAGCCCAGGACGTCCACCTCGACTTTCACACAGCTCCTGAGCTCTGGGGGATGAACGATGATGATGAAGTGATGCTTAATGTCCTCAGATGTCAGCTGACATATTAGGGACAAGCTGAGACCAACGCCGAAGCATGGTTCAGTATAGCTTTACGTCCACGGAAACCAGAAGGCTCGTTAGGACGGACAGCCCAGGACGGCCACCTCGACTCTCACACAGCTCCTGAACTCTGGGGGATGAACGATGTCTTCAGCAGGGGGGGGGGGGGGGGGGGGGGAATGTGGGGGATGAACGATGTCGCAGGGGGGGGGGGGGGGGGGCGGAGGAGGAATGTGGGGCGTAAAGAATGTGAGCCGGTTTGGCCCAGCGGTAAGGCGTTAGGCCGGTAAGCGGGCGGATGTTGATACAGGTCCGCTTCGGCTCTCCTTTCTCTTCAACCGTTGTGGTCGGTTTATGGACACTGTTTTTGTGACTGTGCCTGCCCCGTGCAATGAATATAACGTTAAAACGGCTTTTTATTGCGGCCCGTCTTAATGCGGGAGTCGTTCTGGTGGCAACAAGGCAGAGTTAGGTACAGTTCCCATTTTACGGATACAGCAATGTGGGTCGCCTTGCCTGCTAATGATACAGTACTGTGGGTCGCCTTGCCTGCTAATGATACAGCAATTTGGGTCGCCTTGCCTGCTAATGATACAGCAATTTGGGTCGCCTTGCCTGCTAATGATACAGCACTGTGGGTCGCCTTGCCTGCTAATGATACAGCACTGTGGGTCGCCTTGCCTGCTAATGATACAGCACTGTGGGTCGCCTTGCCTGCTAATGATACAGCACTGTGGGTCGCCTTGCCTGCTAATGATACAGTACTGTGGGTCGCCTTGCCTGCTAATGATACAGCAATGTGGGTCGCCTTGCCTGCTAATGATACAGCACTGTGGGTCGCCTTGCCTGCTAATGATACAGTACTGTGGGTCGCCTTGCGCTGCTAATGATACAGCAATGTGGGTCGCTTTGCCTGATAGATACAGCAATGTGGGTCGCCTTGCCTGCTAATGATACAGTACTGTGGGTCGCCTTGCGTGCTAATGATACAGCAATGTGGGTCGCTTTGCCTGATAGATACAGCAATGTGGGTCGCCTTGCCTGCTAATGATACAGTACTGTGGGTCGCCTTGCGTGCTAATGATACAGCAATGTGGGTCGCTTTGCCTGATAGATACAGCAATGTGGGTCGCCTTGCCTGCTAATGATACAGTACTGTGGGTCGCCTTGCGTGCTAATGATACAGCAATGTGGGTCGCTTTGCCTGATAGATACAGCATGTGGGTCGCCTTGCGCTATGCATGATAGATTCAGCAATGTGGGTCGCCTTGCGTGCTAATGATACAGCAGTGTGGGTCGCCATGCATGATAGATACAGCAATGTGGGTCGCCTTGCGTGCTAGTGATACAGCAGTGTGGGTCGCCATGCCTGATAGATACAGCTTCCCTCTGCTAGATACACATTGGGTCGCCTTGCGTGCTAAAGGTATAATAATATGATCACCTTTTCTGCTAAGGATACAATAATGTGATCGCCTTGCTGACTAAGGATACAAAAATGTGATCGCCTTGCTGACTAAGGATACAAAAATGTGATCACTTTGCTGACTAAGGATACAAAAATGTGATCACTTTGCTGACTAAGGATACAAAAATGTGATCACTTTGCTGACTAAGGATACAAAAATGTGATCACCTTGCTGACTAAGGATACAAAAATGTGATCACTTTGCTGACTAAGGATACAAAAATGTGATCACTTTGCTGACTAAGGATACAAAAATGTTATCACTTTGCTGACTAAGGATACAAAAACTGTGATCACTTTGCTGACTAAGGATACAAAAATGTGATCACTTTGCTGACTAAGGATACAAAAATGTGATCACTTTGCTGACTAAGGATACAAAAATGTTATCACTTTGCTGACTAAGGATACAAAAATGTTATCACTTTGCTGACTAAGGATACAAAAACTGTGATCACTTTGCTGACTAAGGGTACAAAAACTGTGATCACTTTGCTGACTAAGGATACAAAAATGTGATCACTTTGCTGACTAAGGATACAAAAATGTTATCACTTTGCTGACTAAGGATACAAAAATGTTATCACTTTGCTGACTAAGGATACAAAAACTGTGATCACTTTGCTGACTAAGGGTACAAAAACTGTGATCACTTTGCTGACTAAGGGTACAAAAACTGTGATCACTTTGCTGACTAAGGGTACAAAAATGTGACCACCTTGCTGACTAAAGATACAAAAATAACACCCCCCGTGTTATGATGATGATGGTGTAAAGCTTCATGTCCTCGGATGTCGGTTGACATATTAGGGACAAACTGTGACCAGTGCCTAAGCATGGTTCAGTGTTGCTTTGCGTCCACAGAAACCGTAAGGCTCACTAGGACGGAAAGCCCAGGACGGCCACCTCGACTTTCACACAGCTCCTGAACTCTGACCCCCCGTGTTACCACAGTAGCACGTAAAAGATCCAGGTCAGTCTACCAAAATGTGCAGGTGGCAGGTTACAACTAAACACACACACACACACACACCCTACCTACGTGGGCTTTGCATGAAATGACTTGGTGCATGGTTGTGATGTGTACGCTGACGGAACGCGCCGAGATGGCAGCAGTCTCACCAGTTGACGCCAGGCTTGTGAGATCGCTGTAAGTACACCACCTCGGTGGATATGTAAATAAATGCGCTGTAAAAAGCGAGTCATTCACCTGGAATCACACGCGTCAAGAGCGCATTGAGTCCGCTCGAGAGGAGATGAGCGCGATATGAAAGCGACCGACAAAAGAAAAACTCCATAGTTCAGGAGCTGTGTGAGAGTGGAGGTGGCTGTCCTGGGCTGTCCGTCCTAACGAGCCTTACGGTTTCCGTGGACGTAAAGCTATATTGAACCATGCTGCGGCATTGGTCTCAGCTTGTCCCCAATATGTCAACCGACATCTGAGGACATTAAGCAACACTACCTACCTACCTACAAAAACTCATTTCGTGAGCCGGTTTGGCCTAGCGGTAAGGCGTTAGGCTGGTAAGCGGAAGGACCTCGGTTCGATACCGCGTCGGCTCTCCTTTCTCTTCAAAAAGGTTGTGGTTTGTGGACACTGTCTTGTGACTGTCCAGCACTTCCTACTGAAACATTAAAATGGCTCTCATCGCTGCCCATCTTTAATGCAGGAATCATTCTGGTGGTGACAGTGTAGCGATAGGTATATAATCTCCCTCTTCCCCCCCCCCCCCCCCCCCCCCCCCCCCCCCCCCCCCACCCCCTTCTCTCCGTCCATAATAAGCCTTATGGTTTCTGTGGACGTTAAGCACCATGTTTACTTAAAAATTAATTTCGGTCGTCCTTACCAGCTAAGGCTACAGTATTTGAGAACGCCTTGACTACTAGGGTACATCTCTTCGGGTTGGCTTGGCTTATACTAATTTAGGCTTCGTCTGTTACACACAGAGTATGAATTAGCACACAGATGCTGCGCAGGAGTTATGATTATTACAGCTATACAGTTACGCGCAGACATCCAGCCATACACAGATATACAATTACACGCACTGGTGCACAGCCAAACACAGATATTCGGTTATTGGCTGACATCTCATTCGCAAAATGATTAGCCACATAGTGTGTGTGTGTGTGTGTGTGTGTGTGTGTGTGTGTGTGTGTGTGTGTGTGTGTGTGTGTGTGTGTGTGTGTGTGTGTGTGTGTGTGAGTAAGTGAGTGAGTGAGTGTGAGAGTGAGTGAGTGTGTGTGTGTTTGTGTGAGTGTGTGTGTGACCGTGTGTGTGAGTGAGTGAGTGAGTTAGTGAGTGAATGGGTGAGACAGACAGACAGACAGACAGACAGAGAGCAGTTCCAGGGACACAACTCGTGCGATTCAAGAAAAACAAATGTTGGTTGTTTCCCGTCGATTATAACTTCTTAGACGTACAGTCTGCTTCACTGAAACTCTCTCTGTCTCTGTCTCTGTCTGTCTGTCTGTCTGTCTGTCTGTCTGTCTGTCTGTCTGTCTGTCTGTCTCTCTCTCTCTCTCTCTCTCTCTCTCTCTCTCTCTCTCTCTCTCTCTCTCTCTCTCTCTCTCTGCGCTCAGTTAATTCCTCCGCCACCTGCTATCCCTTTCGTTTCCATTCCGTTGCATATAATTATGTAATTATTAATGTGGTACTGCTTTATGCTCCTTTCACTATAGTTCTTCACTATGAATATCTTGATCAGTAGCAGTGATGCAGCAAAGACAGATATGTTGTTGTTCGTCTCGAACAGACTCATTGCGCTCTTGTCGTAGAAGGCGAAAGAAGAGGAAAGATGACAGCAGAAGAAGAGGAAAGATAACAGCAAAAAAGAAGAAGAAAGATAGCAGCAGAAGAAGAAGAAAGATAACAGCAGAAGAAGAGGAAAGATGACAGCATAAGAAGAGGAAAGATGACAGAAGAATAAGAGGAAAGATGACAGCAGAAGAAGAGGAAAGATGACAGCAAAAAAGAAGAAGAAAGATAGCAGCAGAAGAAGAAGAAAGATAACAGCAGAAGAAGAGGAAAGATGACAGCATAAGAAGAGGAAAGATGACAGAAGAATAAGAGGAAAGATGACAGCAGAAGAAGAGGAAAGATGACAGCAGAAGAAGAGGAAAGATAACAGCAAAAAAGAAGAAGAAAGATAGCAGCAGAAGAAGAAGAAAGATAACAGCAGAAGAAGAGGAAAGATAACAGCAGAAGAAGAGGAAAGATAACAGCAGAAGAAGAGGAAAGAAGAGGAAAGATAACAGCAGAAGAAGAGGAAAGATAACAGCAGAAGAAGAGGAAAGTTAACAGCAAAAAAGAAGAAGAAAGATAGCAGCAGAAGAAGAAGAAAGATAACAGCAGAAGAAGAGGAAAGATAACAGCAGAAGAAGAGGAAAGATGACAGCAGAAGAAGAGGAAAGATAACAGCAGAAGAAGAGGAACGATGACAGCAGAAGAAGAGGAAAGATGACAGCAGAAGAAGAGGAAAGATGACAGCAGAAGAAGAGGAAAGATAACAGCAAAAAAGAAGAAGAAAGATAGCAGCAGAAGAAGAAGAAAGATAACAGCAGAAGAAGAGGAAAGATAACAGCAAAAAAAAAGAGGAAAGATAACAGAAAAAGAGAAAAAAAGAGGAAAGATAACAGAAGGGGAAAAAAGAGGAAAGATAACAGCAAAAAAAAGGAAAGATAACAACAACAAAAAGAGGAAAGGTAACAGCATAAGAAGAGGAAAGCGGAAAGAAGAAGAGGAAGAGCAGCAGAAGAAGAGGAAAGGACAGCAGAAGAAGAGGAAAGATAACAGCGAAAAGAAGAAGGAAAGATAGCAGCAGAAGAAGAGAAAGATAATGCAGAAGAAGAGGAAAGATAAACAGCAGAAGAAGAGGAAAGCAGAAAGAATAAAGAAAGATAACAGAAGAAGAGGAAAGATACAGCAGAAGAAGAGGAAAGATACAGAAAAAGAAAAGTAACAGAAGAAGAGGAAAAGCAGAAAGAATAACAGGAAGAAGGGAAAGATAGCAGAAGAAGAGGAAAGATAACAAAAAAGAGAAAGAAAGCAGAAAGATACAGCAGAAGAAGAGGAAAGCAGGAAAGATACAGCAGAAGAAGAGGAAAGATAAAGCAACAGAAGAAGGGGAAAGAAAAGAAAGAAATAACAGCAGAAGAAGAGGAAGAGAAAGATACTAACAGAAGAAGAGGAAAGCAGAAAGATACTAACAGAAGAAGAGAGAAAGCAGAAAGATACTAACAGAAGAAGGGAATGCAGAAAGATATAACAGAAGAAAGGAAGAGAAAGATACTAACAGAAGAAGAGGAAAGCAGAAAGATACTAACAGAAGAAAGGGAAAGCAGAAAGATACTAACAGAAGAAGAGGAAAGCAGAAAGATACTAGCAGAAGAAGGGGAAAAGCAGAAAGATACTAACAGAAGAAGGGGAATGAGAAAGATACTAACAGAAGAAAGGAAGAGAAAGATACTAACAGAAGAAGGGGAAAGCAGAAAGATACTAACAGAAAAAAAAGGAAAGCAGAAAGATACTAACAGAAGAAGGGGAAAGCAGAAAGATACTAACAGAAGAAGGGGAATGCAGAAAGATACTAACAGAAGAAGGGGAATGCAGAAAGATACTAACAGAAGAAGGGGAATGCAGAAAGATACTAGCAGAAGAAGAGGAAATGCAGAAAGATACTAACAGAAGAAGAGGAAAGCAGAAAGATACTAACAGAAGAAAAGGAAAGCAGAAAGATACTAACAGAAGAAGGGGAAAGCAGAAAGATACTAACAGAAGAAGGGGAATGCAGAAAGATACTAACAGAAGAAGGGGAATGCAGAAAGATACTAGCAGAAGAAGAGGAAATGCAGAAAGATACTAACAGAAGAAGAGGAAAGCAGAAAGATACTAACAGAAGAAGAGGAAAGCAGAAAGATACTAACAGAAGAAGAGGAATGCAGAAAGATACTAACAGAAGAAGAGGAATGCAGAAAGATACTAACAGAAGAAGGGGAATGCAGAAAGATACTAACAGAAGAAGGGGAATGCAGAAAGATACTAACAGAAGAAGAGGAAAGCAGAAAGATACTAACAGAAGAAAAGGAAAGCAGAAAGATACTAACAGAAGAAGAGGAAAGCAGAAAATGACTAACAGAAGAAGGGGAAAGCAGAAAGATACTAGCAGAAGAAGAGGAATGCAGAAAGATACTAACAGAAGAAGAGGAAAGCAGAAAATGACTAACAGAAGAAGGGGAAAGCAGAAAGATACTAACAGAAGAAGGGGAATGCAGAAAGATACTAACAGAAGAAGAGGAAAGATAGTATCGGAAATAGAGAATGAGGAAAGCTACTAACAGAAGAAGGGGAATAAGGAAAGATACCAACAGAAGAAGGGGAATGAGGAATGATACTAACAGAAGAAGAAGAAAAACAGAAAGATACTAGCAGACTAAGAGGAAGGAAGAACGATACTGGCAGAATAAGAGGAAAGATACTAGCAGACGAAGAGGAAGAAGGAACGATACTGGCAGAATAAGAGGAAAGATACTAGCAGACGAAGAGGAAGAAGGAACGATACTGGCAGAATAAGAGGAAAGATACTAGCAGACGAAGAGGAAGAAGGAACGATACTGGCAGAATAAGAGGAAAGATACTAGCAGACGAAGAGGAAGAAGGAACGATACTGGCAGAATAAGAGGAAAGATACTAGCAGACTAAGACTGAGGAAGAAGGAACGATACTGGCAGAATAAGAGGAAAGATACCAGCAGACTAAGAGGAAAAAGAACGATACTGGCAGAATAAGAGGAAAGATACTAGCAGACGAAGAGGAAGAAGGAACGATACTGGCAGAATAAGAGGAAAGATACTAGCAGACGAAGAGGAAAGCGGAAAGAGACTAAGGCCTTAACTATGAATCGGGACTACGGTAGGCCAGGCCTAAACCAACGTCCCTGACTTTAGAGTCCGAGACTTTGAGTTAGGCAAAGTTCGTATACATGGACGCGGACAATGGTCGAGACAACAGAGTCTCTGACTTCGCGCTGATAAGAAAGTGGTCATCACACGCGTTATCGCTTGTGCTAACTTTAGACGGGGCAATCCCATCTGGGCATGCGCACCGACACGCTTCGTTCACTTCCCTGCGACGTATTTCGCACGCGCAAACATCGGTAAACATAAACATTAGGTGAAGGCATGCCTGGCAGGCCCCGATTCTGGATGTGTTTACTTCTGCATCACCCAAGCGATCTCGACGAGCTCATTATTCGTAAAAACGCTAATCTATCGACATCTTCGATGGAGTATTCTTCTTGGCATTTACTGAATCGAGTAACCGTAGCATCGTCTGCTGCGTCGGCCATTTTGAACTTGTCAGAAAGGCGAGTGGACGCTGTGAAATCAGGTAGCCTACGCTGTGCAGATGAATTTAAATAACAAGAAAATAAGTCAAGTGAAATGTAAGACGTCAAGCAAACTTGCTCTCATAATAATTTGCAAACATTAAATCGTACGATCACATTAATCAGTCATTATGCGTGCGCGTGCGACCTTTCTTCCCTCCAAAATGAAAGAGCTTTGGCCGACGAGCATCTAGTACTCATTTGACGAAGTAAACGAAAGAAAAAGAAAAAAAATTGAAAAGAGAGAGAAGCCGCTGGATTCAGACGTAAATAGGCAACAACGGCAAAAAACTAACAAAAACAACAAGAAAAACCAACTTTCCAAGCATAACAAGGCTAAAAGCAGTCATAGTCCCGGGCCTACGACCCGAAATCGCTAGCCTAAATATCGGCTGTTTAGGCCCGAGGTTCGGCCCGGACTTTGGTGTAGTCCCGGTTCATGGTTACCATTTTGGGGCCATTGTCAATAGCCTTGAGATTTAGGCCGGCCTACCGCTTTAGGCCCGATTCATAGTTAAGGCCCTAGCAGACTAAGAGGAAGAAGGAACACTGACGATACTGGCAGAAGAGGAAGGAGTAAAGATTCTGCTAGCAGAAGAAGAAGAAGAGAGACAGACAGACAGACAGACAGAGACAGACACACAGAGAGCGAGAGAGCTCGAACTCGAAAACTTTAATAGTCAAGGATAGTAGCGTTAGGTCCATTTGGACCTACCTCAGTAACAGACAGTCCTTGCGGTATACTGCAAGGAGAGACAGACAGACAGAGACAGAGAGAGAGAGACAGAGAGAGAGACAGAGAGAGACACACAGACACAGACACTGTCTGAGACAGACAGAGACAGAGAGAGGCAGAGATTAGAAGACGAAGAGGAAGGAGGAAATACTAGCAGATGAAGAGGAAGATATTAGTCGAAGAAGAGTAGAGAGGGCGGATACTAGCAGAAGAAGAGGAAGGATGCGGAATACAAACAGAAGAGACAGAAGCACACTCAGGGGAAGCAGAGTGAGGAGGAGGAGGAGGAGGAGGAGAAAGCAAAACAGCAAAGCCTAACAGAAAACTCTAACCTATTCCTCTAAGACGAAGCGAATGATGTGATGACGGAGTGGAAAGAAATGAAACCTTCCGGCTACGAAACATGACGTCCGCGGTATTTTTCCCGTGCTCTCGATCTTTCTTTCCCCCCCCCCCCCCCCCCACCCCC
>JABMCL010001836.1:270000-290000 GCA_018857735.1 Alviniconcha marisindica | reverse complement strand
CACAGGCTGTGTTAAGGAGGGAGTTCCAAATGAAAGGTCTAAAGTTCAAACATTGCATCTGACCACAGGCTGTGTTAAGGAGGGGGGAGTTCCAAATGAAAGGTCTAAAGTTCAAACATTGCATCTGACCACAGGCTGTGTTAAGGAGGGGGGAGTTCCAAATGTAAGGTCCAAAGTTCAGACACTGCATCTGACCACAGGCTGTGTTCCAAATGTAAGGTCCAAAGTTCAAACATTGCATCTGACCACCCGCTGTGTTAAGGAGGGGGAGTTCCAAATGAAAGGTCCAAAGTTCAAACATTGCATCTGACCACACGCTGTGTTAAGTACATAACTGCGGGTGGCAGCGGGTATTTCAAGCCACTAATGAACCCGCGGACCAACAGACCACCTTGGACGGCCGCATGAACTCGACTGACTTGCAGTTTGAACTCAGATTAGGCTTATGTTGTCGAGAAGGTGACAGCGATACGATTTATCAAACAAACAAAGGGCGGTAATTAGCGCTCGAAAGACGTCACATAAACACAGCAACAAAGACCCCGGAAGCGCACGATATCATTCATCTGGCGTGCGAGTTAATGCAAGGCACACATTCCATTCGAAATCAAAACTAGCGAGTACATTTTCACTTCGAATTTGTTTGTTTGTTTGTTTTGATGGCCATGCGAACCGAAGCAACAAACCTATGTAAAAGGGAGACAACCCGGGTTCGGGGGGAATAACTACTCAGCGTTACATTTAATATACCTGTGTGTGTGTGTGTGTGTGTGTGTGTGTGTGTGTGGTGTTGTGTGTGTTGTCAGTATTGCGCACGCAGTTTTGTCTTATTGTTTACTTCTTCTTCTTCTTCTTCTTCTTCTTCTTCTTCTTCTTCTTCTTCTTCTTCTTTCTTCTTCTTCTTCTTCTTCTTCTTTCTCTCTCTCTCTCTCTCTCTCTCTCTCCTCTCTCTCTCTCTCTCTCTGTGTGTGTGTGTGTGTGTGTGTGTGTGTGTGTGTGTGTGTGTGTGTGTGTGCGCGCGCGCGCGCGCGTGTGTGTGTGTTATTAAAAAAGGAAGACGGTATAAAAAATATAAAAATAAAAATAAAAAAAGATTAGAGGAACATTTCCGCGGTCTGATAATATTCAATGCCATTTTTTCGGCAAAATCGCCTTCATCAGGAGCGCAAAACAGTCGTAAAATGACCGCAGTCGGAACCCCCCTCAGGGATTGTTTCGTTACGCAAGAGTACAACAGAAAGCGTTACAAAAGCAACCGGAAGCAATCGAACGAAAAAGCGATATCCGGTAACATGAGAGCCATTGGCCCAGTGGGAAGGCTGTGATCACACTGTATCCGGTTCATCACTGGCTGCGAACTCCAAGGTCAGTCAGAGTCCAGGAGAGATCAAGAGCAGGGAGATAAAGCTGGGGTCTCGCAGCAGGATGGATTATAAAATTGTCTCGCTGCAAAGCTGTTCGTCAACAGTTGCTTCTCGAACACAGTCTCTGTGACTCTGAAACGCGCAGCTGTTAAAACGGCAACTGAGCGAAGTACGCTGGAAAAAGAAGCCGCGGTCAGTACATACAAAGTTTCACTTCCCCTTTAATTACCATCATCCCCGTATCGTTTTCCCTTTAACTACCATCATCCCCGTATCTCCCTTTTCGCTGAATTCTATATAGTTTTAAAATAAGCGCTAGCTTGCTTTACCACCTGTACATCTAAAAACTGTTGCCATTTCGAGCGTCCTGTTTATAAGTCTACCTGTTTGACGCTCCAAAAAGGACTCTGTGGTTGTCTTTTCGTACGTTTTCACGAATACAATTATTTTTAAACCAGACATCAGATGCCGTAGTTTTCGAGGCTGCTTAAGTTACAGTCAGCGTGGTCGAGGAGCTTAAAACCCGAATTAGACTTCGTCCACACCTACACTGGTTGTCACTGCTGTTCTCATCTGTCATTGCCTGCGGTAACTCTGTATCGGCTGTGTCGTCTTTTGGTGTCCTTCTCTGTTCCACCTCGGTCTACAGTCAGTCTCTGTACACATTCCTGAAGGTGATCGACCTTAATCGGGGGCGGGGATAGCTCAGTGGTTAGAGCGCCGGATTCTGACTGAAAGGTCGCGGGTTCGAATCCCTGCAGGAGCGGCGGGAGGATTTTCTTCTCCAGGGTCGACTTTCTGTGCTGACTCTTATTTCGGTATCCGTTCCACCCCGTGTATTACCGCAGCAGCACGTAAAAGATCCCGGTCATTCTGCCAAACGTGCAGGTGGCAGGTTACAGCTAAACACGCATACGCCTTACGTATGTGACTTTGCATGAAGTGACTGGAGCATGGTTGTATGGTGTACACAGAACTTGCGCCGAGACGGCTGCAGTTTCATGTGGCACCAGCCATGCCAGCGCTGTAAGTACACCACTTCGGTAGATATTCAAAAACGCTCTATGAAAAGCTAGTCACTCATGTAGAACCACATGCGAGCGCAGTGAGTCTGCTCAAGAGAGCGGAGAATGGCGCTATATAAGCGATCATCAATCGTCAATCAATCAATCAATCAATCACGTCTCTCTACACAGTCTTGAAAGTGGTCGGCCTCAGTCTCTATACTCCCGCCTCTGGTACAGTGATCTACCCAGTAAACATGCCGGATCCGATTCGCATCCGGTCCGGATCGGCTGGGAAAAATTGGCCAGAAGCGGGCCGGATGATTCCTGCACATTGGCTTGGTTCCGGACCGGGTCCGTTTGGCCAAAAACCTGACGCAATCAGCCAGAACTCAATCGGATCCGGGCTGGTTTTGCACAATATTATCCAGGACGTCTGTGGAAGAACGGAACCGAGTCTGAAAGTGGGAAACTGGTAGCGGGCCAGATCCGTTTGGCCAAAACCGGGCCCGATGATTCCTGCACACCGGCTTGCTTCCAGACCAGATGCGTTTGGCCAAAAGCCCTGACCAGGCCGTCCAGATCGGATCCGGGTCGGTTTTGTGCAATACGATCCATACCTTCTTCGGAAATAACGCAACTGAAACAGATGCGGGAAGTCGGATCCGGCATATACTATCCGGCCCAATTCCGGCAGCATGCTGGCCGTAATGGCCATAACTGGCCGTAACCAAAACACTTCCGGATCGGACCCCGGCATGTTTACTGGGTTTCCATCTTACGGCCGTGTTTGTACTGTGTTGATTGGTGGAACAGAGGGTACAGCGTTCAGTTCTAAGCCCTGCCTCTTTCCCCCACAAACATTGTTTAACCCCTTCACTGCCACAGCCTGTGAAATTTCTGGGCTGAAAGATGCACAGATGTGTCTGCAAACAGTATATTTTCTGGTTCTGTAACATCTACTTTCAATGTTTTGCGTTTTCATGTTTATCCTTTCACATCCTTTCTCCTTAAGGGTTTGACATTTTGCACTATTATCGGTCGTTTTTAAGTGACATCATGGCAGTGAAGGGGTTAATCTGACCACCGTAAGGTACTGTGTTCTTTGGTGGAATACACGATGATTTAAGTCTGAATTCAGCATTGAAATAATTATGCTTTACCTGGTTGCAGTAAAATATCTCGTCGTCAGTGGACATGCGACTTTACTTATTGAAGGTTTTGTTTGGAATCTACTTATTTAAGGTTTTATTTGGAAGCTACCAGTTCTTCGCTACGTTGCTAAGCTTTTTAGCTTGTGAGGAAAAAATGGCGGCCACTCTTTTTTCGGGGTTTAGTGTTTTCTTCTGTCTATTCCTTTCTTTGCATATTTCGTTCTCTCTCTCTCTCTCTCTCTCTCTCTCTCTCTCTCTCTCTCTCTCTCTCTCTCTCTCTCTCTCTCTCTCTCTCTCTCTCTCTCCTCCTCTTCCTCCTTCTTCTCTGTTTCTGTCTCTTTCTTCTTACTTCTTTTTTGTCTGTGCTCTTCTTTGCTTTCTTTTTTTCTTTCTTTCTTTCTTTTTTCCTCGCGCGCGCGCGCGGGTGTGTGTGTGTGTGTGTGTGTGTGTGTGTGTGTGTGTGTGTGTGTGTGTGCGGGCGGGGGATGGGGTGTGGGGTGGGGGGGAAGAGGGGTTGAGTGCGAGAGGCGTGGAATATCAATTGTGACGTTCTGATTGGCTGAAGTGCTCGGGTGATTGGCAGCCCGGAATTACCCTGTACAATTTCTCCGCAGAGTGACCTGGCGGAGCGATGCTAAAAGGAGCGATGTGGGGGCAACGTCACTGAAGCCGGCACAGGCCGTGCATCCTAGGAATCGAAGCACGCACACACACACACACACACACACACACACACACACACACACACACACACACACAACACACACACACACACACCAAAAAAAAGGTAATCGGATGATCAAACAGTTTGAATGAGTCATAAGCGCATGACGGAGATCGTCCGAGAAGCGAGTTCAACTTAAAGGGGAAAGGAAGTGAAGAGGCATCTCCTCGGGTATTGTCGATGCACTAAGTTCATCGTCCGAGGGAAGCGAGTTAAACTTAAAGGGGAAACGAACTGAAGAGGCATCTCCTCGGGTATTGTCGATGCACTAAGTTCATCGTCCGAGAAGCGAGTTCAACTTAAAGGAGAAAGGAAGTGAAGAGGCATCTCCTAGGGCATTGTCGATGCACTCAGTCGACTGTCCTAGAAGTGCGTTCAACTTAAAGGAGAAATGAAGCGAAGGGGCATCTCCTCGGGCATCATCGATGCACTAAGTTCATCGTCCGAAAAGCGAGTTCAACTTAAAGGGGAAACGAACGAAAAGCCAACTCCTCGGGCATTGCCGATGCACTAAGTCGATCGTCCCAGAAGCGAGTTCAACTTAAAGGGGAAACGATGTGAAGAAGCATCTCCTAGAGCATTGTCGATGCACTAAATCCATCGTCCGAGAAGCGAGTTCAACTTAAAGGGGAAACGAAGTGAAGAGGCATCTCCTCGATCATTGCCGAGGCACTCAGTCCGGTCCAATGGTCAGCGCTCTTTCTCTTACCAGGCTCCGACTGTCTGGTCAAGCGTCAAGAGCCAAAATTAGTAATTGTGTAATTAGGCCTGAATTCTGTAAATCAAGCGCTTTGAACACAGCGGCGACTATGTATATCGTTATTCCCTGCTTCTGAGCAGACCCTCTACAATCTAGTCGTATGCGACTCGGCGCATAGTTACTCATTTTGTCTCCATCTTTGGTAGCTATGTACTTTGGACGCAGGTAAGCCGCTGGAAGCAGCACGAAGGGCTCATAATCATTTATCATGTGCACATAGAAAGTAATTGTTTGCTTTACACGCAAGTTAGGTGTAGGCGCTCTAAGTACCCTTGATGATGATGATGATGATGATGATGATGATGATGATGATTGTAAACGGTCGATGGAAGTAGCTGGTTGGAAGTAAGGAACAACAAAGGAGCCACAGCCAGAGGTTCCTGATTTTATTTCTTCTTTTCTTTTGGATGGTACATGCGAGGGGCCGTTGTCGCTTTCTCTCGCGCTGTCTCGTCACGTCTTTTAGTGACGTCCAAATAACAATACGTAACACATACGTAAAAGATTGAATGACATCCACACACGAAAGAACACTGGCAGAGCGACACGCAGCGTGCAACAACACTAACACAATGTGCGGATGCACTCGGCTACTTTATTATTAATACATGTATTTAAAAAATAATTAAAAAAATATATTCATCAAAAGAGTGCGTCACTCTTTGGTGCGGCTCGATCTAGTTCTTTCCCTTTGTAGGCACGCTTTTGTTTCTTCTTCTTCTTCTTCTTCTTCTCCTCCTCCTCCTCCTCCTCCTCCTCCTCCTCCTCCTCCTTCTCTTCTTCTTCTTCTTCTTCTTTTCTTCTTCTTCTTCTTCTTCTTCTTCTTCAAATCGACGTTTGACAGTCGTCGAAACACGGCACTGAATATTGCCATGTTGTGCCCAGCAACCAGTATGAGTGACGTAACAGAACAACCAAATGAAACGGGTTTATGGCATTTCTGCACACTTTCTACGTTTGGAGGCCGACGTACGTCTTCCCCTCGTTTCCCCTTTAATAATAAAAAAAATATTAAAATCTTTAAATATCGACGTTGTGCTCAGCATGTTGCTAACTCAATGGGGGAACTCTTCTTTTTCTGGATCGCTCAAGCTTTATTAAAGTTATAACCTGCACCCTCCACCCCTCCCTCCCCCCCCCCCCCCCCACACACACACACACACCCGTCCTCTCTTCTTCCCGCCCGCGTCCGGTTCTGTCCTTCTTTCCTCTTTTCTGTCATCCCACGACAAGAACCTAATCTAACGGAACTTCCTCGATTTTTTTTCTCGATTTTTTTCTTTTTCTTCCCCCCATCCGAGTGAAAATCAATCAGCTTTTTGCTATCAGCTTGACGAGGAGAAATGTGTCTTTGCCTCCCCCACGTGCTGGGTTCTGGGCGCTCAGGCTGACAACTACAGTCTGTTCCTCCTCACCTCTTCCTCCTCCTCCCCCCCCCCCCCCCCACCCCCTCCCCCGCCTCCACCCGGTCCCCTCTGGACAGCGCGGTTAGGTTTGCGTCTTCTGCCACCAAGGTCGGTCAGCGTACTTTAAGCTGACCGTCTTTTGCACACTCCAAAATCAGAGAGCCGGTTTGGCCTAGCGGTAAGGCGGTAGGCGGGTAAGCGGGAGGACCCCGGTTCGATACCGCTTCGGCTTTCCTTTCTCTTCAAAACGGCTGTGGTTTGTGGACACTGTCTTGTGACTTTGTCCCTCACGGCTAATGAAACATTAAAATGGCTCTCATCGCTGCCCATCTTAATGCAGGAGTTATTCTGGTGGTGACAGTGTAGCGATAAGTATATAATCTCCCTCTTCCCCCACCTCCATACCCCCTTCCTCCCATTCTCCCCGTCCCTAATAAGCCTTATGGTTTCTGTGGACGTTAAGCACCATGTTTACTTACTTACACTCCGAACATCGCTTTCCGGCACCCTCCTCCAAACTCTGCCAGATTTGGTCACGCCACTGAAGGGGCACTCTTTATCTCCGCGCAGCTGTCCAGCGACGCGGTCAGCGCCCTCCGAAAGGTTCGGGTACTAATATGACTGTAGAAGCAACCTAGCGCCCAAGCACGCACGTAAACAAGAGCCGCATCCACCCCGGGTAAAAAAAAAAAAAAAAAAGTTTCGTCTAGATTCAAACGATTTTGGTTTGATTTGCGCTGGCGTAAGCAGCATGGTCAGTATGTATTTAAAAAATAAAAAAAATATATTCATCAAAAGAGTGCGTGCACGCTTTTGTTTCTTCTTCTTCTTCTTCTCCTCCTTCTTCTTCTTTTTTTTTTTTTTCCTTTTTCTTCTTCTTCTTCTTCTTCTTTTTCTTCAAATCGACGTTTGACAGTCGTCGAAACACGGCACTGAATACTGCCATTTTGTGCCCAGCAACCAGTATGAGTGACGTAACAGAACAACCAAATGAAACGGGTTTATGGCATTTCTGCACACTTTCTACGTTTGGAGGCCGACGTACGTCTTCCCCTCGTTTCCCCTTTAATAATAATAATAATAATAATAATAATAATAATAATAATAATAATAATAATAATAAAAATCTTTAAATATCGACGTTGTGTTCAGCATGTTGCTAACTCAATGGGGGAACTCTTCTTTTTCTGGATCGCTCAAGCTTTATTAAAGTTATAACTCTGCACCCTCCACCCTCCTCCCCCCCCCCCCCCCCCCCCCCCCCCCCCCCCCCCCCAAGACAAGAGGCGCATCCACCCCGGGTAAAAAAGAAGAAGAAAAAAAAGGTTTCGTCTAGATTCAAACCATTTTGGTTTGATTTGCGCTGGCGTAAGCAGCATGGTCAGTTATAAAACAAACGTCTGATATAATTTGAGTTGTTTGTAATAAACTTGCTACTGTTTGAGCACCAACAACAACAAAAAATGCTCGTTAGCTGACAGTTTTCTGGACCCTTTGGCGTAACTAAATACGGCAGTGGTTGAAGGAAGGCTGTCATAAACCAGTGCTTGGAGTTTGCGTCTTTTGCTGACCGAAATGAACGGGGTGTGATTTCGCCATTCCCGTCCCTGCGAATATCGCGAAGATGGCGCGGTTACATCTGTCTCCCCTGCAGATAATGGCGCTTTTAGATCTGTGTCTTCCCTCCAGATAATGGCGCAGTTGGATCTGTGTCTCCCCTGCAGATAATGGCGCAGTTAGATCTGTGTCTCCCCTACAGATAATGGCGCAGTTAGATCTGTGTCTCCCCTGCAGATAATGGCGCAGTTAGATCTGTGTCTCCCCTACAGATAATGGCGCAGTTAGATCTGTGTTTTCCCTCCAGATAATGGCGCAGTTAGATCTGTGTCTTCCCTGCAGATAATGGCGCAGTTAGATCTGTGTTTTCCCTCCAGATAATGGCGCAGTTAGATCTGTGTCTTCCCTCCAGATAATGGCGCAGTTAGATCTGTGTCTTCCCTCCAGATAATGGCGCAGTTAGATCTGTGTTTTCCCTCCAGATAATGGTGCAGTAGGATCTGTGTTTTCCCTCCAGATAATGGTGCAGTAGGATCTGTGTTTTCCCTCCAGATAATGGTGCAGTAGGATCTGTGTTTTCCCTCCAGATAATGGTGCAGTAGGATCTGTGTTTTCCCTCCAGATAATGGTGCAGTAGGATCTGTGTTTTCCCTCCAGATAATGGTGCAGTAGGATCTGTGTTTTCCCTCCAGATAATGGTGCAGTAGGATCTGTGTTTTCCCTCCAGATAATGGTGCAGTAGGATCTGTGTTTTCCCTCCAGATAATGGCGCGGTTAGATCTGTGTTTTCCCTCCAGATAATGGCGCAGTTAGATCTGTGTTTTCCCTGCAGATAATGGCGCAGTTAGATCTGTGTTTTCCCTCCAGGTAATGGCGCAGTTAGATCTGTGTCTCCCTCAGATAATGGCGCAGTTAGATCTGTGTCTTCCCTCCAGATAATGGCGCAGTTAGATCTGTGTCTCCCCTGCAGATAATGGCGCAGTTGGATCTGTGTCTCCCCTACAGATAATGGCGCAGTTAGATCTGTGTCTCCCCTGCAGATAATGGCGCAGTTGGATCTGTGTCTCCCCTACAGATAATGGCGCAGTTGGATCTGTGTCTCCCCTACAGATAATGGCGCAGTTGGATCTGTGTCTCCCCTGCAGATAATGGCGCAGTTAGATCTGTGTCTCCCCTACAGATAATGGCGCAGTTAGATCTGTGTCTCCCCTACAGATAATGGCGCAGTTAGATCTGTGTCTTCCCTCCAGATAATGGCGCAGTTAGATCTGTGTCTCCCCTACAGATAATGGCGCAGTTAGATCTGTGTCTCCCCTCCAGATAATGGCGCAGTTAGATCTGTGTCTACCCTCCAGATAATGGCGCAGTTAGATCTGTGTCTTCCCTCCAGGTAATGGCGCAGTTAGATCTGTGTCTTCCCTCCAGATAATGGCGCAGTTAGATCTGTGTCTTCCCTCCAGGTAATGGCGCAGTTAGATCTGTGTCTTCCCTCCAGATAATGGCGCAGTTGGATCTGTGTCTCTAGGGACAAGATTTTGCGCTTTAAAAATACTTTTATTATTATTACTACTGCTACTACTGATAATATTAATAATAACAACAACAACACCAACAGATAACTTTTGTATAGCGTTATTCTCTGGTGTATGCAATGAGAGAGAGAGAGAGAGAGAGAGAGAGAGAGAGAGAGAGAGAGAGAGGTCCTTGTTGTTGTACTTGTGTTACGTATTTCGAGCGCTAATTAACTCCCTTGTGTGTTGATTCTGCACGAGCGCTCTGGGCCTCGTTCTGTTTCAACTTTGACAGTAGTCTCACGTGACGTCCTGGTGTCAGGGAAAGGGTGGTTTTCGCTCCACTGGAAGCTGCTGCAGTGGACAACACAGGCATGTGCCCCATGTTTGACACCCACCTGCAAAGACTTCTGTCGGTGTAGGGTTCTGGAGTACATTACTCCAAAAGTGCACATCCCAACTACCGAGTAGCCCTTCCCTAATAAGCCACGCTAAATTTTCAATAGCAGGTGCAGCTTGTAAATATGACACGATATAAAACCAATAGGGCATTTTAAAAACAAAGCATTTGTGTCTCGACTAACATGAAGAAAAAAAACATGAGTGTATGTGACACTGTAAACTGTTGTATGGTGTTCATCATGCGCCGAGACAGCAGCAGTTTTACGTGGTGCCAGCCATGCAGTAACCAAATAGCGCTTATTCAGAATCACGTGTATCGAGAGCGCAGTGAGTCTGCCCAAGAGCAGCGAACAGTGCTATACAAAGGGTAAAGGCAAATGACCGAGTAGCCCTTCCCTAATAAGCCATATGGTTTCTGTGGTCGTTAAGCACCATGCTCATGACCGAGTAGACAGACTGGCGGGAAAAGTAGCCATCACAACGTCTTTCTTCTTGGGGATGGGGGCGGGGATAGCTCAGTGGTTAGAGCGCCGGATTCGTGACTGAAAGGTCGCGGGTTCAAATCCCTGCAGGAGCGGCGGGAGAATTTTCTTCTCCCGGGTCGACTTTCTGTGCTGACTCTAATTTCGGTATCCGTTCCACCCCGTGTTACCGCAGTAGCACGTAAAAGATCCCGGTTATTCTGCCAAAGGTGCAGGTGGCAGGTTACCGCTAAACACGCATACACCTTACGTATGTGGCTTTGCATGAAGTGACATGGTGCATGGTTGTATGGTGTACACAGAACTTGCGCCGAGATGGCTGCAGTTTCACGTGGCACCAGCCATGCCAGCGCTGTAAGTACACTTCGGTGGATATTCAAAAAACGCGCTATACAAAGCTTGTCACTCATGTAGAACCACATGCGAGCGCAGTGAGTCTGCTCAAGAGAGCGGACAATAGCGCTATATAAGCGATCATCCATCAATCAATCAATCAATCTTTCTTTCAAGACGCTTTCCGTCCACAGAAACCGTAAGGCTTATTAGGGACGAAGGAAAGAGCGGGACAGGGAATGAGAGCCCAGGCCCACCTCCTCCCTGTTCACACAGCTCCTGAGCTCCGCAGCCATCACAAGTAGCTTGCCTCTCAGAAGACCTGGAATGTTGAGGAGCTTGAGACACTACCTGCCGGCACTAAGCCAAGGACGCCATCACTCCACCGATCGGCTGGAGGAGAGAAGCGTGAAAGAAAGTGAAAGCGCTAGACGATCTTCCTTGAAAGGACGAGAGAGGGCCATCGTCGACCAGACAAAGACTGGAACTGTTAGTAAGTAAGTAAACATGGTGCTTAAAGTCCACAGAAACCGTACGGCTTATTAGGGAAGGGGAGAAGGTGGGGGGGTGGGGGGGAGGGGGTATGGAGGTGGGGGGGAGAGGGAGATTATATACCTATCGCTACACTGTCGCAACACTGAATGACTTCTGCATTAAGACGGGCAGCGATGAGAGCCATTTTAACGTTTCAGTAGGAAGTGACGGACAAAGTCACAAGACAGTGTCCACAAACCACAACCTTTTTGAAGAGAAGGAGAGCCGAAGCGGTATCGAACCGAGGTCCTTCCGCTTACCAGCCTAACGCCTTACCGCTAGGCCACACCGGCTCACTGTTTCAAAGGCAACGCTGGATCAGTAAAACCTCTGGAAGATGGTGTTGAGCACACATGGTTATGGGATTTCCCGAGTGCGTAGATGACATCTAGGATTCAACTGAACTGATGCTTCTTTATTGTCAAGGTTATTGGGGCGAGAGCTGATAGGGAGGGGGCGGGGGAGGGATGGGGGCGGGGGAGGGATGGGGGGGGGGGGGTGGTGGCGGGGGGGTGGGAGGGGGTGGGGTGTTACTGCAGTCTGAAACGTGTTGTTTGGTTACTGTGTGGCTGCCGCACGCACTCGGCACCAAGATTTCTGTGTACAGCTAGATATCTCGGTCAAAGACGTCACTGAAAAAAAGTAATCAACTGTGGAATATTCCCGTTTGGACCGGGGCCCGTCTGGATACATTAAGGTCCGAAAGAGCCCGTGTTTAATAGTATGATACGTGCACTGCAAAGGCGTAGCTGCCAGCCACCACGACCTTAGCATTCCGATGCGGAAGCAGTTTCACTTTTATGAAGTACAGCGTGCAAAAGAGACTGGTTAACAACTGCGTGAGAGACAGACAGCCTGAGACGCCGGCCCGACAAAGACGAGCTCTCTGTGCCTGCGTTGGAGGGCCGGGTGCAACAAGCTATGTCTGCACTGACGCTCCACCCACCCATTTCTCGGATAGAATGGCAGAGATGAGAAAGGGGAAGGGCGGGAGGGGGGAAGAGAGCTAGAAAATAGGTCAGCGCTGACGTAAATCGCGTGGCTTCAAGTCGATGGCACCGGTCCCAGCAGTGCATTGCTGACGTCAGTGTGCGTGGCTGTCATGGCTGCGGGGACAGGGGCGGGGTCTAGTTCATTCACACTTTGGCGGTGCACACGGCACTTCGCTCGTGTGCGTCGCGCGCGCTTTCACCATAACTTGCGCGTGTAGGTTGGGTTATTAAAAAGAAGAAAGGGCGAATTTTGTTTTTGTTTTTTGTTTTTTTAATGAAAACAACAAGAAGCAAAAAAGGTCATGGTTAGGGTTTTGTTTTCCTTCCTAATATTTTTCTCCTGTCTGTCGTGTTAGATAGTCCTTTTAGTCCTTCATCAACTTGTCTTGGGCAAGTGGAACGGGGTGTGTTCGAGAGTTAGATGCTAAAGAATCTAACGATTTACATGACGTCTTGTTTTGCTGACGATGTGGATTTTATTTTCCCAATCAACTGTTGTTTTGTTTGATTTTCCCCACCCCCCACCGTCTTACTGCTGATGGCATTTGGTTTTTGTTGTTGTTGATGTTGTTTTCGTAGTCTTCACATCCCTTCGGTAGCAGGGGAAGTATGGTGCAGTCTCTTAGGTCCTTCGGACTATAGTGTGCAGTCTCTTGTGTCCTTTGGGTGCAGTCTGTTGGGTCCTTCGGACTATAGGGTGCAGTCTCTTGTGTCCTTTGGGTGCAGTCTGTTGGGTCCTTCGGACTATAGTGTGCAGTCTCTTGTGTCCTTTGGGTGCAGTCTGTTGGGTCCTTCGGGCTGTAGGGTGCGGTCTGTTGGGTCCTTCGGGCTGTATGGTGCAGTCTGTTGGGTCCTTCGGGCTGTAGGGTGCAGTCTGTTGGGTCCTTTGGGTGCAGCCTGTTGGGTCCTTTGGGTGCAGTCTGTTGGGTCCTTCGGGCTGTAGGGTGCGGTCTGTTGGGTCCTTCGGGCTGTATGGTGCAGTCTGTTGGGTCCTTCGGGCTGTATGGTGCAGTCTGTTGGGTCCTTCGGGCTGTAGGGTGCAGTCTGTTGGGTCCTTTGGGTGCAGCCTGTTGTGTCCTTCGGGCTTTAGCGTGTACTCTGTTGGGTCCTTCGGGTGCAGTCTTTTGATTATTCGGGCTGTATGGTGCAGTCTGTTGGGTCCTTCGAGCTGTATGGTGCAGTCTCTCGGGTCTTCGGGCTGTAGGGTGCAGTCTGTTGGGTCCTTTGGGTGCAGCCTGTTGGGTCCTTCGGGCTTTAACGTGTACTCTGTTGGGTCCTTTGGGTGCAGCCTGTTGGGTCCTTCGGGCTTTAACGTGTACTCTGTTGGGTCCTTTGGGTGCAGCCTGTTGGGTCCTTTGGGCTGTAAGGTGCAGTCTGTTGGGTCCTTTGGGTGCAGCCTGTTGGGTCCTTTGGGCTGTATGGTGTTGTCTGTTGGGTCCTTCGGGCTGTAGGGTGCAGTCGCTTGAGTCCTTGGGCTATGTGATGGTGTCGATATGCTGTTGTATCATTCTCGTCGCTAAGTCGCTAAGCTGGTCCGCTTCGGCTCTCCTTTCTCTTCGGAACCTGTGGTCTTTGGACAGTGTCTTGTGACTTTGTCCCTCACCATTAATGAAATATTAAACTGGCTCTCATCGACGCCCGTCTTAATGCACGAGTCATTCTGGTGGTGACAGTGCAGCGTCAGGTACAGTTCCCCACCACCACCACCACCACCACCACCACCACCACCCCTGCCCACCTCCTGGGATCTCGGTCCCTGGCAGTACCTCTTCGGAGACTACTCGGCGTTAAACACGTTTGACCAACCAACCAATTCGTCGGGGTCTCACTATCATAATTCACTTCTTGATCTTCTCCTTCTTGATCTTCTTGTTCTTCTGTTCTTGTTCTTCTTCTTGTTCTTCTTCTTCCTCCTCTTCCTCCTCTTCCTCCTCCTCCTCTTCCTCCTCCTCCTCCTCCTCTTCTTCTTTTTCTTCTTCTTCTTCTTTGGTACAACTTCAACATTCTGAAAACTGACACCTTTTAGTGCACGCTAGATTATTTCGGTGTTTCCATAATCCCCCGAACTCTTAGGGATCTTTAACGTGCTTATGTGATCTTTTTACATGCTGTCGTTGTTGTTGTTGTTGTTGTTGTTGTTGTTGTTGTTGTTGTTGTTGTTGTTGTTCTTCTTCTTCTTCTTCTTCTTCTTCTTCTTCTTCTTCTTCTTCTTCTTCTTCTTCCTCCTCCTCCTCCTCCTCCTCTTCTTCTTCTTCTTTTTCTTCTTCTTCCTCCTCCTCCTCTTCTTCTTCATCTTCTTCTTCTTCTTCTTCCTCCTCCTCCTCCTCTTCCTCCTCCTCCTCCTCTTCTTCTTCTTCTTCTCTTCATCTTCCTCCTCCTCCTCCTCTTCTTCTTCTTCTTCTTCCGTACAGTGTCTAACTTCAACAGTCTGAAAAACTGACACCTTTCAGTACATGCTAGGTCATTTCGAAGTTTCCACAATCCACCCAACTCTTAGGGATCTTTAACGTGCTTATGTGATCTTTTTACATGCGTATCATTTACACACGGTGGTCCTCGGCTTACCGTCTCATGTGACAGGACCTTGAACTATCGACCGAGCCCTGAAAAACACTCGTTATTCTCCCTGTTATTATTCATTTGTCAGCTGTAATCGAATTATCGACCGAACTGTCATTTTATTCCTGATCGTTCTGACTAGCAGCACCCATGACTGGCTGTACTGCTTTCTAATGCCCATCATGTCAGAGTCTCCAACAAAAAATATCACTGTTATAATTCAGTTGTGACAGGACACTGAACTATCGACAAAGCCACCAGCTGCCAATGGTTCTCGGGCTGTTATCAACAGTGAATGGTTTTCGGCTGTACCGACTAATACTGTAATAGTAACACCCATCATGTCTGGTAAGCAGAAGGGCCTCGGCTCGACTCGACTCAGCTCCAGCTGTCCTTTCTCCTCAGAAAGGTTGTGGTTTGTGGACACCGTCGTATTTGTGACCTTTTGTCCCTCACAATTAATGAAACATTAAAATGGCTCTCATCGCTGCCCGTCTTAACGCAGGAGTCATTCTGGTGGTGACAGTGTAGCGATAGGTATATAATCTCCCTCTCCCCCCACCTCCATACCCCCTCCGCCCTCCCCCCCCGCCCCCCCCCCCCCCCCCCCCCCTCCCACACGCACACACACACACACACACACACACACACACACACACACATCCCCAACACGTACGGAGGACATCATAATAGTGGAGGGTGTTCGCAAACTGTTCCGTGGCTTGAACGCTCACAAGGCGAGAGGCCCTGACGGTATTAGTCCGAGGGTACTCTTGGAACTCGTGGACGAAATCGCCCCTGCTCTTTCCTTGATCTTTCCTTGCTCTTTCCTTCATCTTTCCTTCATCTTTCCTTCATCTTTCCTTGATCTTTCCTTGCTCTTTCCTTCATCTTTCCTTCATCTTTCCTTGCTCTTTCCTTGCTCTTTCCTTCATCTTTCCTTCATCTTTCCTTCATCTTTCCTTGCTCTTTCCTTCATCTTTCCTTCATCGTTCCTTGATCTTTCCTTCATCTTTCCTTGCTCTTTCCTTGCTCTTTCCTTCATCTTTCCTTCATCTTTCCTTCATCGTTCCTTGCTCTTTCCTTCATCTTTCCTTGCTCTTTCCTTCATCTTTCCTTCATCTTTCCTTCATCTTTAGCTCCTCCGCTCCTCGGCCAGTAGCGGTACTGTCCCCGGAATACCGGAGAACCGCTCTCATCTCACCTGTCTTTAAGAAAGGAGAGCGCTACCGTGCAGAAAACTACCGGCTAATTTCCTTCACGAGTGTCGTCTGCAGGGTCATGGAGCGTAATCGTTGCCGTCAGTAGCATCATGCAGTATGCAAAAGACAGCAACGTCGTAGTTCGTAAACAGCACAGCTCCAGACGTAGTCGCTCATGTGAAACTGTCCCAACTCCTTGGCCTAATTGTCGAACTCACACACGACCTCCAGGCAAGGAAACAGGTAGACGTCGTGGTGCTGGACTTCTCAAAGGCCTTTGATAAGGTTAACCATAACCTCCTGCTCCACAAGTTGTCCCATTACGGGATCGCTGGTAGAACAAACACATGGATCAAGAGCTTCCTGAGAGATCGACAACAAGTTATCATAGTTAATAGTACGAGGTCGAGCTTTGTCCCAATGGATTTAGGTGTGCCCCAAGGCTGTGTTCTTGGCCCAGCGTTGTTTGTCCTATACATAAACGACCTGCCACAACAGACCAAGTCCACACTGAGACTGTTTGCAGACGACAGCATCTGAAAGCGCCCCATCTCCACAGATGAAGATCGAGCAATACCCCAAAATGATCTAAACAACCTCGGTGTATGGGAAGGCAGACGGAACATGCGCTTTCACCCAGACAAGTGTGAAGTCCTTAGCTTCACTAAAAGCAAGAGGAAACACTACCACCAGTACACTCTGCATAGCCAGACTCTCAAGTCAGTCAACAGTACTCGCTTCGCTACCTGGGCATCACTCTGACCTCAGACGCCACCTGGAAGACTCACATCAACAACATCAACAACAAGGCAAGCAGGACCCTGGGCCTACTGAGAAGAACCCTGAAGATCGGCTCCTCTTTAGCGAAAGGCAGGGCCTAAAATGCATTCGTCACACCAGTACTGGAATATGCAAGCTCTGTCTGGGACCAAAACAACATGAAGCTGATCAACCGCCAGGAATCTGTCCAGCAAAAGGCAGGGTGACGGACACAGCAGAGGTACCGCAGGACATCCAGTGTCAACGACATGCTGATGACACTAGGTTGGCCACCTCTTCAACACAGCCACAGGAAAGCAATACTCGTGAACTCCTATAAGTTCCACCGTGGCTCCATAGCCACTGACACCAAGAGCAGACCAGTCTACTATTACTGGTGCTCTCCCAGTGTCAGAATTAGACCCCATCATTGTCATTCTTTCTCGTACCCAGTGCCCACCCTACTGCCGTAAAGACTACAGGGAATTCTCTTCTTTCTTTTTCCCCCGAACACAGTCAAGGATTGGAATGACCTCACTGAGGATGTGGCTGGTGCACCCACACTTGAGTCTTTCCGTTCGCATCTTCCAAAATCACTACCCTCACATTCGGCCCCGCCCCATCGGTAAGTATAGGGTTGATGATGGCTAGGGCTGTGCTGGTCGGGGTTCGCGCCTGATGACCGCTATGGTAGCCGGATTGGCCTAGTCGGAGGCGTGAAACACCGGTGGGACACTCGAAATTCAATGTTTGTTTGTTTGTTTGTAAGAGTGGTTTTTGTTTGTTTGTTTGGTTTTGTTTGGTTGGTTGTTTGTGTGTGTGTGTGTGTGTGTGTGTGTGTTGGTGTGTGTGTTGTGTGTTGTGTTGTGTGTAGGAGGAGAGAGAGAGAGAGAGAGAGTTGAGTGTGTGGTGTGTGTGGTGTGTGTGGGGTGTGTGTGGGGGGTGTGTGTGTAGAGGAGGAGAGAGAGAGAGAGAGAGAGAGTTGAGTGTGTGTGTGTGTGTGTGTGTGTGTGTGTGTGGTGTGTGTGTGTGTGTGTGTGTGTGTGTGTGTGTGTGGTGTGTGTGTGTGTGTGTGTGTGTGTGTGTGTGTGTGGTGTGTGTGTGTGTGTGTGTGTGTGTTGTGTGTGTGTGTGTGTGTAGAGAGAGAGAGAGAGAGAGAGAGAGAGAGAGAGAGTTGTGTGTGTGTGTGTGTGTGTGTGTGTGTGTGTGTGTGTGGTGTGTGGAAGAGAGAGAGAGAGTGAGTTGAGTGTGTGTGTGTGTGTGTGTGTGTGTGGGTAGTGTGTGTGTGTGAGAGAGAGAGAGAGAGAGAGTTGAGTGTGTGTGTGTGTGTGTGTGTGTGTGTGTGTGTGTGTGTGTGTGTGTGTGTGTGTGGTGTGGTGGTGTGTGTGGTGTGTGTGTGTGTGTGAGTGTGTGTGTGTGGGTGTGGTTGTGGTGGTGTGTGTGTGAGTGTGTGTTGAGTGTGTGTGTGTGTGTGTGTGTGTGTGTGTGTGTGTGTGTGTGTGTGTGTGTGTGTGTGAGTGTTTGAATGTGTGGGCGTTCGCACGCGCGTGCGTTTCCCCACTGCTGCCTATCCCCTAACAGCGACACGATCTTCAGGATGATCAAGGAGGTTACTCAACAGAAGAAGATGATGAAGCTCTGTAACTGAATTATCGACTCGGCCATCGGATACCAGAGATTCTGGCTATCATCAGCCGTGACTGGATATAATGAACTATCTATCGATCGATCGACAAATACTCGTCAGGGTCTGGCCAGATTTCTAGCTGTCATTATATTCAGTGGTGACAGGGCGTTGAACTGTCGGTTGATCCGCCCCCGGACCCCCCCCTCCCCCCCTCTCCCCCCATCCCCCCGCCCCCCAAGCTCCCCCCAGTGCTATCAGCTTCCCTCCTCGCTTCCCCGACCTATCGATCGTGGTTGGCACGAACGGACGGGCATCGCCTAAAAGCTTCAACAGTCAACTGAAGCACCGAACTGCCGTTTATCTGCGCTGTGTTGACGTCCGACGGTCTTTCGTGTATCGTGACTGTGACTGTGGTGTGATTGCGACGTGACTGTGGTGTGACTGTGACTGTGATGTGACCGTGTCTTGACTGTGGTGTGACTGTGGTGTGATTGTGTCGTGACTGTGGTGTGACTGTGTTGTGATTGTGACTGCGACGTGACTGTGGTGTGACTGTGACTGTATTGTGCTTGTGTCTTGTCTGTGGTGTGACTGTGGCGTGACTGTGAATGCGACGTGACTGTGCTGTGATTACACCGTGACCGTGATGTGATTGTGACGTGACGTTGGTGTGACTGCGACGTGAATGTGGTGTGATTGTGTCTTGACTGTGGTGTGATTGTGAGTGTGATGTGATTGTGGTGTGATTGTGAGTGCGATGTGACTGTGGTATGATTGTGACTGCGATGTGACTGTGGTGTGAATGCACCGTGGCAGTGGTGTGATTGTGATGTGGCGGTGGTGTGACTGCGACGTGAATGTGGTGTGAATGCACCGTGACAGTGGTGTGATTGTGATGTGGCGGTGGTGTGACTGCGATGTGACTGTGGTGTGCTGGTGACATGACTGTGGTTTGACCGTGACTGTGGTGTGATTGTGACGTGACTGTGGTGTGATTCTGATGTGACTGTGTCATTTTGGGGCTCTGCTTTGACGTGACCATGGTGTGATTGGTTGGGCTATGGTGTGTGTGGTTGTGGTGTTACTGTGGTGTGATTTGTAGGATTGTGGTGTGTGTGTGTGTGTGTGTGTGTGTGTGTGTGTGTGTGTGTGTGTGTGTGTGTGTGTGTGTGTGTGTATGTGTGTGTGTGTGTGTTGTGATGTTACTGTGGTGTGATTAGTAGGACTATGTGTGTGTGACTGTGACGTGACTGTGGTGTGATTGTGATGTGACTGTGGTGTGGTTGGTAGGACCATGGTGTGTGTGGTTGTGACGTGACCGTGGTGTCACTGTGACGTGACTGTGGTGTAATTGATAGGACTATGGTGTGTGTGGTTGTGATGTGACTGTGGTGTGAATGATGTGACTGTGACGTGACTGTGGTGTGATAGGCACAAGCGTGACGCGACCGTGGGGTCACTGGTGGGCCCGTAGCGTGATGGTGACGTACTTCCTTCTTCCCATCCGTTTCTCTGTACAATGATAAATGTCCTATTCTATGGTCTGATATTATTCATTGCTGCTAATGACAATAATATTTGTCGATTTTTCTGTCGCACCTACTTGGACGGGGGACGGGGGAGGTGGTGG
>JABMCL010001836.1:232500-250000 GCA_018857735.1 Alviniconcha marisindica | reverse complement strand
TAAGAGATGTTCTGGTGACGTCACAGAATGACATCTATCGCGTGATCTGACGTCATATAATCGAGGGGAAAGAGGTACATTTGACCGTGACATTTTCTTCTGTGAACTGGAATACGATTCAATGCGAAACGTTTCACTTTTCCGAGAGAGTGATACCGATCTTCCTGTTGTAAACAATAAGTCTTCCAGTCAAAGGTTTGGGGAAAATGTTTGAATTTCGTGACTACAGTCCGAGGTCTGTTCAAGGATTTTTTTTTAATTGATTTTGTTTAATATAAAAAAAAAGGTTGATGCAATACATATTGCATTGCTCTTCCAATTTCAACGGATAAATTCAAAATGGCAACTCTGGCATTTGTATAGAGTCATGCACGGTGAGCACTATTTACTGGCTTGTGCAATGCATCTACTTTATTTGACCTTCGGAAACAAATGTCATCGAGAACTTTCATCTACGCCTATCTCTCCCCCAAGCGATCCGTGGTGGTGTGGTAAGTCCTTCCTTGGCTTTGGGCCAGCAGGTCATTTGATTTTTAAACAATGTCTCGAGTTCCTCAACACTTCAGGTCTTCCGAGACGCAAGCCAGTCCCGCTGATGGTTGCTTTGCCCGACACACTGTCTACTCGGTCACTGCGGTGCAATGCCACGCACGACATTCTGCACATACGGCGAGAGGTGAACTTAGGTTCTTTGGCGGTTTTGTGACTGTGCAACCGCAGTTTAAAATTATAAACACATCTCCTAATTACTTCCTCGTCAGTTTTCCTTTTTTGCGCTGTTTTCTCATCCAAACTCGAGTCTCTATGAAAACTGGCAGGCGGGGCAAAGTAAACTTTGCCGTTTTGCAAACACAGAAAGGTTCAAGAGAACGCTTATTTATTATGACACGGACACACAATATGCAAATTTTCGGGGAAATCCCCTTCGTCGAGCCACAAAACGACACTTAAACAACAGTTAAAGGGTTAAAAACGATGGAAATATGAGAAGGAAGCTTATCATTTTTTGGTTGATCCGTTGTTGCTTGCTCAGTGCTTGGGAGATTCTTTCTTGCGTAACCGAGTGCGTCGGCACGTTGTGTTTGTGTTGTATGTATGTACTCTGTGTGTGTCGCTGTGTCTGCGGTTCTTTCGTGCGTGTACGTCATTCGATCTTTTACGTATGTGTTACGTGTTGCGATTCAGACGTCACCATAAGTCTGAGTGAGAGAGAGAGAGAGAGAGCGAGAGAAGGCGAGAGGGAATGACAACGGCCCCTCGCATGTACCGTCCAAGAGAAAAGAAGAAATAAAATCAGGAACCTCTGGCAAAGAGGTTCGTTTGTTGTTTCTTAATTCCGGCCTGCAACTCCACCGACCGTTTATACTTGGAAGCGTTCTTTTGAACCTTTCTGTGTTTGGATCTTGTTTAGTCTTGAGAACGCTAGCGGTCATTCTGTTTCAGAGTTTTGCCGCATTGCCCTCATGAATTAAAATGATCGCTTCGGAAATGTAACGTATTATTAGTAGAGGATGTCCGACTCTGGTGGATTTTGTGTACCCTGTATTTACCTGCATGCCAGGTTGGAGTTAACGTAGTCGATTCGGGTTATTGTTGTTGTGTTTGTGTGACGTCTTTCGAGCGCTAATTAACTCCCTTGTGTATTATATGGAGAGAGAAAAAGGTGTGTCTGTGTGTAGCTGTTGAATGTAGACGGATGCCGTGAATGGGGAGGCCGGAGGCCGGGGCCGGGGGCAGGGGGGGGGAGGGGGGGGGGGGGCGGGGGGGCGGGGGGGCGTGAGGATCCAGGAAAGAGTATTGATCATTTATTAATTGTTGTATTTGAGTGGACGAGAGGAGACTGGTGTGTGTATGTCACTGTTGTTTGTGTGTGTGTGTGTGTGTGTGTGTGTGTGTGTGTGTGTGTGTGTGTGTGTGTGTGTGTGTGTGTGCATGCGTGCGTCGTGCGTGCGTGCGTGCGTGTGTGTGTATGTGCGTGCGTGCGTGCGTGCGTGCGTGCGTGCGTGCTTGCGTGCTTGGTGTGGTGCGTGCGTGGTGGTGGTGTGGTGCTGTGTGTCGTGCGTGTGGTCGTGTGTGTGTGTGTGTGTGTGTGTGTGACATGGTTATTGTTTGATATGCAATAATAGTAGACTACAATATTTAAGATTCTGTTTGTTTGAAATGCATGTTAGTGTGGTTTACGTCATAAGATGTTTGTACAGCGCAGTGAGTTAAACTCTGGTTAGAGAACAGCGCTTTATAAGAATTATTATTATTATTATTATCATCATCAGTACCATGAGAACCATGTTAGTGTTTCATTAATTCAGTATCAGGTAGGACGAGACCGTGTCCACAGACCACAACTTTTTGGGGAGAGGTGAGAACTAGAGTCGAAACGGAATCGAACCGAGGTCCTCCTGCTTGCCAGCCTAACGCCATACCGCTAGGCCACAACGGCTCACACGGTACTTCGTAAGCATCGGCCGGCCAGTTGGAACCGCCGCCACGCTGACCTTTCTAACACAGATGCTCGCTGTTATGCGGTTCGTCTGTCGCCTGAAACTGATAGTTTCGATCTCTCCTTGTCCCTACCGCCACTCCCTCACACACATGGTTCGTATCGTATTGTGATACACATGAAGCGCGTGCGTGTAGGTGTACTTGCGCGCACATGCACGCACGCACACTGACACACGCACACAGACAAACACGTTCCACACGTGGATACACGCACACATTCACCTACTTCTACCTCCACACACACACACACACACACATCACACACCACACACACACACACACACACACACACACACACACACACACACACAGAGTACAAAACACACGTCACACATCTCACACAGCGCCAGCGCCACCCACAGAAACTGAAGACAGACAAACAAAACACGTACATACACACACAACACATGACAACCACCCACAACACACACCACACACACACACCACACACACACACACACACGCCGCACACACACACACACCACACACACACACGCACCACCACCACGCACGCACCACGCACGCACACACACACACACACACACACACACACTCGAACCGACCGAGGTGCGACAAGAATTAATCGACCGACCGATCTGAGCCACGCTTTCAGCACACCCACAGACATCAAACAAAACATTCAGTCCACGTCTGCAGTCACACCCCGAACACCAGCCAAGCTGGTCAGTTTCACCGGCCCAGCATCCATCGCACACGCCGAGCAGATAGCCTTCATCGCTAGCTCGGCTCATCAGTCTTCCGTGCTTTTCGCTCTTTCACCTGCCAGTGCCACGTAAACAAAAACACGCCCGAACTCCCACTCTCGCTCTCAGTCCCAATCCCCACCCCACACCCACCCCATAACTCTTGCCTCTGAAGTCGCTTCGTGATGCAAACTACCCCAGTAAACAACATCCGAAGCCAATGCTCTAATTACCCTGGGGCATCGAGAAAGAAAGAAAAAAAGATAAAAGAAAGAAAAGGGAAAGAAAAAAAAGAAGAAAAAAACGGAAGAAAAAAAAAAACGGCTCGCGCATTCCACAACAAAAAAAATTTCCGCACTTGCGTCATCAGTGACCAAGTTTTTTTTCTGGTGCTGCGACCAAGTAGGCAGCGCTCTGTCTGCGACAACACTGTCACGACCGCGGCCCGTTGTTGTCTGCTGCTGCTGCTGCTGCTGGCTGTGCCGCGGCAGCTTCTCTCTCTCTCTCTCTCTCTCCTCTCTCTCTCTCTCTCTCTCTCTCTCTCTCTCTCTCTCTCTCTCTCTCTCTCTCTCTCTCTCCAAGGTCGGTACCCAGCACGCATTGTTAAAGGGTCAGTCGCCACCGGGCTCGGAGTAAATCAATCGATTGCCCCCAGCCCCCTTCTCTCTCTCTCTCTCTCTCTCTCTCTCTCTCTCTCTCTCTCTCTCTCTCTCCAGGTCGGTCCGTGCTTGTTAGGGTCATCTCCCCGAGACTCAGTAAATCAATCATAACCCCCCCAGCCCCTCTCTCTCTCTCTCTCTCTCTCTGTTCACTCAACCTCACCCCCCCCACCCCCCCCCACACAACACACACACACACACACACACACACACACACAAGGCCTGCAAGACTTGGGGGAATTTCCGGGAGAGAGAGGGAGAGTCGGGGTGGACACATACGGGCGTTCCCGAGCGCCTAGATATCATTCTGAACTGAATTGGGGCCATAATTATCAGTTGTGAATGCTCTTAGGTCCCTGACGACTGAATGCAGCTGGCTAACCTTGTTTGTTTCTTTCGTCAGTTTTGCAGTTTTGATTGATTGATAGATTGTGCGGGTGCCTCTGTGTGTGTGTGTGTGTGTGTGTGTGTGTGTGTGTGTGTGTGTGTGTGTGTGTGTGTGTGTGTGTGTGTGTGTGTGTGTGTGTTGTGTGTGTGTATGTGTGTGTGTGTTGTAGCTGTGTGTGTGTGTGTGTGTGTGTGTGTGTGTGTGTGTGTGTGTGTGTGTGTGTGTGTGTGTGTGTGTGTGTGTTGATGTGTGTGTGTGTGTGTGTGTGTGTGTGTGTGTGTGTGTGTGTGTGTGTGTGTGTGTGTGTGTGTGTGTGTGTGTGTGTAGGCGCTTCGAATAGTCTCTACGGACAAGATTTTGCACTTTATAAATATTCAAACTTTTTTTCTTTTCTTTTTCTTTCTTTTTTTTACATTGGTTGATTGAATGGTCAGCTGCAGTTGGTTGGATGGGGGGGACTTCTATTTGGGGGCTTGCTTTCTCGGTTTGTTTGGTTGGTTTTTCTTTTCTTTCGGTTTCTTTATATATATATATATATGCCGTGTCAGTCGTCATCGACTTAGCCGTGTGTGTGCGTGTGCGTGTGCGTGCGTCGATGCGTGTGTCTGTGGTTTCTGTTTCAAGTGCTGTCATCCATACTTTATTTACTTTTCCGTCTGAGATTTTGTTGTTGTTGTTATCGTTGCTTTCGGTCTCGCCGTTCTCCTGTAGCTCTTGCAACTCTACGCCTACAAGCACACTGTGACCAGGGTGACCGTACCTTTTTCTGTGGCTCTGGAAACCACTGAAATGCCTTTGCGGACCACACTGGACTGGGGTGACCGTACCTTTTTCTGTGGCTCTGGAAACCACTGAAATGCCTTTGCGGACCACACTAGACTGGGGTGACCGTAGGCTGTGGCTCTGGAAACCATAATTATGGCTAAGACCACACTTGACTGGGGTGACCGTACCTTTCCCTGTGGTTCTGGAAACTACTGAAATGCCTTTGACCACACTGGACTGGGGTGACCGTACCTTTCCCTGTGGCTCCAAACGCCTATGGCCACACTAGACTGGGGTGACCGTACCTTTCCCTGTGGCTCCAAACGCCTATGGCCACACTAGACTGGGGTGACCGTACCTTTCCCTGTGGCTCAAAGACCACACTAGACTGGGGTGACCGTACCTTTCCCTGTGGCTCTGAAAGACCACACTAGACTGGGGTGACCGTACCTTTCCCTGTGGCTCCAAACGCCTATGGCCACACTAGACTGGGGTGACCGTACCTTTCCCTGTGGCTCTGGAAACCAAATGCCTAAGACCACACTAGACTGGGGTGACCGTACCTTTTCCCGACCGTGGCCGGCTCTGCCAACCATATGCCTAAGCACAGCCCTGGATGACCGTACTTTTACCGGCTGACTTCCAGACATGAAGGGAACGCAGAAGATCGAAGTGTGACGTCAGTGGCCGCCTTTCCTTTAACGCCTGTGATCTCGTGCGCTCGCCGATCAATGGGTGTGACATCACCCCTACGGCCTCTTTGGACTGGCTCTGGCATGACTTATGACTGGTCGTACCGTACCGGCCACACGCGCGGTCGGTGCCGGTGCTGAGTACGGCTTAACCGATTCCGGACAGGTCCAAAAAAACAACTCCTCTCCGTCCGGCGGCATCGGAGACTGAAATGATGATCGCGTGACTAATCAGCGCGCGCGGTACACGCACCTGCATCCACTCCTTCTCGCGCTTTTGCTGCTCTTTCTTGCCGGTCCGGGGACCTGGGTGCATTGTCATGACGCAATCACAACTGTGATACAAAAACATTGCTCGTACCTACTTTTCGTTTCTGCTGCAGTCCGCGAACTGCACTGCACGGTCTCTCCCGCCACCCACCCCTTTTCTCGGAGAATGGGATCGTCCTAGCTTTCCGCGGCGTTGATTGGCGGAAAAATGCAGCTCCGCTTATATATATATATATGAACCCTGTGCGTTGTATGGATACTAGTTTTGTGACGACACCGAGAGGAGCGAAGGGGCGGAGTAACTCATAGTAGTAAAAGCCAGTGGAACGAAGGAGCGAACTCCGAAGTTTATTCAGTCACCCAACACCTTCTTCCTTTGTCCGGGAAGGATCGAGTTCTCTGTTCGGTGGTGGCATGGAGAAAAAGTGTTCTCACCACCACAACCGACTGGTGTGCCGAAACAGCAGGAGAGAGAGGGTGCCTCCAGATCCGAACCGAAGTAGTGGGTCCGGAGCTGGCCGAACGAACGGTGGCAAAGTTCGACGGATGAAAGTTTTTGTCAGTCCCACGACAGGCGGACACCTCGAAGTGAGCGTTTCTCGGCAGGAAACTGTGAGGGGTCTGAAGCAAGTTCTCGCCCGAAAGTACAGGATAGCGCCGGCTCGACTCCACCTGCTTCACAAAGACCGGTAAGTGGACTATTTTGGCATCTTTGTGGTAGTTCGTGTGTGTGTGTGTGTGTGTGTGTGAGAGAGAGAGAAAGAGAGGGAGAGGGAGAGAGGAGTTTCATAATGTGACGTCAAACGTGCGGCAATCCTTGGCACTTGCACCGTGTAGGCCTACATTCCTTGCCCCTGTGGAACTGGAGGGGCGTAGAGATAAAACGGCTGCGGTTTGACCCTATGACCTCTCCCGAGTGTTCGTCGCGCTTGTAACCAGGTCAAAGTGCGGGGGTGGGCTCAGAACGTGAACGTGAACGCGTTGAGAGAGAGAGAGAGAGAGAGAGAGAGAGAGAGAGAGATCAGTGTAAATGGGTCACTGGCCTTATGACGTTCAGTGGAGGTAGTCCTACTTGCTGGACACAGTCCTGAAGGAAGAGATTACGCACCAGTCCCGTTCGAGGAGGAGTATCGAACCGCGTGCACTGGAGACGGAGTTCGACTCAGCGGGGGAGTAGTGTGTAGCGGCTAAGGCAGTCCCATAGGCGGTGCACGCGATGTCCCGTTAGTTACAAAGCGTGAAGTATCACTACGATTATGTATAGTCCCTTTGGCCTGTCACCCGAAATTCTGCACTGCTGTAGAACTTTACAAGGAGGTAGGCACCACAGTCATGTTAGAGTTTTAGAGAAGTCGCAACAGTGGATAACAGTCTCTTTGGATGAGTACGCGCTGCATGCACAGTCCAGGAGGGGAACACACTCACAGTCTCTCTCTCTCTCTCTCTCTCTCTCTCTCTCTCTCTCTCTCTCTCTCTCTCTCTCTCTCTCCACACACACACACACACACACACACACACACACACACACACACACACACACACACGAGGCACACACACAGTCACACACACTCTCTCTCTCTCTCTCTCTCCTCTCTCTCTCTCTCTCTCTCTCTCTCTCTCTCACACACACACACACACACACACACACACACACACACACACACAAACACAACACACACAGATCACACACACACACACATCTCTCTCTCTCTCTCTCTCTCTCTCTCTCTCTCTCTCTCTCTCTCTCTCTCTCTCTCTCTCTCTCTCTCACACACACACACACACACACACACACACACACACACACACACACACACACACACACACACACACACACACACACACACACAGCTACACACACACAGTCTAACACGACACACAGACACGCACAGTCACAGACACACACACACACACACACACACACACACACACACACACACACACAAATGGGCCAGACATCATCCTGTTGGAGAAGGCGTGTATCATACAGGCAGATCATGCCAGAGGGGAAATATTCAAATTATATGCAGCATTTGTAATATATTTATGGCTTCTGATGTTTATCCCTTCTCTGGAAGATATGCGTAATGTGAGTCCAGTTTGCTTTCATTTGTTTTATTGGCAGAGGCACAGATCTATCGTGTGTGTGTGTGTGTGTGAGAGAGAGGGGAGGGGAGAGATTTTGTGTGTGTGTGAGAGAGCGAGCGAGCTAACAAGGAATCATCAGTGTAGTTGGGCTATAACACTGAATCAAGTGTGTAGGTCATTACGACTCGCATAGATCTGACTGATAATTCCAGCTGTAAAAAAATAAAAAATAAAATATATATATGATAAAATCTGAATTGTAACTCATCAGCTGCTGTGTGACAGGCTAGGGCTTATGATTGAAGTGCAGGTGTGTGTAGCCTTCACCTGGAATAAATGGTGTGCACTTGGGGGGAAAAAAAGAAGTAACTGTGTACCCATATAGGGGTTTGCATCTATGTAGAGCATTAGCAGGTCCTTTTTGTCAGCCACATGCCAGGTGTACAGGTTTCGTGCTATCAATCGAGGTATATTACGTGCATCATATTACAAGTGCTAGCTCGTGTAACACCATAGACCTGCACACACACACACATACACATATTATATATATATATAAACACACACACACACACACACACACACACACACACACTCACTCACTCACACACACTCACTCACTCACTCACTCACTCACACACTCCACACACACACACACACACACACACACACACACACACACACACACACACATTATATAAACACACACACACATTATATAAACACACACACACACACACACACACACATTATATAAACACATGCACACAAACACACACATACACATTTATATAAACACACACATACACATTTATATAAACACACACACACACATTATATAAACACACTCGCACACACACACACACACACACACACACACACACACACACACACACACACACAACATTATATAAACGCACACGCACAGCTGGGAGGTGGCAAATGACCGAGATTTGTGGCTAGAATCCGAGGAGATAAGTGTAAAAGCTCGGCATTCATGCTTTGTGTTCATAGATCAATCTTCTTTACCTTTTCGGATGGCGAGACCGTTAGACTGTCACACAGGGAAATCGGTAAACAGAATAGATCATGTTCTACAGTATTCTGTTGCCGGTGTTGTGGCAACTTCCGCGCCCAAGCTGTCACCCCTCTGACCCAGCGTGTGTTGGACTAGTCCGCGTTTTGCTTTGTCGTCTGCTCTGCGTTCGATAGGATGTCGGTCACTGCTCTCTCTCTCTCTCTCTCCGAGATTGTGCGGTAACACTCGTGGTACTTACAAGTTCTACTCACTATCGTATCGTGGCTTTTCGGTACGTTCCTCCCTCAGTTGTGGCTTCAGTATTCCCACTGAGGTAACTTCGGTGTGTTCTTCTCACACCTATCCTGACTGACCGCGTTTTTATTACTATGGTGTGGTTTTCCCTCTGTCCAGGCTTGTTGTCGTGGTTTATTCATTTGTTTAATAAATAGTTCTCACTGTTTGACTTAAAGGTATGGTATGACCATCCCTCTGGTGCGTTTCTTCAGCTAGCTTAACTTTGATACTACCCGCTTCGCCCTGATATGGTTGACTGGGCGTTTAAAAACCAGGTCACCTATCACATAATTATACATTTGCTCGAATCTCTTCTTACAAGTGGAAACTTTTCAGTAAAGAAGGGGTATTATTGACTGAAATTGCTTCCCCTCCCTCACACTCCAAGCCCGGCTGCTCTCAGGATGGGGTAAACTGATGCCTGGAGTTGCCCCCCCTCCCCCCCCCGTCCAATCATCCCCCCCCCCCCTCCCCCCAGCTGCCTCTCCTTCGTGGAGCTCCTGCTTTTCTTCAAGTACAGACACAGGGAAGGGTTTTGTTGGAGCCAGAGAAGCGGAGCGAGACAAGGATGTGCAGCTATAATAATGGAAGCATCAGTGAATGCTGCAAAACAAGGCTCATTTGACGCTACAGGGTCAAGAATCAGTCACGTTCACTGGCTGTTGTGTTTTCTTCTTCTTCTTCTCTCCCCCCCCCCCACCCTGTGTACATGCATCATCGGTGGTATTACTTCATTGTAAATATATAAATATGGGTTCAACAGCTTAGTAGCATCAGAAGCACACAGTTAGTAATTAATTATGGCTAAATAGCTAGTAATTATGTCAGTTGATGCTCGGTTCTAATTGTCTTGTGTCAAAAGCACAGTTGAGATTATATGAGTAATCATGTTTAATGAATTATTTCAACATAATTGTGATTATGTGCCTTTCATGCTGCTTTCAATGGCTTGTTTGCGCGGAAAGTAGATAATTACAGTGTGGGACCTAATTTAATTATGTGCACATACTTGCAGTTACATTATTTACAAGTATGTGCACGTGATTGTAATTGTGCACTTTTGACCCTAGTAAGCCACCATATGGCTGAGCTAGATTATATCAGGGCACTAAAGTCCAATTGCTATGCCGGGGGAGTGTCGAAGTCAAGGGCAAGCCAGTTGTGAGTAAGTCGACGTGGTGTTTAACGTCCACAGAAACCATAAGGCTTATTAGGGACGGGGAGAAGTGCAATGGGGGTATGGAGGTGGGGGGGAGAGGGAGATTACATACCTATCACCACATTGTCACCGCCAGAATGACTTCTGCATTAAGGTGGGCAGCGATGAGAGCCATTTTAATGTTTAATAATTGTGATGGACAAAGTCACAAGACGGTGTCCACAGACCGCAACGCTTGAAGACAAAGGGGAGCTGAAGCGGATTCGAACCGAGGTCCCTCTGCTTACCAGCCTAAAGCTTTTACCGCTGGGCCAAACCAAACCGGCTCACCAAGTTTGTGACAGTTTTGCCGGCTCTCTACCCCGCCACACACGCCGGCCCACCCCGTACGCCCTCCACCCCTGCACCCCAAAGCCGTGCCGGGTTTCAGTAAACCACACAACTGGTAAGGAAATGCAAGGGAAATAATACTTGGTGGTGACCTTATTGCACCGGGGTTAACACATGACTCCATCGTTGTCGCAGTTGCTGTTTAGTGTGGCTGTGCGGGTGGGCAGCGGTGTATCATTGGGGAGGGGGTGTAGGTGGGGTGGGGTGGTGGGAGGTCGGGTCTAGTTCCCACCTCGTGACGTGACTGAGAGGCCGAGTCGTGTCCCGTGCATGGCGCGTGATGTCTGGATCAAAGAACTCACTACGGAATTAAGCGCCGCGTGAGCCGGTTTGGCCTAGCGGTAAGGCGTTCGGCTGGTAAGCACAGGGACCTCGGTTCGAATCCACTATCTTGTGACTTTGTCCCTCAAGGTTAATGAAACATTAACACGGCTCTCATCGCTGCCCACCTTAATGCAGAAGTCATTCTGGTGGTGACAGTGTAGCGTTAGTATATATATATATATATAATCTCCCTCTCCCCCCCAACATCCATACCCCCTTCACCCCCTTCTCCCCGTCCCTAATAAGCCTTATGGTTTCTGTGAACGTTAAGCACCATGTTTACTTACTTGTAAGTGTCGTGTCTGCCTGGATCAGAAAGACAACAGCATACATATAGAAGAACTTCATGTAGTGTTTCTCTCTGAATCGGACACTACAATGTGTAATACAGTAGGCCTGTCTCTGGATCAGAGATACTACAGTGTGTAGTGTACATAGTGTTTCAGTATGGATCAGACACTACAAAGTGTAGTGTTTCTGTCTGGATCAGTTTTGTTTCTGTCTGTATTAGAGACACTAGTGTAGTGTTCCTGTCTGGATCAGAGATACTACAGTGTGTAGTGTACATCGTGCTTCTCTCTGGATCAGACACTACAAAGTGTAGTGTTTCTGTCCGTATTAGAGACACTAGTGTTTTTGTCTGGATCAGAAATACTACATCGTATAGTGCGGTAGGCCTGTTTTTGTCTGGAGTAAAGATACTACAGCGTGTAGCGTAGTGTTTCTGTTCGGTGTTATATATAATTATTTTTTTTTGGGGGGGGGGGGGAACCAACTGAGGTCGAGATGCTTATTAACTTGAATTGAAATCGGACTTTACTTTTCATTATAAAGTCCTGTGAGGTTTTAGTAGTCCACACTACAGCCAGTCTTGAGTTTTGAGATACGTGTGTGTGTGTGTGTAACCAGGAAGCTTAGCCATTATATAAATAACCAGGAAGCTTTGCCAATACGTTGATGGATAGCTTAGGTCGTAGTACGCCATCCATGGCATTCATCTTCCTCTCGAGGCGAAAGTTGGCCTACCTTGGTACTGGTAGATGTACATGAACGAGAACGCCAAGAGAAGGAGAGAACGTATGATTTAGAAAGACAACTCCATTGCAGCCATAGTCGGAACGATGCCCAAGCACGACTGTGTGAGATCAATACAGCGAACAATGTCCAAGAACAACTCTGCTAGATCGATAGCTTTCAAGAGCGATTGCAAAGACTGACTCCGCTGGGTCGATTGACCGAACGATTGCCAAGAACCGTCACTCCATCCCACGTCCTCCCTCGCGTCCCCTGGGTGAATGGAGTTATTGTTCATTTCCCACGAGGCCTTGCTTCCCATTAAACTCGGTCAACGTATCGTCTCACACTGCCTCGTCTTGGTCCACAGACGGCAGATGGACACATGAAGCAAACGGCGGTGGTGTTGATCTGTATGTTTTTGTTCTGACTACGTGGTGCATTTTATAATTTTTGCCATCTGGGGCGTTGTGTGTGTGTGTGTGGGGGGGGGGGGGGGAGGGGGGGGAGATGTTTAGACCAACGCGCGCGTTCTCTCTCCCCTCTTTTCTCTCTCCCCTCTCTCTCTCTCTCTCTCTCTCTCTCTCTCTCTCTCTCTCTCTCTCCTCTCTCACACAAACACAAAACACACCCCACACACACACACACACCCCCTCTCTCGTTCACACACACACCCACACGCACACACACAGCACCAGGGAAATGCACACGAAACACGCACATAAACTCTCCCCTTCCCACTTCTTATATTTAAAAGGGAACATTCACCTTTTTTTTTCTCTTTTTTTTGGGGGTGACCGCTGAGTGAGTCAGCAGGAGATTTAAACGACGTACTCTGACAGACGAAGCACAAATTTTCGGTGTTTGGATCAAAGCGTAGAGTTGAAGGGAATATTCTCGACAGTGCGGACCACTCCTCCCCCACTCCTACCCTCACCCCCACCCTCACCCCCAACCCCCGTGACGAAAGTTTAAATGGAGCACATGTTGAAACCCCCGTCGTGCGCACTTGTCAGTTTTTTAAGCGCACCCCACCCACTATTCTCGCGCGTGATAGTTGATTTCTTTCCTCAACTATCTCGCCTCCAAGTAGCCTTTGAGTAGTGGAACTTGACGTATACAACATGTAAATACAGGCTAGATGAACTTCGTGACTTGGGGGCCTAGCACCTCCCAAGACGCCTTTGTGCATGGAGCACCGTGACTGCTTTGTGCCTGCATGGTGAACCAAGACTTCGGTGTGCCGGGAGCACCGAGACTGCTTTGTGCCTGGTGGACCAAGACTTCTCTGTGCCTGTGTGCACCGAGACTGCTTTGTGCCTGGTGGACCAGGACTTCTCTGTGCCTGTGTGCACCATGGCCAGTTTGTCTCTAGTGCAACAGGACTGCTTTGTGTGATGTGTGCAACCAAGACCACTTTGTGTCTGGTGCAACAGGACTGCTTTGTGCATGATGCAGCGCATGGAACTTGGACTTTTGCTGTGCTGAATGTGTGTGTGTGTGTGTGTGTGTGTGCGTGTGTGTGTGCGTGCGTGCGAGAGAGAGAGGGGGGGGGGAGGGGTACTGTGCCAATCATATCTACCCCCTCCTCCCCCGCCCGGAAAGAAAAATGCTGAGTTGCAGCTTTCCTATTTCTTCTTCTTCTTTTAAGAAGACCCCAATATCAGATTGTTCACACGTTTTAACCGTAAGAGACTAGGGAAAAAGGGGGGGGGGGGTTGGGGGGGGGGGGGGGCCAGAACCATGAAAAAGAAAGGGGACGGGGGGGGGGGGTTTGGGGTGAGGGGGGGGGCAGACAGAGACAACGAGAGCACGCAAAACGTACAGAAAGAAAGGGAGGGGGGAAAGGGGACGAAGAAGAAGGGGAAAAAAACGGTTGTGATAGTCAGCCCTGTGTCAATGTATGTTTCACCCGGCTTACCCGAGTCACCTATTCGACGAATCGGCCACACCCTTGTCTGACGGCTTGACGAGGGGCTGTGGGGAGGGAGGTGGGGCGGGGGTGGGTATGGGAGGGGGGTAGGCAGCCTGTGACTGGTGGTTGTTTTTGTGGCACTGGCAGTTTTGTGGGTTCAGAGACCTTGTCGCTTCAGAGTGCAGGTTTGCGGCTGCAAGTCCGTGTTTGCTGCCGCGAGCGAGCATTTTGCAGCAAAGCGGGAGTCATTTTGGCAGCTCGGCAAAATCAACTTTGCAGCGACTGACAGAATCGATCGCCCCTCGAGTTTGTGGTCAGAGATATTCGCAGAGCTGAAAAAAGAAAAAAAGAAAAAAAAAGCAGACTTGAGGTTTTAAACGCAGCACGTCCCTATTTCAGCCTCAATTTCAGCTACAAATTTATTTTAACAACAACAGGGGGTACTGGGAAAATTGTTTTTGTTTTGGGAAAACTTCATCCTCCCCCCCCCCCCCAAAACCACCACCACCCCAGGTCACACCCTTTTTTTTTTTTTTTGTCTTTTTTCTTCTTTTTGGGGGGGTTAGATATGTTAAATTAATCGTGCAAAGTTCACATAGACCATTCTTAATGAGCTAGGTCACGGCGGGTCGCGAAACCAAAAGGGGGGTTTCCGTTTTCGCGCATTTCAGCCTCGCTTTCGCTCTCGGACCCCCGCCCCTCATTAAGAATGACCCCAGAGGTCAGTACTGACCTTGTGAGCCGGGGGGCCTAGCGGTAAAAGGGGTTGGGGTGGAACGGAAGGTCAGTTTTGCCCGGGGCGGGTTCCCCTTTTAAAAGGTTTTTAAAAAAAAAACGACTTTGTCCATCACTTCCTAAAACATTAAAAAGGCTCTCACGCTGCCCCTTTTTGCAGGATTTAATTTTGGTGGTGACAGTGAGCGATAAGTATATTTTCTCCCTCTTCCCCCACCTCCTTCCCCCTTCCCCCCCTTTTCCCCGTCCCCAATGGGCCTTTCTTTTTGGGCGTTAAGCAATGTTCACTTACTTACTTACAGTACTGACCCCAGCTTCGCTTTTCGATTTTCGTGACCCGACTTGACCTCCCTCGTGCATATTCTCCAGAATGATCCGCAGGCAACGGTAAATCTGCAGATGATAGATTATAACGGTTCCCGCCAGGAGGCGTTACGAGCGGTTTAGGGGGCGAGGCCGAGTTGCCGGCCATAGCTTCGGTTGAACAAGATGGGTCCTCGATCGTTTATAATTATCATCTTTCCTGACAAAATGAGCAGCCTGCGGTTTGGTGAGGACGCAAATAGGCACACAGTAAACTGGGTTCAGCGGTGGCGTTATTAATCCGGCTGTGTAATAAAAAGGGATCAGTTGTATACATCGCGTTTGTCCCGTCCCCCCCCCCCCCCCCACCCCCCCCCCCCTTTTTTTTTTTTTTTTGTTTGGTGTGTTGTTTCCTTCCCCCTCGCCTCCCGACCCCCCACTCCCCACCACCCACCCCGCCAGTGTTTTTGACATTGTTATTTAGTTAGCTGGAAATTAACATCCCCTTGTTGCTCACCTCACTGTGTGTGTGTGGTGTGTGTGTGTGGGGGTGTGTGTGTTTTGTGTGTGTCTCTCTTTTTCCTTCCCTCTTTCTCTTAAAACTGTTACTCTCCTTCTCTCTCTCTCTCTCTCTCTCCTCTCTCTCTCTCTCTCTCTCTCTCTCTCTCTCTCTTTTCTCTCTCTCCCGTGGTGTCTAAACCCATATAATTATGTCTAAGTGAGGACTTTATTGTGACGGGTGAGTTTGGGCATCTAGCTCGACCAGTGTACCAGGTAGGTAGGTAGGTAGTGATGCTTAATGTCCTCAGATGTCAGTTGACATATTAGGGACAAGCTGTGACCAATGCCGAAACATGGTTCAGTATAGCTTTACGTCCACGGAAACCAGAAGGCTCGTTAGGACGGACAGCCCAGGACCGCCACCTCGACTCTCACACAGCTCCTGAACTATGACCAGTGTACCAGGAAGATAAAATGTAGGGACAAGGTTGGAAAAAGAAGAGGGCGTACGTCGAGAGATAAGAGAGAAAATGGGGGTGGGGGTCTTGTTGTTCTGTTTGACCGGGGAGGGGGGGGGTGGGGAGGAGAGTTGCTCTACTGCTATCTCTACTCCACCCAAGTTTTTAGCGGTACACGAGGCAAGTTGACTCACCTATCGAAGGGTGCTCTTCTCTCTGCCCTTCCTACCCCCTCACCCCCCCCCCCCCCCCCCCCCCGTCCCCCATCCCCCTACCCCACTTCCCCCCTCCACCACCCACCCCACCCCTCCGGGTCCACTGCCCCGCCCCTCACTCACTCCGTGAGGTCACAGGTTTATATCCCCGTTGGTTGACACATTCCACTCACACACCCTACCGAGCTAAACCAGCGTACACTTCAAAGTTTGGCCACCTCAGCGTCGGAAAACGGGGCTCGTGTCGCCGTGAGGAGGGGGTCGCTGTCTACACACACACACACACAGAGAAGAGGTATCCTGCATTCGCCAGTCACTCCCAGCATTCATTCAGTGGCGCACCAGCCTAGCGTTGGGTCCACCCGAAGAAGAAGGAACAGCGACGTCTTCGTTGTGCACAGTCGTAGTTTCAAAACATATATATTTTATATATATATCGGTTATACAGCAGTGTACATAGTAGACTCCTTTGGTCGTCTTTTGTCAGCTATGCCGGCCGGAACCAGCAAAAGGTAGGTCAGAAGATTTTTTTTTTTTTTTAACTCCGAAATAAATTGAAGAATCGAGAACATTCTAGACTGACATGCTGAATGCAAGTCGCACGAATGGTGTTATGGTGAGAATCATATTACCTTGTTTTGATCGGCCAGGATTTACATGCTGTTGTCTTGATATGCGTAAGCTCAGTCTAATATCACTTATATTAAAAGTCTTTCTTTTTTTTTTAAAGTATGTGTGTGTGTGTGTCTTGAGCGCTGTTGTTTATGGCCTGAATGTCAAACTTTTCACGGTGGTAGCGCTTGGTTTTAAGTAAAGTTTATTTACATGCGTGAAAATATGGAAAATCGACATTGCAGTTGTCTTGAGCGCTGTTGTTTATGGCCTGAATGTCAAACTTCCCACGGTGGTAGCGCTTGGATTCAAGCAAAGTGTATTTACATTCCTGAAAATATGGAAAATCAAAATCATTGTACGAGCATTAAACAAGCTAAGCTCACAAGTAAATGCTCACAAAATGACAAGGTGGTAGCGCTTACAGAGTTTTGCCCATTCATACCGCTTTCATTGACCCGGTTTGTATTTCAAGAGAATTTCCTGCACAC
>JABMCL010001836.1:207500-220000 GCA_018857735.1 Alviniconcha marisindica | reverse complement strand
TGGGGGAAGCTTCACTGAAAGGAAATGTTTTATATATATATATATATATATATATGATTGTGAATCGGTGGCTGTTGGTTAGTTCAATCAGTGACTGTTGATGAGGTCAGTTATGTGGGTGAGCAATGACGTCATTTTTCAAGGCGTGTCGTCCGATTGCTTTGTCTAATCAGTATCCCACCTTGCTGTGAACAGGCATAACATAAAATATTGATTGATTGATTATCTAATATTACCGTGCGGTGAACAGGCATAGAATAAAACATTGAATGATTGATTGATCGCTGTCGATGAGGTCGGTTATGTGGGTGAGTAATGACGTCATTTTTTTCTCTCGGCGTTTCATCGGAATGCTCTCGGGGTGTCATCCGAATGCTTTTGTCTTAATATCACACCTTGCTGTCTAATATCACACCTTGCTGTCTAATATCACACCTTGCTGTCTAATATCACACCTTGCTGCACCTTGCTGTCTAATATCACACCTTGCTGTCTAATATCACACCTTGCTGCAGGCATAAAACATTGATTGATTGATCATTGATCGTCCGAATGCTGACGAAACAGCCGGCTTGCACTGAAGTTGAAGTTCCGACCGATCAGGCGTGTTTGCTCATTTGGGAGTTTCACGGCAGTAACTGTGGACGCCTAGACCTGGTTCGCGGCCGGACTTCACAGACGATTGTAGGTTGGCTGACCTCTCGCTGCACATCCGGATGTTGCACGTGCAGGCGTAGTTTGTCTGTCAGTCCCGAGTTTATCGCGACAGAATGGGATCTCGTTTGGTGGGCGCGCTGATCCCGTCCGCGATGGGCCGGTTCAAGGGGCTAAGGCCTGCGTGGGAGTGATGGAAGCTACACAGATGGTGGTTATCGGTTTTCGCCGCTGACCCACTTGTGTGTGTGTGTGTGTGTGTGTGTGGTTGTACGTATATAATTTGATACAGTTGTCATAGGGATGATGATAATGAGGATGCTATTAATGTGGTAGTGGTGGGCGGCTCTCTCTCTCTCTCTCTCTCTCTCTCTCTCTCTCTCTCTCTCTCTCTATCCAACCCTTTTCTTTTTCCTTCTTCAAGATCAGAGTGGCATCTGAATATAGACCAGCCGGTGCTTTTCGCTTTGAAAAAATATATGATAATAAAAAATAAAAATAAAACAATTGGTGCGACCTTGGCCCGCAGAGCTGTGGGGTCACAGAGCAGAGCTTGCACGCATGCGCGAGAAGGGTAGAGTAATATATATATATATCTGAACAGAGATCATCCCGTGCTCTTCGCTTGGGAAAAAAAAAAATGATAATAAAAATTGATTAAAAAAAAAATTCATTGGTGTGACCTTGGTCCACCGAGTGGTGGGGTTGGGAGAGCTTGCACGCATGCGCGGGGAGAGTAGGGAAAAAATGTTGCAGTTAGTTCTTCAGACTACATGGAAAAACAACAATTTTATCTCTCTTTTTTTTTTTTCTTTTTTTTTTTTTCTTTTTTTTTTTTTACCCCCCTCCTTCTGTAAACTTTGTTTCATCTTTTTCCAGCCATTTTTTTTTTTTAAATTAAGGGAATAAAAAAGAAAAGAAAAGAAACTATGCTGAGATATATATTTAACCCATCACCCCCTCCATTCATTTGTTTCAGAGTTCTGAAGGAGGGTACACTACAGGAAAACGAAGTCACTGAGGGAAGTCGACTCGTCCTATGCCCTAATATGGAGAGTGGCACGTCGGTAAGTGACCTTTTCCATCAACCCCCCCCCCCCCCCCCCCCCCCCCTGTTTTTGTTTTGTTTATTGTTTTTCTTTCTTTGTTATATCCAAGGAGACGGTCGTGAATTCCTGGGGCATTTTAAACGCCATTTTGGGCAGAAATATCGTCAGAATCAGTCAAACAGTTGTTGGCGAATGAAACCAACATTTGCAACCAAAGTGACTTTGATTACAGTCTGTAAGTGGGCGAGTCCCCAGTACACACGATCGATTGTTTTGCCGACATCAGCACTCGGGGCGCGTGCACGGTTACCCAGAAACTAGATCTAGATCAAACGTCTGAAAGGAGCGTACGGCACACTTGAAGGGCACAATTGTGATAAAACTCACTTTCTGTTGCAAACTTTGGGTTTATTCGCTTCGTATGACCCTGTTTGGATGATTCTGGCGATCTTTGTGACCTAAAATCGCCCTGATATAACCGCACCGGTTGACTGGGCGTAAAACACCAACTTACTTACTTGTGACCTAAAATGGCGCGTGAAATGTCCCAGGAATTTCCCACCGCCGCATTGGACATTACCCCACCCCACCCCACCCCACCCCACCCCCGCTCTCATTATTATTATTATTATTTTTTTTTTATAAATAATGTTTCATTTATTTTATTACCCATTTCCCCCGTCCCCCACCCTCCTTTGCGCCCATCCCTGACGCCGAGCTAACCGGTTTTTTTTCCCACGGGGAACCGGCGAAGTTAGCCACCTCGTGACGTGCGTTTGTAGCCGTGTCGACGCGGTCTGTCAATCAAGTCCCGCGTGATGCCATTGACATAGCCAGAGAGCGGGAGCGCGAGCAGTGAATGATTCATAGTCGCGCACGTGCGCGGGCAGGCTCTGTGAGTTTGGGGGGGGGGGGGGGGCCGGAGAAGGAGGGGGTTAACGCGCGCGCGCGCGCGCGAGCCTTCGATTTTTGTCGTACGATCGATGATTCGGCGCGTAGCGTCTTATTGACGGGGTGAGGTCAGGTGGGGTGACAGGGTGGGGGGGGGGGGTGGGGGTTGTGAGCTTGTGAAGAATGCCTTGTAAGGAATGGGAAGCGGGCTGGTTGGTGATGGACGGAGAGGTGTGTGTGTGTGTTGTTGATGTTGTTGAGAATCCACACTGCCGGGTGAGGACTGTTTGAAGGGGTCGGGGATGGGGATGGGGAGGTGGAGGGGCGGCGAGTGTTTGTATTGTTGGTGGTTGTGGTGATGGTGTGTGTGTGTGTGTGTGTTGTGCTGTTTTTAGTGTGTAGTGTTGGTGTGTGGTGGTGTGTGTGTGTGTGTGTGTGTGTGTGTGTGTGTGTGTGTGTGTGTCCCCCTCTGTCTGTCTGTCTGTCTGTTTCTCTCTCTCTCTCTCTCTCTCTCTCTCTCTCTCTCTCTCTCTCTCTCTCTCTCTCTCTCTCTCTCTCTCTCTCTCTCTCTCTCTCTCTCTCTGTGTCGCTGATGGTGGCGGTTGTGGTGATGGTGTATGTAAGTGTGTGTAGTTGTTAGTGTGTGGTGTTGTTGGTTTGAGTAAAAGTGTGTTTGTGTGCGCACGCGCGCGCGTGTTGTTCTGGTGTTGAAGCGTGGAAGTCTTGTGCTGTTTTTGACGACTGAGTGTCACGGTTGGGTTGTTCGCATTATCCTTTCCTTCTGTCTGCATGTTTGGATGTCATTTGTTTCAATAACCGCACCCCAACCTACCTTTCTAATGGTTCCGGAACATGTGTCACCGAATCATTACTCAGCACGTCCCACATTCGCTCTCTGTGTGGGGCGCGCGCGCGGGCACGCAGACACGCACGCACGCACACACGCACGCACACACACACGCACGCACGCACACACACACACACACACCACAACCACGACACCACACACACACACACACACATTGCACGCACTCCACACAGACCACCACTCACCAATCTCTCTCTCTCTCTCTCTCTTCTCTCTCTCTCTCTCTCTCTCTCTCTCTCTCTCTCTCTCTCTCTCTCTCTCTCTCTCTCTCGCAACCCCACACACACACACACACACACACACACACACACACACACACACACACACACACACACACACGGCCTTGCACGCACACGCACGCACGCATGCACGCACCACACACACACACACACACACCACGTGATCTCGCTCTGTCGCTCTCTGCACCCCCCTCCCCTCCCCTCCCCCCTCCCCGCGCCCCCCCCCCCTCCCCCCACCCTCTCTGTCCACCTGTCTCCCAGAAGGAGGAAGGGAGTGGGAAGGCCATCAGTGAATGAACGAATGCCTGCAAGCACGGCATGTGGTTCTGGCAGCAAACAGACTGTATGTATATATCGATCCCTGGTGACCCTGACCCGCCGGCAAGCCTGTGGAGTGAATGGTCTTTTCTGGAATTCCCTCTTCTTCCCATCACCCACACCTTCCTCGGCCTGTCTGCGGCTTGTACTCACTCGGTCAGTTCACAGCTGTCTGGATTCCGCTGTCTGCTGATTAGATCGCGTGGCCAGTTCGCAGCATTCGTGATTCTGCTGCTTGCTGATCGCTTAGCCAGTTCGCAGCCTTCGTGATTCTGCTGATCGCTTAGCCAGTTCACAGCCATCGTGATTCTGCTGTCTGCTAATCGCTTATTTCGCTGTCTGCTAATCGCTTAGCTAGTTCATAGCCATCGTGATTCTGCTGATCGCTTAGCCAGTTCATAGCCATCGTGGTTCCGCTATCTGCTGATCAGATCGCTTAGCCAGTTCACAGCCATCGTGATTCCGCTATCTGCTGATCAGATCGCTTAGCTAGTTCATAGCCATCGTGATTCTGCTGATCGCTTAGCCAGTTCGTAGCCATCGTGATTCTGCTGATCGGTAAGCCAGTTTATAGCCATCGTGATTGTGCTGTCTGCTGATCGCTAAGGCAGTTCATAGCCGTCGTGATTCTGCTAATCGCTTAGCCAGTTCACAGCCATCGTGATTCCACTGTCTGCTGATCGCTAAGCCAGTTCACAGCCATCGTGATTCCGCTATCTGCTGATCGCTAAGCCAGTTCATAGCCATCGTGATTCCACTGTCTGCTGATCGCTAAGCCAGTTCACAGCCATCGTGATTCCACTGTCTGCTGATCGCTAAGCCAGTTCACAGCCATCGTGGTTCTGCTGCAGACGGTTCAGTTTCAAACTCCAAGCACATCCTTTGCCCCTTGGAGGAAGGTGCCGGTGAACCATGCTCGGACTGTGATGCTGTTTACCTGTTTTGCCAGTCCGCCAGTCGCTTTACATACAAGCCTCGCTTGAGTCACGTGTTCTCTACGGCCGGTTTTTGCCAGTCCGTCAGTCTCTTTACGTACAACCTTCGCTTGATTTCGCTTGAGTCACGTGTTCTCTACCGGCCTGTTTTTGCCAGTCCGTCAGTCACTTTACGTACAACCCTCGCTTGATTTCGCTTGAGTCACGTGTTCTCTACCGGCCGGTTTTTGCCAGTCCGTCAGTCTCTTTACGTACAACCCTCGCTTGATTTCGCTTGAGTCACGTGTTCTCTACCGGCCTGTTTTTGCCAGTCCGTCAGTCACTTTACGTACAACCCTCGCTTGATTTCGCTTGAGTCACGTGTTCTCTACCGGCCTGTTTTTGCCAGTCCGTCAGTCACTTTACGTACAACCCTCGCTTGATTTCGCTTGAGTCACGTGTTCTCTACAGGCCTGTTTTCTTTTCCGTCGGTCCCTTTACAGCCTCTAGTAGGTCGTGACACAGCTGGAGTCCCACGCTAACTGTCTACGACTGTGTGTCCATTTTACAAGCCTAGTGTATAGATCGTGTCGTAAATCCACATTTTTTATGTGTTAGTCTTTGCTCGAGCGTAGTAACTAGCATTGCCCACTGTTCCCCCCCCCCCCCCCCCCCCCCCCTTCATCTTCCTCCTCCCCGTGTTCTCTGTGTGTTAGCTCTCTCTCTCTCTCTCTCTCTCTCTCTCTCTCTCTCTCTCTCTCTCTCTCTCTCTCTCTCTCTCTCTCTCTCTCTCTCTCTCTCTCTCTCTCAGTGTAAGCGCGCGCGCGTGTGTGTGTGTGTGTTCCCCCCTCTCTCCGCTCTATCTCTGTTTCTGCTTACCCCCCACCTTCTCCTCCCTCCTCCCTCCCTCCCTCTCTCTCTCTCTCTCTCTCTCTCCTCTCTCTCTCTCTCTCTCTCTCTCTCTTCCCCCTCTCTCCCCTAACCACCCCACCCCACCCCTCTCTCTTCTGTCTGCCCCCCCCCCCCCTTACATACACACACACATACACACACCGCCCACCTTTTCGTTCCTCGGCAACGGAAGTTGTTGCCATAGGCTCTGTCCGCTCCCCCCCCCCCCCCACCCTCCCCCCCTCCACCCTCCCCCCTCCTCCTCCCCTTAACAACCGGTCTCTTCAGCCCCGGCCGCTCTGCACCGCCAGTGCAGGAAGTGACGTCAGTGCCTGCAGCGATCGGTTATAATTATTCATAATGCCTCTGTGCACGTCACGCTGTGCACAACGGTGTGTTCGCGTGCGGCGACGTCGACAACCTTTCCACCGTGATGGATATAGAGAGATTATTATGGACACCACTCCAGTGGCTGAGAGAGGCGGGAAGGGGCGGGGAGGGAGGTGGGAGGCAAGGAGGAGGAGGAGGAGGTATAGGAGTCGGACAGTTTTTTGTTCGTTAAACTCGTTTAACGACGACTCGTTTCCGGAGAGGTACTGGCTGGGACCGAGATGCGAGGAAAATGGGGGGGGTGGGGGGGGGGGAATGACCAAGATCACCAAACGGGGGGTGGGGGTGAGGGGGGTGGGGGGTGAGAGGAGGTAGGCAATGAAGAAGAGTTTGTTCGGAGAGGTACTGGCGGGGACCGAGATCCGAGGAAAATGGGGCGGAGGTGGGGGTGGGGGGAATGACCGAGATCCCTGGAAAATTGGGGAAGGGGGGGGGGGGGTCCCAGGAAGGGAGGGGGGAAGGGGAGAATTATACGTAACGCTACGCCGTCACCACCAGAATGATGTCGGTGTTTACGAGGAGCAGCGATGAGAGCCGTTTTTGGGGGTGGTGGTTTGTGTGTGTGTGTGTGTGTGTGTTGTTTTTATAGTGTTTTTTTATACAGTTTTTTTGTTGTTTTTTCCCCTTTCTTTCTTTCTTCTCTCATTCGTTGTGAGGGGCAAAGTCCCCCAAAAAAGCGTGCATTCCATAAACCACAGCGTTTGGAGAGAAAGGAGAGCCGAAGCGGGCAATCGAAGATAGTGCAGGCGTATAAAAGAGAACTTTTTTTTTATAGCGCAGCGATCCCAGCAAAGGCACCCTTTCTGCGTCCGCGTTACCCACCGCGAAAGAGGAGGGGGAGAGAGGGGTGGGGGGCTTAGAGAGAGGAGCTTAGAACAGGAGGGTGGGCTTAGAGAGGGAAGGAGGGAGAGAGAGGAGCTTAGAACAGGAGGGTGGGCTTAGAGAGGGAAGGAGGGAGAGAGGGGGGCTTAGAGAGAGGAGCTTAGAACTGGAGGGTGGGCTTAGAGAGGGAGAGGGAAGGAGGGAGAGAGGGGGGCTTAGAGAGAGGAGCTTAGAACAGGAGGGTGGGCTTAGAGAGGGAGAGGGAAGGAGGGAGAGAGGGGGGCTTAGAGAGAGGAGCTTAGAACAGGAGGGTGGGCTTAGAGAGGGAGAGGGAAGGAGGGAGAGAGGGGGGCTTAGAGAGAGGAGCTTAGAACAGGAGGGTGGGCTTAGAGAGGGAGAGGGAAGGAGGGAGAGAGGGGGGCTTAGAGAGAGGAGCTTAGAACAGGAGGGTGGGCTTAGAGAGGGAGAGGGAAGGAGGGAGAGAGGGGGGCTTAGAGAGAGGAGCTTAGAACAGGAGGGTGGGCTTAGAGAGGGAGAGGGAAGGAGGGAGAGAGGGGGGCTTAGAGAGAGGAGCTTAGAACAGGAGGGTGGGCTTAGAGAGGGAAGAAGGAGGGCAGAGAGAGGAGCTTAGAACTGGAGGGTGGGCTTAGAGAGGGAGAGGGAAGGAGGGAGAGGGAGGTTATAGAGAGGGGAGAGGGGGGCTTGAGAGGGAGAGGGGGAGAAAGAGGGGAGAGGGATGAAAGAGGGCAGGGGGGGGGGGGGGGGCTTAGGTAGGGAGGGGTAGCTGGAAGTGTCGAGGATAGAGGAAAGAGAGCTAATTACGAATACGGACAGTATTTAAAAAATATAAAAAATATAAAAAAGTTTATGCAGAAAACGCACCTTTAGAGGGCACAAAACGCCTTCTGTGGTTAGCAGCGCACAAAAACGATCTTGTCCCGTTCCAACGTGAGCGAACTGTTAATAGGCATAAAGAGAAGGCAGGGTGCCTTCAGCAGCATCGGCTGTCAGCAGTAAAACGCCTTGCGTAGGGCTGTAACGATGACAATCTCCGCAATCTCGTGCGTTGTGCCGCGTGCCTGAGGCCGCCTGAATTTCCAACATTGAAACATGTGTCTAGTTCACTGAATCGGAACGCGTGCGTTTTGTCAATCAGCATTTTAGGTTGGTTCAGTTCACGGCACATTGATTTTCTTTCTTCGTGGTCGTTTTTTGAACGTGTAGGCTTTATAAAAATAAAAATAAAACTTCTTTCTTTTTTTAAGCCGCACACGCACGCTTAATTTTTTTAATTTTTTAAAATTATTTTTTTAAGCCACACACACACGCACGCACCACCACCATCACCTGATGTCGTTTGGGGACACTCGTAGCATACGGACCGACGCCGTCCCACTTGCGTCGAAGACCAGAAAGTGTTCCAGAAAATGAGGATTGGCGCATGAGGACTTTTTCTCCTCAGCAGTAGCTTCTGTCGGTAACGGCGGCGTTAGAGGCGCCATTTTGATACGTCGTTTAGGCTTCTTAAACGTAGAAAGGGCGAGTCTGTGACTTTAAACGTAGAAAGGGCGAGTCTGTGACTTTAAACGTAGAAAGGGCGAGTCTGTGACTTTAAACGCTTTTAGGTCGGCCCGGTGGTCCTGTTCAGGATCCAGACGTGCCCGGGGCGAGGGGGCGGTTGGCGAGGAGGGCGAGGGGGGAGGTCAGTGTCGTCGCCGTTTTGAAGGTAAACGCAGTTAAGGGGGGCTATTTGCTCCGTAGGCGTGTGTGTGTGTGATACAGAGTGTGTGTGATACAGAGTGTGTGTGTGTGTGTGATACAGAGTGAGTGTGTGTGTGTGTGTGTGTGTGTGTGTGTGTGTGTGTGTGTGTGTCACACACACACACACACACACACACACACACACACACACACACACACACACACAAACACACAAACAGAGAGTGAGAGAGATACTGTTTAGTATTCTCGCCGGCCCTAGTCATCAATCCGCAAACGATGGCTACACAATTTATAACCGCAGGCAAGTCAGGAGCGCTTGGCTCTGCTTGAACCACAACAACTCTCATGTGCACGTGACTCGTACAACCAAAAAGTCCATGTGTGTTTTCCGACCAAGACATGCTTGGACTTTTGTTATACGTTCTGTCTGTCTGTCTGTCTGTCTGTCTGTCTGTCTGTCTGTCTGTCTCTCTCTCTCTCTCTCTCTCTCTCTCTCTCTCTCTCTCTCTCTCTCTCTCTCTCTCTCTCTCTCTCTCTCTGCCTGTGTCTGTCTCTTTCTGTCTCTCGTTCTCTAGGTCATGAGTGTGTGTGGGTCACACACGCACGCTCTCTCTCTCTCTCTCTCTCTCTCTCTCTCTCTCTCTCTCTCTCTCTCTCTCTTCTCTCTCTCTCTCTCTCTCTCTCTCTCTCTGTGTGTGAACAGGGGAGCTGATAAGCCTTTCTTTCTTTCGTCTCTGTACATTGGAGTTGGACGGTGTATTCTGCACAGAGTCTATACATGTATACATACGAGACTGTTTTCGCGGGAGATGTATTTTTATTTGTCAAAGATTTCACGGGGACAGACGTCCAGACTGAAGAGTACCCAATGCGGTTGACGTCCGGGACGGTTAAAATTTCAGTCCCAATAACTACTAGCAAGTCCGGGACTGTTAAATTTTCAGTCCCAATAAGTACTACAGTACTAGCATTAGCAAGTCCGGGTGCGGTTTAATTTTCAACCCCAAGAACTACTAGCAAGTCCGGGACGGATAAATTTTGAACTCCCAAGAACTATTTTTGTAAACTTTGGGGGAAAAGACGCTGGAGGAGAAGATCGAAACACACGAAAAGATCCAAATAACGCTAACGGCAACACGCGACCAAACAGCAGTTTGTTACATATTTGTTATCAGCTATTTGGAACCTTTTATGTGTTTCGATCTGGTTTTAGAACGCTAGCAGTAGCAGTCGCGCTTGTTTCAGACTGTGGCCGAAGGAGTAGGTAAGGTAGGTAGGTAGTGTTGCTCAGTGTCCTCAGATGTCAGTTGACGTATTAGGGACAAGCTGTGACCAATGCCGAAGCATGGTTCAATATAGCTTTACGTCCACGGAAACCAGAAGGCTCGGTTGACGGAACAGGAGCTGCTCTCACAGCTCCTAACATGGAAGCCAGGTAGGTGTAGTGTTTGCTTATGTCTCAGTCATGCGTATTAGGGACGAGCTGTGACCAATGCTGAAGCATGGTTCAGTATAGCTTTACGTCCACGGAAACCAGAAGGCTCGTTAGGACGGACAGCCAGGACGGCCACTTCGACTCTCACACAGCTCCTGAACTATGAGGAGTAGGTAATCTTCTTTCTTGGTGCTTTACGTCCTCGGAGGCGAGATGGCCTATTAGGGACGGGGACAGAGTGGGAAGGGGCCGACAGAGTGAAGGCTCGACCGCGGAAACCGCCCGAAAAAGACAGGAGAGACCGTGGACCGCCGCCAGAACAATGGAAGTGTTAGGGCGGTGTCCCCTCGCCATTGCCCAGCGACTTGTGCACTGCGCAATTGCTGTTTCAACTGCTGTGCCTGGCCAGAGTCACAAAGACAATGTCCGTCGCACTGCTGTTGACGAACAACTTGGACAACTCAAGCAAAGGAAGTCCAATTTTCTTAGCCCAGCTCCACCTCCCTACTCACGATCTCTTCTGGGCTAAGTTGAGGGTCCAGCTCCACCTCCCTCCTCTTAGATCTCTTGAGCTTTTGATCTCGCCTGGTACCCTGGGAGTAGGTAATCAGTGCGATGGGTTTTTTAACCTGCTCGGCGAAAACCTCGAAAACAAGACGCACCCTGAAACAGTGCAAAGGATGGGTAGAGGGCTGGGTAGGGTGCACACTCCGAGCATCGTTTTCCGGCACCTTCCTCCAAATTCTGCCAGATTTAGTTACGCCGCTGAAGGGGCACTCTTTAATCTCCGCGCAGCTGTCCAGCGACGCGGTCAGCGCCCTCCGGAAGGTTCGGGTACTGATATGACTGTGGAAGCAACCTAGCGCCCAAGCACGCACGTAAACACGAGACGCATCCACCCCGGGTTAAAAAAAGAGGAAAAAGTTCCGTCTCGATTGAAACGATTGTGGTTTTATTTGCTGCTGGTGTAAACTTTATTGGCGGCTATAAATGACACGCCTTGTTTTATTTGAGTTGTTCGATACCGCTTCGGCTCTCCTTTCTCTTCAAAAAGGTTGCGGTTTGTGGACACTGTCTTGTGACTTTGTCCCTCACTTCCTACTGAAACGTTAAAATGGCTCTCATCGCTGCCCATCTTAATGCAGAAGTCATTCTGGTGGTGACAGTGTAGCGATAGGTATATAATCACCCCCCCCCCCCCCCCCCCTTCTCCCCGTTCCTAATAAGCCGTACGGTTTCTGTGGACGTTAAGCACCATGTTTACTTACTATCTTAGTTGTTTGCAACAAACTTACTACTGTGTGAGCACCAACGAAAACCTGCTCGTTAGCTGACAGTTTTCTGGACACCCATGGCGTAACTAAATACGGCAGTGGTTGAAGGAAGGATGTCGTAAACCAGTGCTTGGAGTTTGAGGGCTGGATAGATGGTGGTGGGAGTGGGGGGGGGGGGGGGGGGGGGGGGGGGGAGGGTGGCGGGGGGCGTGGGCGGGTAAAGAGCTATGCTGCTCATTGATGCCTGACAGGCCGGGCTTACGTTTGCTCAGCACTTAGCGTATTAACCGTATGAACAGTTCCCTCGGCTGTCTGGTTGCTGCCAACTTTTGGCCCACAAACATCCCCGCGTCGGAGAACCCTGTGGGCGGGTTTGGCCCAGCGGTGAAGGCGCTGCTGGGCTGGTACCAGGACTACCGGCCTAAGTAAGTAGTAAGTAAACATGGTGCTTAACGTCCACAGAAACCATGAGGCTTATTAGGGACGGGGAGAAGGGGGTATGGAGGTGGTAAGCAAGTAAACATGGTGCTTAACGTCCACAGAAACCGTACGGCTTATTAGGGACGGGGAAAGGGGGGAAGGGGGTATGGAGGTGGGGGGAAGAGGGAGATTATATACCTATCGCTACACTTTCGCCACCAGAATGACTTCTGCATTAAGATGGGCAGCGATGAGAGCCATTTTAATGTTTCAGTAGGAAGTGATGGACAAAGTCACAAGACAGTGTCCACAAACCACAACCTTTTTGAAGAGAAAGGAGAGCCGAATCGCGAAGCGGTATCGAACCGAGGTCCTTCCGCTGACCAGCCTAACGCCTTACCGCTAGGCCAAACCGGCTCACTGTACCGGCCTAGCGCCTTGGTCATCAGTTATCAGACAGACGTAGGTTCGAGTCCGCTCACCTTTCTGCTCTAAAGTTCCGGTTTATGCCCCCGCACAGCCAATGAAACGTGAACACGGCTCACTTCGCTGCCCATCTGTATGCAGGATCATTCTGGCGGTGACAGTGCAGAGCTGGCTAATAATAAGGAAA
>JABMCL010001836.1:177500-202500 GCA_018857735.1 Alviniconcha marisindica | reverse complement strand
TCTCCTAGCGGCGGGGCGGATTGACATATACTCCTCGAGTTTCGGCTATTCACCCCTTCCTAGGCTATTCACCCTAGCTTCCAAGGCTGTTCACCCCTTCCTAGGCTATTCACCCTTTCCTTCCTAGGCTGTTCACCCTTTCCTTCCTAGGCTGTTCACCCTTTCCTAGGCTATTCACCCATTCCTAGGCTATTCACCCTCCCTTCCAAGGCTGTTCACCCCTTCCTAGGCTACTCACCCTACCTTCCTAGGCTATTCACCCTAGCTTCCAAGGCTGTTCACCCCTTCCTAGGCTACTCACCCTCTCTTCCAAGGCTGTTCACCGTACCTTCCTAGGCTATTCACCCTACCTTCCTAGGCTGTTCACCCTTTCCTAGGCTATTCACCCATCCCTAGGCTATTCACCCTCCCTTCCAAGGCTGTTCACCCTACCTTCCTAGGCTATTCACCCTACCTTCCTAGGCTATTCACCCTAGCTTCCAAGGCTGTTCACCCCTTCCTAGGCTATTCACCCTCCCTTCCAAGGCTGTTCACCCTACCTTCCAAGGCTGTTCACCCTACCTTCCTAGGCTATTCACCCTACCTTCCTAGGCTGTTCACCCTTTCCTAGGCTACTCACCCTAGCTTCCAAGGCTGTTCACCCCTTCCTAGGCTATTCACCCTCCCTTCCAAGGCTGTTCACCCTAGCTTCCAAGGCTGTTCACCCTTTCCTAGGCTATTCACCCTCCCTTCCAAGGCTGTTCACCCTACCTTCCTAGGCTATTCACCCTACCTTCCTAGGCTGTTCACCCTTTCCTAGGCTATTCACCCATTCCTAGGCTATTCACCCTCCCTTCCAAGGCTGTTCGCCCTACCTTCCTAGGCTATTCACCCTACCTTCCTAGGCTGTTCACCTTTTCCTAGGCTATTCACCCATTCCTAGGCTATTCACCCTCCCTTCCAAGGCTGTTCACCCTACCTTCCTAGGCTATTCACCCTACCTTCCTAGGCTGTTCACCCTTTCCTAGGCTATTCACCCATTCCTAGGCTTTGTACATGTGGTTAAAGGCAGAAGTGCAGTTGCTCCATTGGTAGGGAGAGGGTGACAGAAGTCTTAAAGAAAGGAAAGGGTGACAGGAGTGCAGTTACTCCTTTGGCAGGGAGAAGGTGACATAAGTCTTAAGGAAAGGAAAGGGTAACAGGATTGCAGTTACTCCTTTGGCAGGGAGAGGGTGACAGAAGTCTTAAGGAAAGGAAAGGGTGACAGGAGTGCAGTTACTCCTTTGGCAGGGAGAGGGTGACAGAAGTCTTAAGGAAAGGAAAGGGTGACAGGAGTGCAGTTTCTCCTTTGGCAGGGAGAGGATGACAGAAGTCTTAAGGAAAGAGAGGGTGACAGAAGTCTTAAAGAAAGGAAAGGGTGACAGGAGTGCAGTTACTCCTTTGGCAGGGAGAGGGTGACAGAAGTCTTAAGGAAAGGAAAGGGTGACAGGAGTGCAGTTACTCCTTTGGCAGGGAGAGGGTGACAGAAGTCTTAAGGAAAGAGAGGGTGACAGAAGTCGTAACGAAAGAGAGGGTCTCAGAAGTCTTAAGGAAAGAGAGGGTGACAGAAGTCGTAAAGGAAAGAGAGGGTGACAGAAGTCGTAAAGGAAAGAGAGGGTGACAGAAGTCGTAAAAGAGGTGACACAAGTCTTAAGTCTGTGCGTGTATGTGTGTGTGTGTGTGTGTGTGCACTGGACTGATGCATCAGCCGCGGTGCAGCGAGTGCGGTATGAGTCACCAGCCGTCACACCGAGGCCCGTTAGTGCCCACGTACCAACCGACTGGCCACTTCGGGCCCTGCTGATCTCACCTGGATGCTGCCTTTGATTGCGGCATTGATCACGTGCTGGCACAGTTTATGACTCCATCACCATGGACACCCACGCGGACACAGGCGTGCGCGTGCCTGCCCGAGGGCGAGGGGCTTTGCTCAGTTTCAGAGTGTGAGGTCATAGGCGAGCGCGCACGCACGTGCGCGGTCCTCTCTGTCTCTGTCTCTGTCTCTCTGTCTCTCTCTCTCTCTCTCTCTCTCTCTCTCTCTCTCTCTCTCTCTCTCTCTCTCTCTCTCTCTCTCTCTCTCGCAGTTGGTCGATCGACCTCTCTTGACCTCTGACAGGTTGTCCGACAGGCATTCGTGCTTAAACCTTTATTCGTGGGTAATAGTCAGTCTACGACCCCCACCCTCTCTCTCTCTCTCTCTCTCTCTCTCTCTCTCTCTCTCTCTCTCCTGTGACAGGTTGCCCGACAGGCATTCGTGCCAAAACCTTTATTCCTGGGTAATAAAGTTCAGTCAGTCCACGACTTCTCTCTCTCTCTCTCTCTCTCTCTCTCTCTCTCTCTCTCTCTCTCTCTCTCTCTCTCTTCCCCGCCTCGATCCCCCAAGTGCTGTAAAGCACTGATCCAGAAGTGAGTCGAGTAGGTCAACAGCCTTTGCTTTCGGCCCCACAACCGTCCCACAGTGTCCCACTTGCTGGTTCCTGCAAGACTGAGCAGAGTACAAAACGCCATAGGGGCGGAGCAAGGCTTAGTTGGAAGGCTTCCACTTCAAACGCAAAGGTCGTGAGCAGCACTTGATAATGTCGGAGACCCGTCATTATTATGGATGGTTGGGGGAAGGAGTGTGTGTGTGCGTGTGTGTGTGTGTGTGTGTGTGTGTGTGTGTGTGTGTAAGTCTCTCTCTCTCTCTCTCTCTCTCTCTCTCTCTCTCTCTCTCTCTTTTCTCTCTCTTCTCTTCTGTGTTGCGAGTTGTGTGTGTGTGTGTCTCTTCTCTCTCTCTCTCTCTCTCTCTCTCTCTCTCTCTCTCTCTCTCTCTCTCTGCATGTGTGTGTGTGTGTCTCTCTCTCTCTCTCTCTCTCTCTCTCTCTCTCTCTCTCTCTCTCTCTCTCTGCGTGCGGGTTGTGAGTGTGTGTGTTGGGTATTGTTTTGTTGTTGTTTAGTGGTTTGGTTTGGTTTGTGTTTTGTTGTTGTTGTTTTTGCTGGGGAAGTAAGGGTGGGGGGCAATCTTGACCAAGAAGCCCGCGGCGACGCCTCCCCGCAGCTTAAATCGCACGACAGCTAGGAGCCAGCCTTTTGCAGAGGCAACAACAACACAAAGGCCGCACAGGACTGACGAAACCGACGACATAAATAACCTACTGGTCCTGTGCAGAGAGCAAGCGAAAGGTCGCACACATCACTGACATAAATAGACCCGTCTCCACCGGGGTGAAAAGGTCACACATAGCGCTGGCATTAGCAACGGCTCTGATGCGGTCCACCTAGGGACCGGACCTGTGAGTAAGTAGTATGTGATGGGCGTCGCAATGGATCTAGTGCATAATAATAATCATAATAATAATAATCATAATAATAATAATAGCGGTGATTCGTGTAGCGCTGTTTCGCTGACAAGCGTGAGCACACCCTGCGCGATACAAGATCAGTGGCGTGTGTAGTTTAAACCGCAAAAATAACTATTCGGTTGATAGTCGGAATATTGTTTTCTTTGCACACCATGCGCGCGCGCGCGTGCGCGCATGCGCGCGCGCACACCCACCCACGCACGCACGCACACATTATATAGATAGAATATTGTGTTCCTTGCACACCACACACACACACACACCACCACCACCACCACACCACACCCCACACCACATTACACCATACCGCACCACCACCACCACACACACACACACACACACACACACACACACACACACACACACACACATATACATACATGCTTGCACAACACACGCATGCACGTGCACACACACACACACACACACACACACAAACATACACCCACACGCTCACACAACACACACACACTCACACAACACATGCATGCACGTGCACACACATACACACACACGCTCGCACAACACACACACACTACATGTAATCTAGAGGTCAGTTTTGTGTAAATGAAGTAAGGTGTGGAAATCAGATCTGTGCAGAGTGTGACTGAGGAAACAAACAGGACGTGGGGAACAAACAGACATGACTGGGTAAACAGACAGGACTTGGGGAACAAACAGACATGACTGGGTAAACAGACAGGACTTGGGGAACAAACAGACATGACTGGGTAAACAGACAGAACTAGTGGAATGAACAAACATGATGAGGGTAAGCAAACCTGACTAGTTGAGCCAACATGACAGGGGACACAAACGTGGCTAGGGGAATAAATGAATGTGACTAGGAGAACAAGCAAAAATGTCTGGGGGACCGAAGGACATGGGAAGGGGGTGGGTGGGGTGAGGCGGGGGGGGGGGGGGGGGGGGGCTTAAACTTGATGGAGTTTAAACTTGATGGAGTTGGGACCAACATGATGGGGGGAAAGTAACTAACAGAGTGTGGCAGCTAGTATTTGTGTGAACCATACGGGCACCATTGTGATTTCAACTGCATTTTCTTCTTACTGTTTATGCACGTGATTTTATGAAGTTTTTATTCTAATTAAGTGAGTGAAACTGTGTGGTATTTAATTCCGTTTTTATGTACTTGTGATTATTTGTCCAAGGCAGACAACTGGATTTCCCTTTTAAGGATTAATAAAGTATTGTTGTACTGTATTTTTCCAGTGTATTAACTAGATGTTTTTGTTTTTGTTGGTTTCAGTCTTCCCATGCAGAGCACAGTGTGATACAGGCCTTGAAGAATCTGTCTGATGCACAGGTTAGTTCCGCTTAGCTCTCTCTCTCTCTCTCTCTCTCTCTCTCTCTCTCTCTCTCTCTCTCTCTCTCTCTCTCTCTCTCTCTCTCTCTCTCTGCTATCAGCCTCTCTCTGTCTCTCTCTCTCTGCTATCAGCCTCTCTCTCTCTCTCTCTGCTCTCTGCCTCTCTCTCTCTCTCTCTCTCTCTCTCTCTCTCTCTCTCTCTCTCTCTCTCTCTCTCTCTCTCTGCTATCAGCCTACCTGTAAGGGGAGAAATAGTGTTTGGTTTTTTTGGTTTTGCTTTGTTGAGCGAAGGGAGGCAATTATTGCACACATAATCCTAGATGTAACACAGTGATTTCCCTTGATACGTTTCTGGTTGTTTGTGTGTGTGTGTGTGTGTGTGTGTGTGTGTGTGTGTGTTGTTGTTGTTGTTGTTGTTGTGTTTTGCTTTTTGAGTGGTACCCAACAGGGAATGAATATCAACTAAAGTAAACATGGTGCTTAACGTCCACAGAAACCACAAGGCTTATTAGGGACGGGGAAAGGGGGTATGGAGATGGGGGAAGAGGGAGATTATGTACCTATCGCTACACTGTCACCACCAGAATGATTCCTGCATTAAGACGGGCAGCGATGAGAGCCATTTTAATGTTTCAGTAGAAAGTGACGGACAAAGTCACAAGACGGTGTCCACAAACCCCAACCGTTTTGAAGAGAAAGGAGAGCCAAAGCGGTATCAAACCGAGGTCCTTCCGCTTACGAGCCTAACGCCTTACCGCTAGGCCAAACCGCCTCTCAATATCAACTAGTATTAGTGGTGCTTATATATAGTGCCTGCTTGGCAGTTTTACACCAGTTTTCTTTGACAGGTCATTTTGATGTGTCGTTGCTTTCTTGAAACGGCTGTTGCCTTTATTCTCTTCTTTTGTCACTTTCTTCATCTTTTTCCCCTCCCTTCTTTTTTGGGTTTTTATTTCTTCAGCCATGAGTTGCATGTTTCAGTGTTGTCGTATGTATGCAAAGTACATGTCTGTTGCATTGAGTTTCATGGGTGTTTCTACGTAGTTAGGACACTGTCCAGCGCCAGGAGCTTGTAATGTTTTTTTTCCGAGGATATAGCACTGTAAAATACTATATGAGTATGTCAGGAGTTCAGAAGCTGTGTGAAAGTGGAGGTAGCCATCCTGGGTTCCCGTCCCTAATAAGCCTACAGTTTCTGTGGACGTAAAGCAACGCTTCAAGAACAATTTGAGCATGAACTGCGTGGTGGAGATTGAATTGTGTGGATAAGGCGTTTCCTCTTGACCATGTCCTGATTCACGTCTTGTGCAGATTCACGATTTTCTGTCGGGCAAGTGCCCGCTGACACTGGCAATTCGCCTCGGGGAGCACCTCATGTTCGTCCAGCTTCAGCTGTCCACAGCACCCTCCCGCTCCCTGTCCCTCCAGTCTACGCACCCCTCCTCCCCCACCTCCTCCTCCTCCTCCTCCTCCTCCTCCGCCGCCTCCCCCATGCCAGCGACCAGCCCGGCATCGGGTGCAGGATCAGCGGCACCTGCGAGCGGTGAAGAGCGCCCCCTGTTGGTGCCGACCATTAGCCCTGTGTCTGTGCTTCAGGCCAGCCAGAACCTGACGGAGAAGCTGAAGGAGCTGACGCAACTGACGCAGCAAACTGTGAGTGTACCCCGGGTGGAATGTTTGCGTGGGTTGTTGCCGAGTGTGTATCATGTCAGGAGAGTCATTTTTACGCTCGCTCATATTGTGTATGCGTGCGCGTGCGCACATGCTCATGCATTGAGGTGTGACTCATGCATGCACGCGTGCACACACACACACATGCATACACGCATGCACATACACATGCCCCCCCTCCACCACCACCACCCCACACACACACACATTTACACACACTCTGTTGTGGGGTGGTGATTGAAGGGGAGGGGGTGGGGTGGGTGGGGGGGAGGGGGAGGAAACTTAGAGTACCATGTTGTTGGCAGAGGGGGGAGAGAGAGAGAGTGTGTGTGTGTGTGTGTGTGCGTGTGTGTGTGTGTGTGTGTGTGCAAGAGAGAGATGGAAGAGACTGACAGGCAGACAACTAGAATTTTGAGAGCTAACAGAGAGAGGTAGCAAGCTGAAGCGCTCACCCAGCATATCCAGCACCATATCAGCCTTGCTTACTTTGTCACGACACGTACACATTAATTAGCGTTTGACAGCATCAGTTTAATTACGGCAGTATACTTTAATCAGCGTTTGACAGAATCAATTTAACTACGGCAGTTTTTGTTAATTAGCATTGGACAAGCAACAATTTAATTATGGCAGTTTACGTTGATTAGCATTTGACAGCATCAATTTAATTATGGCAGTTATGTTAATTAGCATGTGACAGCATCAGTTTAATTATGGCATTTTACGTGTGTCTCCAGCTGCGGGCCGGAGTTGAGAGACCTCAGGCTGTTCCCTCCATGCCCCCCACCCCGCCCCCCTCCCCACCACCCAGCCCAGGGGCCGTCATCGACTCCATGCAGCATGTGGGCAAGGGAATCTACTCTGGTACCTTTTCTGGTGAGTGCAACGTTGATCTGTAATCTCTCGGTTATTGTTGAACCATTTTAAGATTCAGATCATTGAGTGTGGTGGTTTTTTTTGTTTTTTTAAAAATTGTTTTGTTGTTGATGTTTTTTGTTGCTATTGTTGTTGTTGTTTTGTTTTTTTTGGTTTTTTTTTGGGGGGGGGGTCATAATTGTTTTATGTTTATTTTGTTATTGATGTGTGGAGATTTTTGCTGGGGGGGGTCAGGGGGGTGCAGGTGTGCAGCTGTTTGTGTCCCACTGGTGTCCCATGCTCTGTACACTGTTAATGTCCCACTCGTGTCCCATGCTCTGTCCACTGTTAATGTCCCACTAGTGTCCCATGCTCTGTACACAGCCAATGTCCCACTAGTTTCCCACACTGCACACCACTAATGTCCCACTAGTTTCCCACACTCTGCATACCACTAATGTCCCACTAGTGTCCCACACTGCACACCAGAAATGTCCCACCAGTGTCCCACACTGCACACCACTAATGTCCCACCAGTGTCCCACACTCTGCACACCACCGGTGTGCCACACTGCACACCGCTCATGTCCCACCTGCGGCTGTTGTTGCAGGCACCTTAGATCCCCGCCTCCAGGACAGGAGCGGGCAGCCTCGCCGGGACGTCAACACCATCCTGCACATCCTCCACGACCTGCTGGTGGCCCAGCCCAGCAGCCGCATCTCTTCCCGTCGCCACGGCAACCCCCCGCCTCCCTCCCCTGGCTCTCTGGCTGAGGGTGGGGGCGAGGACGCCGCCATGCGCGACAAGGTCCAGCACGTGCAGAGGATGCTGGAGCTCCGTCGTCAGCGCCGCCTGGCCCGGCGGCAAAACCAGCGACCCTACCCCTCGCCGACTCACCACTGCCACGGGGGCCCGTCGTTGCAGTCCTTGTCGTCTACCTCCTCGTTTTTGTCCTCCGACCCCAGCACCCCGCACACGGCTTCCACCCCCACCACCACCGCTGCTGCTGCCGCCGCCGCCACTGCTACCAACCATGCGGAGAACGTGGAGACGTCCAACTACCGCAAGCCCAACATGGAACAGGAGACGGTGGCCGTATGAGGTCTGGCCAAGGCGCGCGGCAACGTGTTGCTCGGGTCGATTTTTTTCCGTTTGGGGTTGGCCTCTTCCCATGGAGGCTTGTTGGTGCACAGCTCAGCGGCTGCACGATTTGGTGAACCCACAGCTTGGCTGTTGGGTGTTTTGTTTGGGAGGCGGTCAAGCCTGACCCTCCTCTGGCTGATCGCTGATGTTTGCAGCAAGGCGGGTTTTGGCGGCCTTACTTGGAGGAGAGCTTGAAGAAGGGAGGAGGGAATTTGGTTGGCCAGTCGGCTCATGGCGTAATGAGTGCCCTGTGGTTGGCGTGGCAGAGTAAGTACCCTGTGGAGGGCGGTCGATGCCCAGCACGAGGGGGCAGCCGACGTCACCTTGTCTGCACCCCGTGGGTGATATCACACTGCCGATGCCGTTTGTGATACTGGATGATGGGTCAAACCACAGCGGTGGCTTGTTGTTGTTGTTGTTTTGTTTCTGTTCAAGGGATGACGCTCGCTCATGTCGAGCAGAGCCGAAATCTCGACAGCGGATGCAATTTTTGGTTCCCTCGCCTCCACAAAGGTAGAGGTTTTTGTCACGCGTGGTTTTTTTCCTTTGGTTTTCGTTTCCATATCTTTGTCTTTACTTCACTGCAAGGGTGCTGGGTTGATGATCACCATTTTTGTTTTTGTTTTTACTCCTGAGTGTTGTATACTGTTTAAAACCAGAGGGGAGGCTATAACCATAATGCTAATGGACGTTAGCTGTTCACGGGTGTTGTTAAGAACACTTCTTTTGTAATCCTGCAGCTTGTGTGATTTAGAGATCTCTCCATTGACAAGGTACGGTAATGTTGTAATTCAGATGCAGGCAGGGGGCATCAGTCTGCAGAGTTCAAACTGCAACTTTGATTATCTCCCTTCCGCTTGGTTTGGTGTCCAGATAGGCGTGCCATGTTTTACACTTTTGGAATTGTTACTCACAATGTTAGTAACGAATTGGGTTTCTGATTATTATTTTTTTAATCTTTATGATGTACCCTACTTCCTGATTCAATCCAGCAAGTCAAAGTTCAGCTGTGATTTAAGAAAGTGTTTGTGGTACTCTCCTTAATGCCCCACCCCACTCCCCCACCCCACCTTCTTCTTTTGTTTTTCTTTTTCTTTAACTGTGTGTAGATGTATGTATGTTTATAGTCGCACACTGAACGATGCTTTCCCCAGCAAATATTTTCTTACGGGATTGTTCCTGAAACATGATGTTTCATTTGCATCAAAATTGCCGTTGTCAGTGTAAAAGTAAAACACATTATTTAGGTAGTGTTTCTACCAGTGTAGTTGGCTTTGACCAGTCCTGTGACGTGGGAAAGCCCTTGTATCACAAGCCCACCTGTACGTTTTACTTCATTTAGGAAACGAGTTGCGTTTGTTTGAGTTTTCTTCCAGCTGATGGCCCACACCCTTGTGAAGCATTTGGAACTTGTTTTGAATTTTTGATCTGTTTCTTTCATCAAGTTTTTATATTGCTTTTGGCAATAGCTGAGTATCAGTTTGCACTGTCTTTGCTGAGGACGACTTAAGTTTGCTGGTCTATTGTGTTTGGATGTCCTGGTTCGTAGTTTAGTTAACTTCATTCACTGGTTTTATGAGGAGCATTTGTTTGTTTTATTCAGCGCATGGAATAGCAGATGCTTGTTTTATTCCACACAGGGAATAGCAGATGCTTGTTTTATTCCACACAGGGAATAGCAGATGCTTGTTTTATTCCGCACAGGGAATAGCAAATGTTTGTTTTATTCCACACAGGGAATAGCAGATGCTTGTTTTATTCCGCACAAGGAATAGCAGATGCTTGTTTTATTCCGCACAGGGAATAGCAGATGTTTGTTTTATTCCGCACAGGGAATAGCAGATGTTTGTTTTATTCCCACGGGATAGCAGATGCTGTTTTATTCCACACATGGAAGAGCAGATGCTTGTTTTATTCCGCACATGGAATAGCAGATGCTTGTTTTATTCCGCACATGGAATAGCAGATGCTTGTTTTATTCCGCACAGGGAATAGCGACTGCTGTTCCTCCTGTATGAAGTAGTCAGGATCATTCTGTGGTGAATTTGGTGGCCAGTATATGCATTTTTTTGCAGAATGTTTTCCGTTTTCGAGGGCCATTTGCTCATGGGGTAGGGGACAGCAGTGTTTTTCGAAGCATGATGTTGATACAGGTCAGCGACAAGGTATGTGCTGGTCACACCACTGTTTCTGTTGATGCCAGGTATTGACGCATTGTTGAAAAAGATTGTGTATAACTCTCAGTACCTGTATTTTATTTACCTCGGCTTGGTTTTGATGCTGTGTGTGCGCGTGTGTGTGTGTGTGTATCCATGTCGTATTACTAACCTTATTTTGTCCATATCAATAAAGTTGCCCCACATATATTGCAAGTCTCGGTTCTTAAATGCTTAACAGTCAGCTGCAGGAGAGTATGTAATCAAATATTTTGGTGTCGGTGCGTTTCTTCTTCTTTTTTAAATCGCCCTGATATAACCGTACCGGTTGACTGGGCATAAAACACAAACTTACTTACTTACCTACTTCTTTTTTAAATGCTGCCAGGATTACATGCATATTATATATATATATATATGTAGATATATATATATATATACACATACATACAGACCCATTTTTTGACATCAGTTTAAAAAATGTTTTGTTAAAAACAAAAAATCTTGTCTGCTGGGAACACTGTCTCCATTTTCAGAGGCATGGGGTAATCTAATAATCAAGTTACTTACTATGTTTGGCAGTGGGCTGCTTCGGCCTAATGGTATGGCGCTAGGCTGATAAGCAGGAGGACTTCAAATTGATTCCAGTCTCTCTTCCAGTTTATTTTTATTTTTTATGGACAGTGAAAAAAATTAATGGAACACTTAAATTGTTCACACTGCTGTCCACTTTTAGTGATGCCAGATCATTCTGGTGGTGGGGACACTATAGCATTTGGAGTAGTTAAGTTCCCTAACCTCTCCTCCACCTCCATGGGATTGTGTCCCCATCTTCATTACAAAAGTGGAACTGGATGTTAAACTGATTCAACAGATACATCTGGCGGAAAAAGGTAGATTTCTTAAATATTTGTAACTGGGTGTTTAAACTGATTCAACCAAAATATTATGTTTGGCTGAAAAAGGTAGATAAAAACTTTATTTTTATTTTTATTTAATTTAACTGCAAAGCACATAGAACTGAATCAAAATGTTGGATTAATTCTCCACAGCTGATTGCTTGACACCAGAATTCTGGAAATCACGCTGTTGAATGTGTGAATCTGAATGAACAAAAGTATGGAAACATTCTCCAGAAGGAAAAAAAAATAATCGCCTGAATATGTATGCATGTTTCCAACTGGTTTACTGCTTCCAGTAGGGACAAGAGTTTTGTCTGAACTAGAGTATTTTGTCTTGAATGTTGTCCGAACATGGCTACTATAATCAGATATAATCTTTATTGTTGTGGCTCGTATACTGGTGAACTGTATGCTTTATTGCGAAGCTTATTGTATTCAGATTTGTTTTTTGGATTTTTTAATTTTATTTCTAACCTGAAGTCATCAGCATTTTCATGTAAACATTAAGGAACTAAGCCTTCTCAGACTCAAATAAAAAATAACTCCTTCAGTGACTGGTCAAAACATTTTGAGACTGAAAGTACCATTGATGTGATATTGATTCTATAAGCTGTCAGCATCACCAATGCTCCTTTTTTTTTCTTCTTTTTTTTTGCTTCTTGTTTTTGTTGTTGTTTTTGCTACTTGTTTTTTGTTGTTGTTTTTTTGCTACTTTTCTTTTCATTTTTCTTTTCTTTTCATGTGCTCTTTCATACATTTTGCACAGTTTCCCTTTGTTCCAGTTTGACATCACCAAAGTGTCTTTGTCATTGTGGATCTCAGTTTTGCATACAAGTCACTGAAAGTAAAACAATGATCTTCACTTTGTCAGTTTTTTTTTCTTTTTCTTGTTTTTTCCTTTTTTCTTTCTCTGACTCTGTTGTGTTTATTTCTGTGGAGTGAACTTTTTGAAGAATGGCTGGAGCTGTTGAGTTTTTGGTACACTTGATGAAAAAAACACTAAAATACCAGAATAACACAAATTCAAACCAAACAATATTTTTTTTGGCTGGAACTGAGAAGGCTATGGTTTCTTTAGACTAACAGGCATGGTGTGAATTGTAAGCGAGAAATGTATGTTTCAGATTTTTGGATTTTTTAAATTTATTTTTGTGTGTGTGGCAGTCTGCCAGGCGTTGAAGACAAAAATTATCTGTCTGTACCTCCAGAATAAGCGTAAATGTGATCTTCAGCAATGAAAAGTAAGCATAATGAAAATCAAATATTCTCAGAGGTGTTAAGCTTTTGTTGCTGAAAGTGCATGCTTGTTTTAATTGATACGAGGTATTTCTTTACACAGAGTAAATGTATTTTTGATTCCCACTGTCAAATAATTGGTTTTGCATGCACAAGTAGGTGGGAGATGATGGTCAGCTGGGTCTGGCAGTCACTGTTTGACAATGGGTGATTTTTGTCCATGTATCTATAGACACTTTTTTGGGGTTTGTTTTTCTTTGTAGAGTGCTGTCTTTTATCATTATTTTCACCTTTTGTCTTGATTTGTATACTGGGGTACTTGCCCTCAAAATTGGCTAGCACACTTTTCACAACCACCTTGATGTGTATATGCTGTGGACTGCAGACTGAAGTTTATGTGTGGGGGTGGTGTGTGTGGGTGGGTAGGTGGGGGTGGGGTGTGCCGCGGGAATAGGAAGAAGAGAAAAACGTGAAATGGGGGTGGGGTGGGGTTTGATGTTATTGATTGTTTTTGGTGTGTGGGTTGTTTTTGTTTTTGGGGGAGTATTGATAGATCAGAGGTGGCATGAGACACTAAGAGGTGGATGGGGAGTATGTGATGAGTGGAGGTGGCATGTGTATCTCAGAGGGTTGGGGGGGTGGAGATCGTGTAGGTGCATGCAGACAATGCAGAGGGTGCGGGGGGGAGTATTGATGATCAGGAGGTGGCATGCAGACACCACCTACAGGGGGGGGGGGGGTGCAATTTGGCATTCATGTGTATGTGCAGTGGAGAGATGGACAGAAGGGTGTTGTATTCAGGGAGGAAGGTGGGGGGAGGTGGTAGTCCTGTTGGTAGCAACAACGAGATCTAGATGCAGGGAGTGGCGGATTGTGTGCTGGGGAGGGGGGTAGCAGAAACACCTTAAAAAAACAAAAAACATGTGGTGTAGAGGAGAGGCAGATATGTGGGGTAGGGAGGGGGCTAGGGGGGCATACGTGGGTATGGGGGGCAGCAGACCAGTGTTTGGTTGTTGTTTTGTTTCATTTGGGGTCGGGGTGACTGAAGCCATGCACTGATGGTACATTTGGTGTGATCAAGGATAACTGCAGAGAGAATCAGCTGTGGAAAGGGTGCGGTAGACTTCTGTTGTGTGATTGGGGATTCAGGTGACGCGCGTCAGGCCGTGCAGTAGGTTACAGTACAGTCACAGTACCTTGCCTTGTTTTCGTTGACTGCATGAAAAATGGGAGTATGAATTATCATTTTTAATCCCCCCCCCCCCCTCTCTCTCTCTCTCTCACATGAACAAAATTGACATGTTAATTGTGAACAAAAAAGCAAAAAAGGTTCAGCAGTTTGTTGTCTGTACTGATTGTTGTCACCCTCCCCCCCCCACCAAAAAAAAACAACCCAACCCAGACTAAATATAATATGTTGATTCTTATCTTCCCTATCTTCCTGTGTTACGGTAGTGTTATTACATAAAATACGGACATACCTTTAGGAAAAACGAATTTTGCATACATGTACAAAAAAATGTTCACTTTCAGTGTTTTTCTTGTGCGTATAGAACATTGCTGGTGTGATTGTTCCAATAACATTGTTATACCTTTTGTATATTTAACACAAATGTAGAACTATAAATAGATGTTCAAACTGATTAAAAATCAAAGCAAGTAAACCTGCATGTCTTTTGTTTATTTGTTTGGTGTGTGTGTGTGTGAGAGAGAGAGAGAGAGTGTGTGTGTATGTGTGTGTGTGTGAGAGAGAGAGAGAGAGTGTGTGTGTGTGTGCATACCCCTTACCCCACCCTCTCTCTCTCTCTCTCGCTCTCACTCGCTCGCTCGCTCACTCTCTGTTGAGCTGACTGACAAAATCTGGCAAAAACATTTCAACTCACAGCTTGCAGGTGGCACACAATTAAAGCTATACACAATGTCATATATACGAACACCTGAAACTGCTAAGTCTCCTGTATCTTTTCAGGTGGTACACAAAGTTATACACAATGTCGTACATACCAACACCTGACACCGCTAAGTCTCATGTATCTTTCAGGTGGCACACAAAGCTATACACAATGTCGTACATACCAACACCTGACACCACTAAGTCTCGTGTATCTTTTCAGGTGGCACACAAAGCTATACACAATGTCGTACATACCAACACCTGACACCACTAAGTCTCCTGTATCTTTTCAGGTGGTACACAAAGCTATACACAATGTACATACCAACACCTGACACCACTAAGTCTCATGTATCTTTTCAGTATCTAAAAGGTCTTGACCAACTGGTTCTGAAATGGAAAAAAAATTGTACCTCTGGTGGAGAGGATGTTTCAGAGAGGATCTGCCTCTGGTGGAGTTTATGTACCTCATATTTACCTGCATGCCAGGTGAGAGTTACTGTAGGTGACTCGGGTCTTTGTGCTACATATTTCAAGCAAGAGTTAACTCCCTTGTGTATTGGTGCAGAGAACGAATGGTGCAGGACTGATGTCGTAACACAAGAAGGAGCACAGCAATTAAGAGACCAGAATTTTTGGTGCCACAGTGAAACACGCTGATCCAGAGTCAGCAGAGGCAGAGACCTGGATCGTGCACTGGATCGACTGGCATGCTCAAGGCGGGGTTTCCTCATATGCATGGATTATGTACATAGCTGTCAACTCCTTTTGGGAGTAAACCTTAGTCCAGAGTTTGTGAACCTGTTTCCCTTATCCAGGCTGGGCTCTTTTTCTTTTTTTTTGCTGGTGGCAGCAGCATTTTGAATTCCAACCGGCACGTGTGGCAGTGGGAGGAAGAAGCAACGTTGCGCTAAATACGCATGTGCGACTTCAAATCTCACTTACAATGAGATTGCTTAGCCTCTTGCACTAGGCCAGTCAGTGTGCATTTGGCAGTGGCATGAGTCGGCTGCTCGTTCAACAGTTTTTCAATTTTTTGCTCAGTTTAAAACAACAAAATCTCATGAAAATTATGTTTTTCTGTATCCGTTTTCCAATATGGCCATATCCACCCAAAATAATTTTTAAAAAACTGTATTTTATACTGGTAAACTGTATGGGTTGACAGGTATGTATGTGGGATGCTTGATGGATCATTCCCTGCCTGAGCAGTGTTTTGTTGTTGTTGTTGTTATTAATGTTGTTTTGGTGTGTTTTTTATGGTGGAGATCACACCACACACACACACACACACACACACACACACACACACCACACACCACACACACACACACACACAATCTGAAACAAGGATAATTGCTAGCATACTGAAACAAGATCTAAACACATAAACAGCTAAAATATAAAATAAAATAAAAAACTAATTAAAATCACAATACAAATATTACTTTTGCGTTCTTTTTTACAGCTAAAATAAGAGCACACACACGCGCGCACACACTATCTCTCTCTCCCACACACACACACACACACACACACACACACACACACAAACAATCTGAAACAAGGATAATTGCTAGCATACTGAAACAAGATCTAAACACATAAACAGCTAAATATAAAATAAATAAAAAAATATTAAAATCACAATACAAATATTACTATTTGCGTTCTTTTTTACAGCTAAAATAAGAGCACACACACATGTGCGCGTGCACGTGCATGCACATGAGCCCATGCACACACATATTGCACACACGCATGTATTGCACACACGCACACATGCACATGCGCATACGCGCGCGCGCACACACTATCTCACACACACACACACACACACAACACACAACACACAACACACACACACACACACACACACACACAAACAATCTGAAACAAGGATAATTGCTAGCATACTGAAACAAGATCTAAACACATAAACAGCTAAAATAAGAAATAAATAATAAAACTAATTAAAATCACAATACAAATATTACTTTTGCGTTCTTTTTTACAGCTAAAATAAGAGCACACACACATGTGCGCGTGCACGCGCATGCACGTGCATGCACATGAGCACATGCACACACATATTGCACACACGCATGTATTGCACACACGCACACATGCACATGCGCATACGCGCGCGCGCACACACTATCTCACACACACACACACACACACACAACACACAACACACAACACACACACACACACACACACACACACATGGCTAAGAAAGACAACAAAAAAGAGGTTATACTGGTTTGAAAAGGTAGGTATGAAAGCAGGGGTAGCAAAAATGTGATGGAAAGCAAAATAGAGAGAATTCAAGATTTGTGCAGCAGAGAAGCTATTACAGGTCAAAGCACTGTTTGAAGAGGTAAGTTTTAAGACCGGTTTTCTTTTGAAGGTGGAGATGTTAAAGGTTCTATCATCTGAAGAAGAACCACGCACTGCATTACTATTTTTTTTTTTAATCTACTCTTCAATTTTGAGCATGTCGTCGGAGAATTTACTCAAATATTACAAAGTTGATAGCTCTACTCATCTTTTTTGCTTAGATTTTTTTTTTTGCACCAAAATTCGTTTTTTGGGTATAATCTGGCAAATCGATACTACAGTAACACGGTTATGTCCCTTCCGTCAAAATCTCAAAATGGCCGACGATGCGACTACGTCGAAAGATGGTAACGTATTCGATCATGTTAAATACTGTCTTGGTATGACTTCCCTTCTCTCTCTCTCCACCTTCACCCCTCCCCCACCCCCCTCAATTCTCTGGCCCTGGTGGTAATCTTCCCGTTGCATTTTCCCAGTCTGTTTCTGTTTGACCTGTATTACTATAACTATTAATGTATTATTCTATTAATTGTATTAATAATAATATTATACGTCGCGAACGTCCAGGAATCTGTCATTGGTACATTTATTTGGACAAAGACTATTGCAAAATCATAGTTCAGGAGCTGTGTGAGAGTCGAGGTGGCCGTCCTGGGCTGTCCGTCCTAACGAGCCTCCTGGCTTCCGTGGACGTAAAGATTTATTGAACCATGCTTCGGCATTGGTCACAGCGCTTGTCCCTAATATGTCAGTCGACATCTGAGGACATTAAGCATCACTTCATCATCATCATTATTGCAAAACGTGAGCCGGTTTGGCCTAGTGGTAAGGCGGTAGGCTGGTAAGCAGAAGGACCTCGGTTCGAATCTGCTTCGGCTCTCCTTTCACTTCCAAAATTGTGGACACTGTCTTGTGACTTTGTCCCTCACATTAATGAAACATTGAAATGGCTCTCATCAGTGCCCATCTTAATGCAGGAGTCATTCTGGTGGTGACAGTGTAGCAATAGGTATAATAATCTCCCTCTTCCCCCACCTCCATACCCCCTTCTCCCCGTCCCTAATAAGCCTCACAGTTTCTGTGGACGTTAAGCACCATGTTTACTTACTTACTATTTTGCAAAACCATCACTCAAGAGATACCCAGCATCGATTCCTGGGCTCTCAGATCATGAGTCTGTGGCAGAAGACCTGTATACCTGTCTCCAGAGGATAAAGGAAAAACAAAGACACCACTACTTCACATTATCTCAAGCCACATGGGACGACCTCGGTACAAACCCGAAGTCGAAGCCTCTTGGAGAAGATGGACCATGCAGGAGCGTACCTGAACACAGTAAACATGCACAGGGGTGTCGTCGCATGGTTTACATCACGCAACAGGACCTTGCTGGAGTACAGGGCAACAGTATGGGATCCATGCATTAAGCAGGATGTTGACCAACTGGAGCGGGTACAACATCAAGGAGCCCTTTTCATTTTAATAATGATATAATAATACAAAACACTTACATAGCGCCTAATCCAACTAGACTGGCTCAAAGCACTTCACAATTCAAAACAAGAATGAACATCAGAATCAATACATGAAACATGCATGTATACACCAGATGATCCAAGTTCCAACGCCAACAGCAAAGTGCAGGCAAACAAATGAAACATGCACACATGTCACATCAAGTGATCAACTGTCAAGAGGCACTACAGGTGTAGAGAGCCAGGATGTGTGGGAGATTGGGTGCATGCTCCAGAAGCTGAGCCTGCCATCATTGGAGGAACGACGGGAGCAGCAAGTTGAGCGACGACGCACTGCTGTCTACAAAGGACAAAGTACAGGATTATTGATGGCCACATCCTGAGCCATTCCACCAGAGAACTTTCTGATGCCAACAGACACAAACTGCAGAAGAATCTGCTCAGCCAGTTTCAAGCATTACAATTCTGACAACACCATCACCATCACCAGATATGAACTCTGCAACTCATGGCTTCAAGTTCAAGATCCTAGGCAGCAAGAGTTGAGTAGTACAAGAGCTCATTTTTAGAGCTCATTCTTCGTAAGAACTGTTTTCTCAGCATTTGCTCATCTTATTAATTAAATGGTGGAAAAACAGGCAAACATGGAACAGTCCAGAAGCTTAAACCAGTTAATAGTTATGGCCACACAGATTTTTAGGTCTCAAAGTCAAACATAAATTTGGAAAAATGTGAAATATTTATGCTTAAGCCCATTCTTAATTGGGCGAATGTTTGTTCGCGAACCTAGTTGGAAGTATTCAGCGAACCTAGTTGGTTCAAACTTTTCTTCGCGAATCATTGTTTGAACTTTTCTTCGCGAACCTAGTTGGAAGTATTCGTCGAAGCTATATTCGGGGTCCAAAAAGTTTCACTCAGCATGTTCTGGGAACATTCGCCCTTTTCGACGAACATTGCCTCTGATTGGCTGAGAGCAGAGCTCTCCTGTGGATGAAGAAAAAATAAAAATAAAAATGGATGACAATTGACAGTGTCGCTAGGTTCTTCACTCTTTTCAGAGGGAATTTGTTGACTTGTGGGAGGTGCAGCCTTATCTCGGAGACCCACAATGAGATATTAGTTAGTTGAATTACCCTGTGACTCAGTGTGAGGGATGATTAAAGTATATTGACTTGACTTTAGCCTACATTTTCGATCATGCTGTCTGCTGCGCGTCTGCCCCAAGTTCAGGCCGAAGCTTGCATCTCATTACAAGCCAGTTGAGAACAAGTAAATTCTTCAAACTGTCTGAACCATGTTCGGCGAACTAAACATTCAATTAAGAAACGAATCATAGTTCAGCAAACTGTCCGAAGTATGTTCAGCGAACAAACATTCGCCCAGTTAAGAACAGGCTTTGTGAATCTTTTTTACTTTCACTCATTTCAGGCTCACAAAAGAAGGCAAAAACCTTTTGACTTCATGGCAATGTTTCAAGAGGCACGGCAAACTGCCATAGACAGAACTCAAACATCAACAGGTAAGGATTGATCTTTAATTAAAGAAAATGTGCTAGATGGTTGTGATAGATCATACCAATCAGATGAGTAGATTTTTTAGATTTTTTTAACATATATATATATATATATATATTATATATATATATATATATATATATATATATAAGTTTTATGAACAATAACTGAGTAACCAAGATATTGCAGAGCTTCCTCTGCATTCCTCTTTTTATGTGAGCTGTGGAGACAGGTGTTGTTTGGTGTTTTTGTTGTTGTTGTTGATTTTTAGACAAATAGTGTCTTTGTCACTGAGGGAGCCCCTTTCCATCTCCTGGTTTGGACTTGGCATGCTGTATTTGTATTTGTGGTAGAGCTTCAAGAAGTTAAAAAATGATTTAGCAAGATGTGGTGGAGCTTCAACTAGTTCAAGAGGTGAACAGTAAACAAGATGTGGTAGAGCTTCAGGAAGCTATGACTGATTATTGATTAATGATTTAAAAAAAAATTAAAAGCCAAGAGATCACTCAAGATAACTGTGTTGGAGCATCAAGAAGTAAAGGTTAAAAGGACATGCTGCAGCACCAGGAGGCATTGTCTGTCCGTGTGTCTGGGCGTTGTCTTGTATTGTTCTAAGCAACCCTTGTTTGAAACTACTACTAGTGACAATTTATGACTTAATTAGCAATGCGCAAATACCCACACACAAACCAGCGACATAAACACCCATTAATGATTAATAAGCATATTCACGCAAAGTATAGTAAAACCCTCACAGTCACATGTATACACAAATGACAGAGAAAAAGTCTGGTTTGAAAAGTAGTCAGATAGAGCATGGGGAGTTTTAGTTTTGATCAGCGTATCATCTCTCTGAGTCTCTCACTGTGTCTCTGTCTCCATTTCTGTCTGCCTTTCCACCCCTCATCTTCTCCGTTCAGAGTTATGTTTGATTTCTGGTGCCTTACCGTTACGTTCTTTTGCAGGGGATGCTGACATAGAAATGGCAGACGTGGATAAGATTGAAGAAAAGATTTCTGAGATCAACCGCAGGAAAGGCTCAGCAGGTGTGGCATCCACAGTTTCAAGGTCTGGCAACGCGGAGTCTGACAGTGACCAGGAGTCTTCATCCAACGGGGACAAGGCCCAGATGAAAACAAACACAAGAGACAAATCCAAGCCAAAGGGCAAGGCACAGAAAGACAATTCTGGTGACCTAGTGGGTCCGCCTATGCCACCTGGTTTCAAACCAGTGACAAGGACAGGTGATTCAAACAAGGATGAGGATTCTTCAGATGATGACATTGGACCTCCCTTACCACCCGGGTTTGAATCTTCTCCTCCATCCAAAACGGTATCAACATCAGCCCTTCAGAGGAGTAATGCAGACAAAACGGACAATTCAGGTGATGGGGCTGGGGTGAACTCGGCGTCAGATTCGGAGGACGGCTCAGACTCAGAATCCGAAGAAGAAGAAGAAGTAAGAACATGCTGTGTAATGATACTGATAATAAGACTCACAAACTGAAAAAGAGAAGAAGAAAAATTACTTCTTTTTTATATTTTTTTAAATTCAGTTAGGCCACAGCCCCTTTTGAACAAGGACTAAACTGTGAATAATTGGTATGTTAGTTTGCACATCATTTCTCAAACACCATGTTATGAAAACATAATTAAAGTCAAAGACCAAGTAAAAATACTTAGATACGTGAGACAGAGAGATACGGATACGGATGATTTATTCATTTAGGCCATTGCCCCTCATGAAGGGGTGCGGGTGGATGACCTAGCACCTCACAGTACATACTATAATTGTGCCTATGAGCAAGAAAACCAACAAACTAACGACAATGTACTTGACTCCGTACTTACAATGACAGTGTGATTAAATTACACAACTTAAAGGCTTTGTATAAATACGCTGACAAATTTCTCACAATATTTTCATTGGTGGATGCCAGCAGAGACAGAGACAGAGACTCCGAGAGAGATTCGGAGGCAGTGAGTGGATGAAACTGAAAGTTTGCTTTCATAAACAGTGAAGATTCCCTTTCTGTTGTATTGGGCGATTCAGCGAAGCTGGTTTGCTAGAGTGAATGCACTTTGTAATCTTTCGCGCGAGAAGTCGCGAGAGGTCACAGCGCACTTCTGAGTAGGCGTTGCTTCACGCTGTGTATAACAGTGGAAGTTGAACCTAGAATCGTGAAGCAGTACAAATGCCAATACTGTTGCAGTTACAAAAATTATCGTGGAAAGGGGATGGAGGGTGGATTAAAAAGTGTCTTTTTGTTTTTTTGGTGACCTGAAGATTGCGAGTTTGTAGAAATAATGCGTTTTGGGGCATCCTATAGCACGAGCAACAAGTTATTACTTATTGCCAGACACATTATGACTACAGGCCTCCAAAAATGCCTTTAAAGTTGGCAGTGTAAAATTCGCAAATTCACTGTCACCGCCTTCCATTATGAAGAAAGTACGCACCAGTAGTAAAAGCAGCCAAGGGACTTAAGCGATGCCGGGCAAAAGTCAAGGGAGTTAACAACCCCACCTGAACCGCTCAATTGGTATGCTCTTAGTCTTAAGAGTCTTAGAACAAGGTTTTCTTTCATTTGTTTTGCAGATACAGATACAGAGCAAAATTCTCCTCTGTTTTGCAGAGCAAAATTACAATAATCCAAAACAAGATTTATTTTCCTGTTGTGCAAACGTTACCAAGGAAAATTCTCCTTCATTCATGTTGCAAGCATCACACAGCAGGATTCCCCTGCGTTCATATTTCTGACATTACAGACATTGTTTCTGATTCCACTTCCTTTGTGTTGCAGACACTGCAGAGCAAGATTCCTTTGAGTCATGAAGTTGTCCTCAACCATGGTTCCAGAACGGTGGGCAAAATTTAAGTTGTACAGCTACTAATCTGTAGCTCACTGGCTGTCCACATTTTCCCAGATCATGCATGCACACATGCATACACGTGCACATGCATGCATGTACATCACATGCACACATGAGCGCACACACACACACACACACACACACACACACACAGCATATGATAACAATACACAAAGAAAGAATCCAAAACTATGCACACACACACAGAAAAAGAAAAAATGTAACTGGCGCACTCACACACACAACATGCACACAAACATACATGCACGCACACACACACACAGACATGTATACATACAGAGATGCACACACACATGCATGAGCACACACACAACAGACATGTACACATACAGAGATGCACACACACACACATGCACACACACACACACACACAACAACAACACAACCAACAACACAACAACAACAACACAACACAACCAACACACCACACACACAACATGCACCACATCACCACAACACACACACAACACCACACACACAACACACACACGCACCACTCATCACCACACACACACACACACAAACACAGAAGCTACATCACACATGCAACACCACACAACACACACAACAGCTACACACATCACACACACACACACACACACACACATACACACACACACACACACACACACAGAGCAAACAACAACAAACACGTGTGCGCATGCACAATGGAAAACAGTAAGACGGAGAGAGAGAGACAGCAGCGTACTATTTAGTCTCCTACTGTCCTCCATTGTGACTACATTCAGAGTAAGCAGCATGGCAATTGATAGTTGACGGCAAGATGGACGGTAGCTGTCTTTGTCCCCCTCAGTAAACATCAGGTGCCAGGGGCCACCACCCTCGAAGGGAAGCGATGTAAAAATAAGTTGTGCAAGGCTTTCTCGGTGTGTGCTGTTCAGCTCACGGACAGAGGCTTACTTAGCTGGCGGTCCCAGCCGTCGTATATATCACAGAGCGCATGAGCTGTGTGAAAATTGAGGTGGACAACCTTGGCTCCCCATTCCCAAGCGTCCACACAGTCTTTGTGGACGTAAAGCAATACTGAAACGGAATGTCTTATATCATGAGTGGCTGATTAAAACCACATAACTTTTTTTAATTTTCCTTTATTTTTTTATTTTTTTTATGGTGGGGGGGGGGGAGGGGGTGCAATTTTGAAGACCTCATTTTAAGTACCTCGCAGGACTAAAACTAAAGGGTTAAACCCCTGATGTAATTGTTACGTTATGTTGGTCAGGTATCTGCCATGGGACTGGACCCATCAGGTGCTCGGCTAGTGACAGGTAGCCTGGACTACGAGGTTCGCTTCTGGGACTTTGCTGGCATGGATGCCAGCCTGCAGTCGTTCCGCACACTTCGGCCATGTGAAAGGTGAGCCATGGTAAGGGGGGGGGGGGTTGGTAGGTAGGCAGATGCTTGGGCAAAGGTGGAGATCAAGCCCCCCACCCCATCATTTTCACTGCTCGGTTGCAAAATGGATGTCACAGTTCGGCAGCAATCTATGTTCTGATCTGACAGCCAAATAATCATTTGTAATTACTGTTTTTTAGCGAGGAATACTTCTGTATTTTGCTTCTTTTGCTGATGTCACATTGTTGTTTTCCATTGCATCGGAACAGTCTTTGAATAAAACTGATCTGTTCCGATCAAAAAACATTAGCGAAGGAAGCCAATAAAAAAGTAATCATCGCAAAGATTTGACTTATGATTTGATGTTTTTTTTAATGTTTTTTATCTCATATGTTTGGGGGAAATGTGGATGGAGTCTTTTGTAATTATTTGGATTAAATTGTCCCCAAGTTTATTAAGACTTGCGTTTGTTTAATTTTTGTTTTGTTTTTTAACGCGAGCATGAAATCTACGTGCCTGGAGCTCATTTGAGAAAGGGCGCTCTAAGACCCCACTATTATTATTATTGTTATTATTAACTGAATTTTGATTTTTAATAGTTGTTTCTGGTATTTTCACACTGTTTCACCCCTTTAACCAACATGGTTGACTGGGTGTTACAGATCAAGTCCAGCAACCCCGTCACAAATTGTATTGACCTGAAGCCGCGGTGTGTGTGCAGCCACCAGATCCGGTCCCTGGAGTACAGTCCCACAGGGGACGTCATCCTCGTCATCTCCGGCAACGCGCAGGCCAAGGTCATTGACCGCGACGGCTTCGAAAAATGCGAGTGCATCAAGGGAGATCAGTACCTGGTCGACCCGGCCAGCACCAAGGTAG
>JABMCL010001836.1:155000-172500 GCA_018857735.1 Alviniconcha marisindica | reverse complement strand
CACAGCAAACACACCTTTGTGAGTAACTGAAGGTTTCACAGCAAACACACCTTTGTGAGTAAAATGTCCACCTCAAGTCCCTGTTTGCTATAGTCCGTAATTTGACTCTTGAGGGCGTGTGCATGTGTGTGCGTCTGTGTGCTTGGTGTGGTCTCTCTGGGCAGGATTTTGCATGTATAAATACTACTCATAATTTGTTCAGAGCTCAGGAGCTGTGTGTGAAAGTCAAGGTGGCCGTCCTGGGCTCCCCCCCATCCCTAACAGTCCGTACGGTCTCTGTGGACGTAAAACGACACTGAAGAACAGAGCTCAGGAACTGTGTGAAAGTCGAGGTGGTCGTCCTGGGCTCTCCATCCCTAGTACTGTAGTAGTCCGTACGGTCTCTGTGGACGTAAAGAGACACTGAAGAACAGAGCTCAGGAGCTGTGTGAAAGTCGAGGTGGCCGTCCTGGGCTCCCCATCCCTAATGGTCCATACGGTCTCGGTGGACGTAAAGCGACACTGAAGAACAGAGCTCAGGAACTGTGTGAAAATCAAGGCAGCCATCCTGGGTTCCCCGTCCCTAATGGTCCATACGGTCTCTGTGGACGTAAAGCAACACTGAAGAACAGAGCTCAGGAGCTGTGTGAAAGTCGAGGTGGCCGTCCTGGGCTCCCCGTCCCTAACAGTCTGTACAGTCTCTGTGGACGCAAAGCAACAGGGAACTGGAACTAATACTTTTGTCGTCTGCCCTGGTTTGCAGGTGAACGTTGCCATGCAGAACAAGACGGCTCACACGCCTGGCTCCGATACCTCCTGCCTACGCTACTCTTACGACGGGAGAGTTCTGGCGTCAAGAGGGGGTGAGCACTTCTTCTTCACACTGGTCAGGAAGATGTTTCGCTCTGGATGTTTTTCTGTCAGGGACGTTGTGCTCTTGATTGTCTTCTTTGAAGACATTTTGCTTTGTCTTCTGCAAAGACATTTTGCTCTTGGTAATGGTAGTCTTCTTAAGAAATTTTCCTCTTGGTGGTCTAGTCTTCTTCAAAGACAGTTTGCTCTTGGTGTGTGTGTGTGTGTGTGTGTATGCATGTGTGTGTGTGAGCGTGTGAGCACATTTTTGTGTATGTGTGTGTGTGTGTGTGCATGCGTGAGTGTGTGTGTCTTTGTATGTGTGTGCGTGTGAGCATGTGAACACGTTTTTGTGTATGCGTGTGTGTGTGTGTGTGTGCATGCGTGTGTGTGTCTTTGTATGTGTTTGTGTGTGTGTGTGTGTATTTTTGTGTGTTTGTGCATGCTCGCACACCCCTGTCTCTACATGCCTGTGTGCACTATGAGTACTTCGATGCAAGCTCCAGATTAACCAGTGTTTCGGCACTGCTTTCAGGGGATGGAACTCTCAAGCTCTGGGATCTGCGAAACTTCCGTCAGCCCTTGCAAAAAGCAGAAGGTCTCTTCAACTTGTTTAGCATGTAAGTCTTCTGACTCACATGCACGCACGCACACATGCACGCACGCACCCATGCACGTACGTACACACACACACACACTTTACAGATTGACTGGGGTGAAGGACAATGTTGCTTAGCTGAAATATTCTAACAGGTTCTTGAGAATGGTCTTGTGTGCTTTTGTCGTTTCTGTTGTTTGTTTTTGTCTGTTTGCTTTATTCGGGGCGACAAATACTCTCACACACAAACACACACACACAAACACACACACACACACACACACACACACACACACACACACACACACAACACACACACACACACACACACACACACACACAAAGCTCAATGCACAAGGCAGAGAGGGAAAAATCTGTACCTACCTAACAGGTTCTTGAGGATGGTCTTGCGTGCTGCTGTCATTTCAGTCGTTGGTTTTTGTCTGTCTGTTTTATTCAGGACGGACTGCATATTCAGCCCGGACGACAGGATGGTCATCACTGGCGTGTCCATGGACAAGGGGGACGACTACGGCAAAGCCGTTTTCTTTGAGCGCGACACATTCACCCGGGTGTACGAGATGCCGATCGAGGGAGCGGTAAGTGTTAGGGGTGTAGGGGATGGGTATGGTGTTTGAAGCAGCAGTTCTGCCTTAGGGCGCTTCGTTTGTTCTTGTTATCATCATGTCCCGTTTGCGTCTTTATATCTGTGCCAGTACCCATTAGAAATGCTGCAGCAGGCACTGCTTTCAAGTCAGCTCGGAAAATACGTTGATTCAGCGTGTATTACTCTAACTCAGCCCTGTTCAGTTTGATATGTGCATGGTGTGTTTGTTTGTGTGTGTGGCTCAGCATATGTGTTTGATTTTTGCTTTGTTTACGTTTTGTACATGTATATTAACCCACTCCCCCGCCTCCCATCGTGTTCTTTGTAAAGCAGTCATTTTTTCATTTTTTTTCATTTGCACTTTAGAAATGATTGTTATTTGTTAATGTTATTATATCTTGTGGCTGGGTTCAGGAGAGGGGGTAGCTGTCTCTTGCGGCATGTATTTGTGTCTGTCACTGTGCGTACCTGCTTGAATTTGGGGTCGGGGATGGAATATAGGCTCCTGGAAATGTGTATATGTTCAAGTGGGGTGGGGGTACATCTGTGTGTGTTATCAGTGTGATGCTGTCTGTGTGTGTTATCAGTGTGATGCTGTCTGTGTGTGCTATCAGTGTGATGCTGTCTGTTTGTGTTATCAGTGTGATGCTGTCTGTGTGTGTTATCAGTGTGATGCTGTCTGTGTGTGCTATCAGTGTGATGCTGTCTGTGTGTGTTATCAGTGTGATGCTGTCTCAGTGTGTTATCGGTGTAATGCTGTCTGTATGTGTTACCAGTGTGATACTGTCTGCTATGAGATCTTTGTTGTCAGATCACGCTGTAGTGTCTGCGTATTTACTGTGATGGGTGTGCAATATGTTAGAGTGGCACAGTGTATAATGTGTACCATCATGTGTGTCATCAGCGTGTGATGCAGTGTCTCTGCATATGATCTGCTATGATCATAATGATGTGGGCGTCATCAGTTTTGTGATGCAATGTCTATGTATTTGCTGTGATGAGGGTGTCATCAGAGTGTGGTGCAGTGTTTGTATGTACTATAGTATATGTGTCATCAGAATGATGCAGTGTCTCTGCGTACGATCTGCTATGATGCATGTGTCATCAGTCTGTGATGCAGCATCGCTATGTATTTTCTGCGATGCATGTGTCATCAGAGTGTGGTACGGTGTCTCTGCATATGATCTACTTTGATGTGTGTATCATCAGTTTGTGATGCAGCGTCGCTATGTATTTTCTGCAATGTGTGTGTCGCCAGAGTGTGATACGGTGTCTGTGGCACCCCAAGCTCAACCAGATGGCGCTGGGGTGTGGGGACGGCCGGGTCCATCTCTACTACGACCCCAAGAAGAGTCACAGGTCAGTGGGTAGCGCCGTCTGGCTGCAGCTAATGCAAAATGACATTTTCAAATACAGCACCCAGGAATATTGATTTTACTTGCAGCAAGGTTAAGCCACGGCTGTTTCTGAAGTTTGGAGATGACTTGCCGATGGCGGGGACCTCAGCGTCGATTACTGAAGACTGAAATGATGTTTCATATTCTGTTCTGTCAAGTTCTGTCTTAAATTGCCACACTGATCTGGAACTGGAATGTCAGAATTTCCGGTACAATTATGTATCATGTTTTAATAATAATAATAATAATAGGGAACTTATAGAGCGCTTTCAGAATCTCAAGGCGCTTTACAGCTTAAGGAAAAAAACGCAACGCACAAATACCCATAATTATACAAATCAGTAGTACACAACCCTGTTGCAGTCAGGAATGGCATGTCCCTCGTGCTACCTGCTTTGGAACTGAGCGGAACCTGTTCGTATCGTCATGTTTCGTGTTGCAGAGGCGCCATGCTGTGTGTTGTGAGGAGACAGCACAAGGCCAAGCAAGCTGAGATGGTTTTAGCGGAACACATCATCACACGTGAGTTACTCGCTGAACGCATGTGGCGCTCGGGATGTGTTTTTCCTGCATCATGTGGTTTGCTCTTTTTTTTCCTGACGTTTGTTAACATTTTGATATTTTTACCAATGTCTGTGGATGAAACGTGGAAGTTGCTTGCATAAACTGGGAGCTTGTTGGCAGCATTCAAGAATGGTATCGTTATATTGACAGTTGTTGTTGATATTACAGCTTGCAACATTTTGAAGATAAGGGACAAATTGTTTCATATTTGTGATAGTGTTATTTTTCATGCTAACAAAACTAGACTGCAGTGTGAGTCATTGACTCACATGTTCACACGATGGGAAAATGAAGAGACGGGGACATTTTAGTCAATTTTACAATATGGTAAAAGGGGGTAAATTGTGAACATTTTGCAATGTTGAGTGTTGTAACATTTCAGCACACTGCCCATGTTCATGGAAAATGAAGAGAAGGAGACATTTTGGTCAATCTTACAGGGCAGTAAAAGGGTGTAAAATGTGAACAGTTTCGCGGTGCTGAGTGTTGTAGCGTTTTAGCACACTGCCCATGTTCACATAAAAGAGAAAATGAAGAGAAGGGGACGTTTTAGTCAGTTTCACAGTACGCTAAATGTGTATAAAGTGACATTTCTGCAATGTTGAGTGTTGTAACATTTCAGCGCACTGCCCATGTTTACACAAAGGGAAAATGAAGAGAAGGGGACATTTTAGTCAGTTTCGCAGTGCGTAAAGTATGACATTTATGCAACGTTGAGTATTGTGCCATTTCAGCGTACGCACTGCCCATGTTCCGAGAGGGGCGGCCGACCAGCACACGCAAGCAAGAGGAGAAAGTGAGGAAGGACCCGGTGAAGAGTCACCGCCCAGATCTGCCCGTCTATGGCCCTGGTAAGTCACCCGGTTCACAGCAACATTGTACCAGCATCGGACGCATTCTGTGCAAAGTGCATTTAATGTCACTGTCCGGATCTTTCCATTTAGGGCCTGCCGAGTGATATCGCTCCAGTCAACGTCGTATCCCTTGCGTGACGGGTCACCACCTAGACCCGTCTGTGTTTTGCTCGGGTAAGAGGTTTGGTTCGCATCAACTGTTATGTAATGATAATAATTGTATGTGTGCTACGTCAGTACCAGACATGTCTGTGGCTCCAGAGAGAGGTCTGGTTCACAGCGACAGTATATGCGTGTACAACGTCACCGCCAGACTTGTCTGTCTGTTACTCCAATCCACACTGTGTAACCCATGCTGTCCAATCCAGGCACCGGCGGTCGTGTTGGAGCGAAGGGGGCCACGCTGTCGCAGTACGTTGCCCAGTCCATCGCCTCACGCAAACCTGACCCCTACGAGAAGGACCCGCGGGGGGCCATCCTGCGCCACGCCAAGGAGGCTGAGGAAAACCCGTACTGGATAGACACCGCCTACGCAAAGTGAGTGTGTGTTGATGACACCGCCTACACAAAGTGAGTGTGTTGATGACACTGCCTACACAAAGTGAATGCGTGTTGATGACACTGCCTACACAAAGTGTGTGTTGATGACACCGCCGACACAAAGTGAGTGTGCGTTGATGACACTGCCTACACAAAGTGAGTGTGTGTGTGTGTTGATGACACAGCCTACACAAAGTGAGTGTGTGTTGATGACACAGCCTACACAAAGTGAGTGCGTGTTGATGACACCGCCTACACAAAGTGTGTGTCGATGACACCACCTACACAAAGTGTGTGTGTGTTGATGACACCACCTACACAAAGTGTGTGTGTGTGTGTGTTGATGACACCACCTACACAAAGTGTGTGTGTGTGTGTGTTTGATGACACTGCCAACACAAAGTGAGTGTGTGTTGATGACCGCCTACACAAAGTGAGTGTGTGTTGATGACTGCCTACACAAAGTGAGTGTGTGTTGATGACTGCCTACACAAAGTGAGTGTGTGTTGATGACACCACCTACACAAAGTGAGTGTGTGTTGATGACACCACCTACACAAAGTGAGTGTGTGTTGATGACACCACCTACACAAAGTGAGTATATATTAATGACTGTTGGTGACTGCCTACACAAAGTGAGTGTGTGTTGATGACACCACCTACACAAAGTGAGTGTGTGTTGATGACACCACCTACACAAAATGAGTGTGTGTTGACGACACCACCTACACAAAGTGAGTGTGTGTTGATGACACCACCTACACAAAGTGAGTGTGTGTTGATGACACCACCTACACAAAGTGAGTGTGTGTTGATGACACCACCTACACAAAGTGAGTGTGTGTTGATGACACCACCTACACAAAGTGAGTGTGTGTTGATGACACCACCTACACAAAGTGAGTGAGTGTGTGTTGATGACACCACCTACACAAAGTGAGTGTGTGTTGATGGCTGCTGATGACCAGACTTTTTCTTTTTCTGCCTACATCTCTGCCACGTTTCCATTCCATGCTGCTGTCTTCAGCCATCTCAAGTCTCTGTTTTGCTGCCCATTTCATGTGTGTAGTTGCCTGTGGGCGTGTATGTGAGTGTGTGCGTGTGTGTGTACATGTGTGTGCGTGCGTGTATGCACTGAGAATAAGTCTCCATGGACAAGATTTGGCGCTTTACAAACACTTGAATTATCGTTGTGTCTCAGGACTCAGCCAGTGCCCATCTTCCAGCCACCGGAGGAAGAAAAAACCAAGGAGGAGGAGGACGAACCCATGTGGAAGAAGCAGAAGACTGCCTGAAGATGCACAGCCCCATGATACGTTGATTGAAATGCGCATCAAGATTTGTCGATATAAATCGATTTTTTATAAAAAAAATTATATGCTTCATGAGTTCGGGGATTTAAGGCTGTGTTTGTGTGCGTGAGTATGCGACTTAAGCGTTTGTGTGCGTGGGATGAGAGTGCTGAGTATTTTATTTTGGGGTTGGCATGAGAGAGAGGCTTTGTTGCTTAATGTCCACACACACCTCTACACACACAAGACACACCTCTGTACATACATGAGACACATCCCTCTACATACACAAGACACACCTCTGTACACACACCTGTACACACACAAGACACATCCCTCTACACACATGACACCTCTAGAGCTACACACACAAGACACCTGTACACACACAAGACGCATCCCTCTACACACACAAGACATCTCTGTACACACAAGACACATCCCTCTACATACACAAGACACTCCTCTACACACACAAGACACACCTCTGTACACAAGACACATCCCTCTACATACACAAGACACGCCTCTACACACACAAGACACACCTCTGTACACATACACGACACATCCCTCTACACACACAAGACACACCTCTACACACACAAGACACCTCTGTACACACACAAGACACATCCCTCTACACACACAAGACACCTCTAGAGCTACACACACAAGACACACCTCTCTACACACAAGACACATCTAGACACACCTCTCTACACACAAGACACATCTCTCCACACACACGTCTCTCTACACACACAAGACACACCTCTCTACACACACAAACACACCTCTCTACACACACAAGACATCTCTACACACACACACAACACATCCCTCTACACACACAAGACACACCACTGCACACACAAGACACACCTCTCTGCACACACAAAACACCTCTCTACACACACAAGACACAAATGACTAAAAGTCAGCACTCTGATAATGTGTACATGGTAAAAAAGATTTTTATTATGTTGCTTCATGATTTGGGCGTAGGCAGGATTCAGATGAAAATAAATCACCAGTAAAACAAACATAATACTGCATTTTTAGACAAAATATAACAGAATTCACACATCAACAAAAGTACATACATCAACCTTGTGACTATATAAAGGTAAAATTGCTAAAACAAATAATGTCCCTGCGTAGAGAAAAGTAGATAATAAATAGTTCATTTTTCAAAAAGGAAATATTTTTGCCCAGTGAGAAAAATGAAAAATCTTTCAAAACAGATCTACAAAATGTAAAAGATGTTGGAGGGTATCTTTGGACGGTCTATGGACCATTTTTGGCTGAGAAGTACTTTGTGGAAAGTAATTTGGCTGAGAAGTACTTTGTGAAAAGTAATTTGGCTGAGAAGCACTTTGCAAGGAGAAAGAAGTGAATTTATTCAACTTGTTTATAAAACATTTTTTTAAAGGGGGTGGGGGGTGGGGGTGTTAACAGTATTTTGTGTAGGGCACAAAACAACAACTGTACACTGTACAGGCAGCTACGTAAACAGGCAAAATACATTAAGTAACAAGCTGCTCAAGACACAGGTAGTGAAATAGGCAGCACACAGAGAAATAGCTACAGAAATAGACAGGCGGTATAAAGAGACGGCTACAAAAATCGATAGTCAGGCAGTATATAAACAAATGGGCAGTTTTATAAGCTAACAGAGCTCAGGAGCTGTGTAAAAGTCAAGATGACGGTCCTGGGCTCCCCATCCCTAATCTTCGGCAATTCAAAGTGATGTTTGTATTTCCGTTGCAAAATACGAGGGTTTGCAATTTTTCTGGAAGCTGTGTTGAAATTATTTTCCCCCAAAAAGAAAAGGAAACTAAAGAAAATGATGATTTTTTTAAAATACTGTAACTTTTCAAGAAAAAAATAAAATATATTGGACTTTAAAAAAAAAAAAGTACTGTTATCAATATCTGAGTGTAAACAGGTCTGTATAAAACTTTTTCCGTCGATAAAGCTCTTCCCCCATGGCACTTAAAACATCCACAAGACACACTAATTTTGCGTAAAAATCTGAATACATGTTTGTGTGCATCAGTTATAAACAATCTGTGTCCATTGTTGTGAAACAATTTCATGGATTAGCAACAGCGTGCTCGATAATGCTGAGAATCAAAACAACCTGAACTTGGTATAATAGTGACCGGTCCAGGATCGAACTCTGGACGGCTTCTTTAGTGCACGACACAGACATTACGTGTTTAAAACCTAGCAAGGTTTTGTTTAATGAATTCAAAAAATGAAGCGAATATAGCACAAGAGAAGGGAAAAAGGTATTGTAGAGACTGTAAAGGGGTAAAATATCTTAAATATTGTGTGAGGTTTCGCAGGTACACACACATACAGGTAGTAATGCTGCAAAGGTTAATCCATAATGCTGCGTATATAACAATTTGACAGGTATAAATGGGCCACATTATTATAAACTAGTCAAAACAGACAGCACAGTGCATGGAGAAAACAAAGGACCGTGTGTGTCTGATGAGAAGGTCTACGTCATGCAGTAAATGGAAGCGGCAGATTTCATCGCAAATTGCACTGAAACTAGTTCCTACATACAGCATCATCAGCAATAGTCACAGCTCCATTATTAACCACAGCAACAGTGATAACCACAGCTATAGTGATAACCACAGCGATAATGGTAATCAAATCTAACCACTGCAGCAATGATAATCAAAGATAACCACTGCCGCAATGATAATCAGAGATAATCACAACAGCAGTGATAACCACTGCAGCAATGATAATCACAATGATAATCAAAGATAATCAAAGATAACCCCAAGAGCAGTGATAACCACAGCAACAGTGATAATCACAGCACAATGATAACCACAACAGCAGTGATAATCAAAGATAACCATAGCAGTGATAATAACCACAATAGCAATGATAATCAAAGATAACCAGAGCAGCAGTGATCACCACAACAGCAATGATATTCAAAGATAACCACAGCAGTGTTAATAACCATAACAGCAGTGATAATCAAAGATAACCAGAGCAGCAGCGATGACCACAAGAGCAATGATAATCAAAGATAACCACAGCAGTGATGAAAACCACAACAGCAGTGATAATCAAAGATAACCAGAGCAGCAGTGATAACCACAACAGCAATGATAATCAAAGATAACCACAGCAGTGATAACCACAACAGCAGTGATAATCAAAGATAACCACAGCAGCAGTGATAACCACAACAGTGGTGATAATCAAAGATAACCACAGCAGTGATAACCACAACAGCTGGTGATAATCAAAGATAACCAAAGCAGCAGTGATAACCACTGTGCAGCAGCAATGATAATTGAAGATAACTACAACAGCAGTGACAACCACAGCAGCAGAACTGAAAGCAAGACTGACCGGTACCACTACACGATTACATACTGAGACACCTCACTTTGACACCACTAACATAAACACCAATGGTTTGAAAGAATATTGGGGGGGGGGGGGGGGGGGGGGCAGCTCTGGAACTGTGTGAAAGTCGAGGTGGCCATCCTGAGCTCCCTGTCCCTAATAAGCCTGATGGTTTCTGTAGACGTAAAGCAACACTGAACTGGTGTGGGGGGGGGGGGGGGGGGGGGGGGGGGGGGATTTGATTCGTTTCAAATTTTGTTTCCCCGTTAATTTTTTTGCTTCTTTTGAACCCAAACAGTAACTGACTTACCATTAAAAAAATATATATATTAAAAGAAAACTGAATGACCTGGTAGTGGCACAAGAAAAGGCCAGACTTTCACGAAGTTCACGATGAGTTGATCAGTAAGGTGCCTGAACACCATTTGCTTCTCTCTTTTTTTTTCTCTTCTTCTTCTTCTTCGTCTTCTTCTTCTTCTTCTTTTCTCATCCTTTTCCACTTGATTTTTGGTCGTGTTTGTTAAAAATCAACATTTAGCAGTCACAAAAACATGACCGTACTGGCTGACTGGGCATAAAACACCAAGTTACTGGCTTACGTAGTTGGTTCCCCATAATTTTTTGCCTTGTATTTTCTCCACTCTGATCATATTCATTGTCAGCATACGCCCACAGAAGCCGTTTCATTCCTTCACATCATTTACCTCTGCAACCCCGCCCCCATCAATGTCTTAACTGCGCTTATAACATGTCATAATCCGGAGCATCTCCCTCCACCAAAAAAAACCAGCATACAAACGCTGCCTCCATCACTGCGTGTTGATGCCGTGTCCTGTACAAACTAAATGTAAAATCAACACAAACTCTCACCATAAAACTGTACTAATACCTGGAGAGAGAAAAAACTTGATCATGAACGGCAAAAAAAAAAAGAAGAAGAAAAAAGTCAGTGCATGTCAGCGATGCGTGCCAACACATCCAAGACCTGAGAATCGACGTTTATGGGTGGAGCTGAGACTCTCTGGGCCCCACATTCTGCGAGGGCATGGCGGGTGTCGGACTCCAGTTGAATTGCATCCCGGACGAGGTTCAAGACGTTGTCGTGCGTGATGTAGTGCACCCCAAAGTTGACGTAGATCTGCTCAGCCAGCTTCCGGCGGTAAAAATCACCGCGGTCACCATTGCAATTGACATCGTCATGGTTTCCAAGAAGATAGTCCACAACCTGGAAGAAGAAGAAAATGCCCATGAAACACACACACACACACACACACACACACACACACACACACACACACACACACACACACACACACACACACGCGCACACACTCACACACACACACACACACACACACACACACCACACACCACACACACACACACACACACACACACACACACACCCACACACATACACACACATACACACACCCACACTCACACACACACTCACACACACACACACACACACAAGGCTAGTGTAATGAAAACAAGCCCTCATTCACCTCATAGATATCAGCCAGGATAGTGTAATGAAAACAAGCCCTCACTCACCTCATAGTTCTATATCAGCCAGGCTAGTATAATGAAAACAAGCCCTCACCTCATAGATATCAGCATGACTAGTGTAATGTAAACAATCCCTCACTCGCCTCATAGGTATCAGCACGACTAGTGTAATGAAAACAATCCCTCACTCACCTCATAGATATCAGCACGACTAGTGTAATGAAAACAAGCCCTCAGTCACCTCATAGATATCAGCACGACTAGTGTAATGAAAACAAGCCCTCACTCACCTCATAGTTCTATATCAGCCAGGCTAGTGTAATGAAAACAAGCGCTCAGTCATCTCATAGATATCAGCACGACTAGTGTAATGAAAACAAGCTCTCACTCACCTCATAGTTCTATATCAGCCAGGCTAGTGTAATGAAAACAAGCCCTCACTCACCTCATAGATATCAGACAGGCGATGATGCCTGGTCAACAGCATGGTGTTGTTCATCAGCAGAATGAAGCGCTCGATTGCCACGATGGCGATGCGGTTCAGCTGGCAGACAGATGCAGCGCGATCGGGCCGGGCCGTGTAGTACTTTGTTCTGGGTGTGCTGGCTCGCAGCAGCTCATAGCCAAGCTGAGACATCCTGCACCTGTCGTTTACATAGCCAAGCTGAGACGATGATGATGATGAAGTGATGCTTAATGTCCTCAGATGTCGGCTGACATATTAGGGACAAGCTGTGACCAATGCCGAAACAAGGTTCAATATAGCTTTACGTCCACGGAAACCAGAAGGCTCGTTAGGACGGACAGCCCAGGACGGCCACCTCGACTCTCACACAGCTCCTGAACTATGTCAAGCAGAGACATCCTGCACCTGTCATTTATATAGCCAAGCTGAGTCATCCTGCACCTGTCATTTATATAGCCATGCTCAGTCATCCTGCACCTGTCATTTATATAGCCAAGCTGAGACATCCTGCATCCTGTACCTGTCGTTTATATAGCCACGCTGAGACATCTTGCACCTGTCATTTATATAGCCAAGCTGAGTCATCCTGCACCTGTCATTTATATAGCCAAGCTCAGTCATCCTGCACCTGTCATTTATATCGCCAAGCTGAGACATCCTGCACCTGTCATTTATATAGCCAAGCTGAGACATCCTGCACCTGTTGTTTATAATATAGCCAAGCTGAGACATCCTGCACCTGTTGTTCATATAGCCAAGCTGAGACATCCTGCACCTGTCGTTTATATAGCCAAGCTGAGACATCCTGCACCTGTCATTTATGTAGCCAAGTTGAGACATCCTTCACCTGTTGTTCATATAGCCAAGCTGAGACATCCTTCACCTGTCATTTATATAGCCAAGCTGAGACATCCTGCACCTGTCATTTATGTAGCCAAGTTGAGACATCCTGCACCTGTTGTTCATATAGCCAAGCTGAAACATCCTGCACCTGTCATTTATATAGCCAAGCTGAGACATCCTGCACCTGTCATTTACATAGCCAATCTGAGATGTCATATATATATATATATATATAGCCAAGCTGAGACATCCTGCACCTGTTGTTTACATAGCCAAGCTGAGACATCCTGCACCTGTTGTTTACATAGCCAATCTGAGACATCTTGCACCTGTCATTTACATAGCCAAGCTGATACATCCTGCACCTGTCATTTACATAGCCAATCTGAGATGTATATAGCCAAGCTGAGACATCCTGCACCTGTCATTTACATAGCCAAGCTGAGACATCCTGCACCTGTCATTTACATAGCCAATCTGAGATGTATATAGCCAAGCTGAGACATCCTGCACCTGTCATTTACATAGCCAAGCTGAGACATCTTGCACCTGTTGTTTACATAGCCAAGCTGAGACATCCTGCACCTGTCATTTACATAGCCAATCTGAGATGTATATAGCCAAGCTGAGACATCCTGCACCTGTCATTTACATAGCCAAGCTGAGACATCCTGCACCTGTCATTTACATAGCCAATCTGAGATGTATATAGCCAAGCTGAGACATCCTGCACCTGTCATTTACATAGCCAATCTGAGATGTATATAGCCAAGCTGAACATCCTGCACCTGTCATTTAATAGCCAAGCTGAGACATCTTGCACCTGTTGTTTACATAGCCAAGCTGAGACATCCTGCACCTGTCATTTACATAGCCAATCTGAGATGTATATAGCCAAGCTGAGACATCCTGCACCTGTCATTTACATAGCCAAGCTGAGATATCCTGCACCTGTCATTTACATAGCCAATCTGAGATGTATATAGCCAAGCTGAGACATCCTGCACCTGTCATTTGCATAGCCAAGCTGAGACATCCTTTCACCTGTTGTTTACATAGCCAAGCTGAGACATCCTGCACCTGTCATTTACATAGCCAATCTGAGAAACCAATCTTGCACCTGTTGTTTACATAGCCAAGCTGAGACATCCTGCACCTGTCATTTACATAGCCAATCTGAGATGTATATAGCCAAGCTGAGACATCCTGCACCTCTCATTTACATAGCCAAGCTGAGACATCCTGCACCTGTCATTTACATAGCCAATCTGAGATGTATATAGCCAAGCTGAGACATCCTGCACCTGTCATTTACATAGCCAAGCTGAGTCATCCTGCACCTGTCATTTACATAGCCAATCTGAGATGTATATATAGCCAAACTGAAACATCCTGCACCTGTTGCTTATATAGCCAAACTGAGACATCCTGCACCTGTTGTTTATATAGCGAAGCTGAGACATCCTGCACCTGTCACTTATATAGCCAAACTGAGACATCCTGCACCTGTTGTTTGCATTACACATGCAGTAATAGTACTGTTAGGCAGGGGTGTAATGAGGAGAGATCACCCTCATAAGACCATCCTGATGAGTAACCTCATTGATAGTAAAGAGATCACCCTCATGAGAGACCATCCTGATGAGTGACCACCTTGATCGCAATAATAATACAGTGGTAAAATGAGGAGAGACCACCCTCATGAGAGAGACCATCCTGATGAGTGACCACCTTGACAGCAATAATAATACAGTGGTGAAATGAGGAGAGGTCACCCTCATGAGAGACCATCCTGATGAGTGACCACCTTGATAGCAATAATAATACAGTGGTAAAATGAGGAGAGGTCACCCTCATGAGAGCCCATCCTGATGAGTGACCACCTTCATAGCAATAATAATACAGTGGTAAAATGAGGAGAGGTCACCCTCATGAGAGACCATCCTGATGAGTGACCCCCTTTCATAGCAATAATAATACAGTGGTAAAAGAGGAGAGTCACCCTCATGAGAGACCATCCTGATGAGTGACCACCTTGATAGCAATAATAATACAGTGGTAAAATGAGGAGAGGTCACCCTCATGAGAGAGCCATCCTGATGAGTGACCACCTTCATAGCAATAATAATACAGTGGTAAAATGAGGAGAGGTCACCCTCATGAGAGACCATCCTGATGAGTGACCACCTTGATAGCAATAATAATACAGTGGTAAATGAGGAGAGGTCACCCTCATGAGAGACCATCCTGATGAGTGACCACCTTCATAGCAATAATAATACAGTGGTAAAATGAGGAGAGGTCACCCTCATGAGAGACCATCCTGATGAGTGACCACCTTGATAGCAATAATAATACAGTGGTAAAATGAGGAGAGGTCACCCTCATGAGAGACCATCCTGATGAGTGACCACCTTGATAGCAATAATAATACAGTGGTAAAATGAGGAGAGGTCACCCTCATGAGAGACCATCCTGATGAGTGACCACCTTGATAGCAATAATAATACAGTGGTAAAATGAGGAGAGGTCACCCTCATGAGAGACCATCCTGATGAGTGACCACCTTGATGAAAGACCACCGCGATGAGAGACTACCCCAATGAAAGCGGCTCACACTTAAGACAGACCACCCTGATGAAAGTGGCCCACCCTAATGAGAGACCACCCTCATGAAAGACCACCCTGATGAGAGAACACCCTCATGACAGACCACCCTGATAAAATCCACCCTGATGAGAGACCACTCTGATAAAAGCATCCCACACTTATGAGAGAGAGAGAGAGAGAGACCATCCTAATGAGTGACCACCCTGATGAAAGACCAGCCTGTTGAGAGACTACCCAAATGAAAGACCACCCTGATGAGAGACCACACTGATGAAAGACCAGCCTGTTGAGTGACCACCCTGATGAAAGACCGGCCTGTTGAGTGACCACCCTGATGAAAGACCACCTGTGAATGACCACCCTGATGAAAGACCACCTGTTGAGGACCACCCTGATGAAAGACCACCTGTTGAGGACCACCCTGAGAAAGACCCCTGTTGAGAGACCACCCTGATGAAAGACCAGCCTGTTGAGTGACCACCCTGATGAAAGACCAGCCTGTTGAGTGACCACCCTGATGAAAGACCAGCCTGTGAATGACCACCCTGATGAAAGACCAGCCTGTTGAGATGACCACCCTGATGAAAGACCAGCCTGTTGAGAATGACCACCCTGATGAAAGACCAGCCTGTTGATGACCCCCTGATGAAAGACCACCTGTTAAGACCACCCTGATGAAAGACCAGCCTGTTGAGGAACACCCTGATGAAAGACCACCTGTTGAGGACCACCCTGATGAAAGACCAGCCTGCTGAATGACCACCCTGATGAAAGACCAGCCTGTTGAGAGACTACTCTGATGAAAGACCAGCCTGTTGAGAAACTACCCTGATGAAAGACCACGCTGATGAGAGACTACCCTAACGAAAGACCACCCTGATGAGAGGCTACCCTGATGAAAGACCACCCTGATGAGAGACCACCCCAATGAAAGACCACCTGTAGAGACCACCCTGATGAAGACCACCCTGATGAGCATGACACCACTGATGAAGACACCCTGAGACCACCCTGATGAGAGACCACCCTGATGACAGACTACCCTGATGAAAGACACCTGTGACCACCCTGATGAGAGACCACCCTATGAGAGACCACCCTGATGACAGACTACCCTGATGAGAGTCCACCCTGATGAGAGACCACACTAATGAGAGACCACCCTGATGACAGACTACCCTGATGAGAGTCCACCCTGATGAGAGACCACACTAATGAGAGACCACCCTGATGACAGACTACCCTGATCACAGACCACCCTGATGAGAGACCACCATGATGAGAGACCACCCTGATGAAAGACCACCCTGATGACAGACTACCCTGATGAGAGTCCACCCTGATGAGAGACCACACTGATGAAAGCAGCCTACCCTAATGAAGGACCACCCTGATAAAAGTGGCCCACCCTGATAAGGCCTTTTAAGACAACGTTTTCTTAAACCTTTCTCAAACACATTTTCACATAAATAAACCTCTCACCAAGGAAAGCTGGCAAAGGTGGAGATCATGACGCCCCTCATTTTTACTGCTCAGTCACAAAATGGATCTCAGTTTGATCTGGCAGCCAAATAGTTGATAGTAATTATCATTTTGGGGACAGTTACTGCTGTACTTGCTTCCTTCACTGATGTGTTGTTTTGCTATCAGAACAGCCTCAAACAAAAATTGAGGCTCTTCCATACAGTTCCTGTATAAGGCTGTTCCAGTGGAAAACGATTATGTTAGTGAAGGAAGCAAATAAAAAATAAATTTAAAAAAGAGTGTCACAAAATCAGTAATTACAATCAATTATTTGGCTGCCAGATCTAACCCCAACCTTGTGAAATTATGAGATCCATTTTGTGATCCACCTGGAGCTGGCCAAATCTGCGGGTGGGTTGGGGTGGGGTGGGGTGGGGTGATCATCTTCATGGAGCATCCCATTCCTAATAATTAAACTCTTTTGATGATGTCTTTTTTTCTTTCATTTTTTTCATTTTTTTTTTTCATT
>JABMCL010001836.1:127500-150000 GCA_018857735.1 Alviniconcha marisindica | reverse complement strand
AAAGTTAAACGCATTAGTTAAATCCGGCCCGGCGCAGGTTTCTCATTAACAAGACAAGACGCCGCCAAGACTCTTAATTGTTACTTCCTATCTCCTCTCAGCCACGGCTTGACTTTAACTGATGCAAGGGTCTCCTTATGGGTACACCTGATTCTGTCATAGTCATCAAACCTCAGTCTCCAGATGAAATTCCGATACTGCTTGATGACGTTGCTGCCAGCTAGACTCGAGTCGTTCTCTTGGCACCCATTCACCACCATGACTCCACACCGCTCAGTCGCGGAGAGAGAAAAAGAAGAAGAAAAAACCCAAAACTGAACACCTGCACTGGCTTCCGGGACATGTCGGAATGTCAGTCACTATTAAATAATACTGAAGTCGGCGCTGTATGTATTTCAGTCAGTGCTATAAACGGTTCTGGTCCTGCTCGTTACGGTCCTCTGTGACTCAGTGTCGGCCGGAACTGCTACATCAGTTCCGTTTCGAGTACTGACACTACGTCAGTTCCGTTCTTCTGACACTGACCCGCATCAGTGGACGCCGGGTGAAAACGGATCGAACACTTGACACAAAAACGCAAGACTCATGGCTCCGTTTCACATAGATCAGGAGCTGTGTGAGAGTCGAAGTGGACGTCCTGGACTGTCCGTCCTAACGAGCCTTCTGGTTTCCGTGGACGTAAAGATTTATTGCACCGTGCTTCGGCATCGGTCACAACTTGTCCCTAATATGTCAACTGACATCTGAGGACATAAAGCATCACTTCATCATCATCATCAGCTCCGTTTCACATAGATCAGGAGCTGTGTGAGAGTCGAGGTGGCCGTCCCGCTGGGCGCTGTCGCGTCCTAACGCGCCTTCTGGTTTCCGTGTACGTAAAGAATTATTGAACCATGCTTCGCATTGGTCCACTTGTCCCTAACATGTCTACGACATCTGAGGACATAAGCATCACTTTCATCATCATCATCAGCTCCGTTTCGTCGACTGTTAGTCAGTGCTTGGCTTCCGTCCACAACTTCAGTTCTAAAGATATGACCCGGCTTCGAGTACACTTTTCTAAGGCACTGCTCAGCTCAGTCACCTCATCTATCTCAGCTGCTACACTGACAGTGGTGAGAGTCGAGTTCCGTCGTGTCCGGCGTCCTAACGCGCCTCAGTTCTGGGTTCCGTGGTAACTGAAGTTTTGAACCATGCTTCAGCATTGGTCTCAGGCGGCTTGTCCCTAACATGTCTACGACATCCGACTGAGGACATTAAGCATCACTTCATCATCATCATCATCAGCTCCGTTTCGCACTTTCAGTCAGTCTATGGCTTCCACAACTTCATATAGACCCGCTTCGATACTGCTCAGGACTGTCAGTCAGTTCAGTCGCTACTAAGTCCCACTGGCTACACTGACAGTGATGACAGTCAAGTTTAGTCAGTGATAAAGCTACATCAGTTACTGTGTGGAATCAGTTTGAACGTCAGGAGCCGGTGTACACTGAGTTAGCGCCATGCCGTGATATCTCCAGGCCTTTTCCCTTCTTTCTCTCTTAGACCCCGCTACTAACTGAAAAATCCAAGCTGAATCCATGGTAGTTCAGTGGTTTGACTGACATTTGTTAGTGTTAAAGATGGGCGATACTTCAACTGAAATACTGTATCAGGACCTACCCTGCTCCCTGTCACGCCGCAGGCCGGCCTGAAAAAAGCCAGCCGCCGGACTGTTTATGTTACCGCACTCCTCAGTGGTCACAGGGCGCGGACTACTGACTCCGCAACTACAGTATAGCCTAGTGTCGGTGTTGTGTCTCTGACTAATCAGTGAAAAATTGCTAACTTAAACTTACCCCGCTTCCCCGCCGCCCTCCCCCTGAAGAATCGAGTAGAATTTATCTTATTTTATTTTTTAAACAACTGAATCGCCCGGTAATCTCAGTCTGGCCGGGCCCGAATGATGAGGCGGCTCGCGGCCGTCGGAACGGCCGTGCAGTATGGCGTAGTCATGTCGCGGTCCATGCCGGAATACCATTCTGGGGCCGTCATTTGTTACTGGCCTTGAGATTTAGACCAGTCCGCTACGGCCTTAGGCCACACGACATGGAATATTATTCAAATAATTTATTATTCAATGTCAGCCTGTGCTTTAGGCCCGATTCATAGTCATAGTTACGGCCCCTGAGTTGTTTCTGGCGCTGCGGCCGCGAATAAGGCTTAGCCGGCCTCATGTCCTCACTAGATGGCGGGCTGACATGTCGATAGGGACAAACAGCTTGTTTTTGCAATGCCAATGGGGCTTATGTCCTCACATGTCGAGCTGGCATATTAGGGGCAAATTAGTTTGTTTTGGGTGACGCCGTCGCCGCATTTCAATAGTATTCGTCCGGTCACAGTTTGGATTTGGCGCTCCGGCCCAGGCAGTCCGGCGTCATTGAGTTCCCGGCGGCGGCCCGGCGAGGGGAATTGCGGCAAATTCCTATTTTACTCGGACTATACAAGTACTTCTTCTGTAGTGAGGGAGCCAGTTCATGGAGCGGAAGATTCTGATGCACTTTGGAGGGTATGCGAAAAAAGCGGAGGGGACAAGAACAAACAAACACGTAGTTTGTCCAGTTTGCGGTGAAAAGTCAATCAGATCACGCTCACTGGCCAAGGCTTCTGTGAATGTTCTGAAAAATTGCTAGCATTTTCTCGCCTTTGTTTGGGTTGTCCAAGTACTTCTGCTCCATATTAAATACGCATGCAATCCTGTTTGATAAGTTTTCCAGTGTAATGCCATCGGCTCCTTGACCTACTTTGCAGTTCCCACAATGCACTTCACCAAAACAAGACTGTGGGTGCACAACGGAAAGACACGAAAGGCTTCCTGCACGGCCAGTTTTATTTTGAACGTGGCGGCTTCCACAAAAACAACACACCAGAATGACAAAAAATGCATGATCAAAGAGAGAGATGCCGGTTAATCTTACCAAGGATATGTTGAATGTTTCGGCGTAACATAACACTGAGCGTTGGTTGTAAATATAAATGATAGTGCCAACTCGGCCGGCCCGACTGATCCGGCCGGGTCGCAAATGTCACTGAGTGTGTGTGTGTGTGTGTGTGTGTGTGTGTGTGGTCACAGTTTATTAAAGACCACTTCAGTAGCTGTGGTATTTGACGCAGTGCGGTTATTTAGTCTTTAGTCTCAGCGGTGAGCCAAGTCAGTGCGTTCAGTTAGTCTCAGCCTCAGTCTCTCCCCGTTATCATTCAGTTGTTCTTCTGCACCGCCTACTCTTCTTCTTTTGCGTGAAAATTGCCGGGCCGTGTCAGTCCCGACCCCTGCCCTGTCGCCGGCCACAGCCGTCTTCACTGACTCGCGGCACATGTTCATATCAGTTTCATGTTCCTTAAAATCGGCAGCCATTTTAAGTTCAGTGCTAGTTTTCGACTTTTAAAAATGCGGAGGGAGAGGCTTAGCCAAATCAGAGCTTTTAAAGGCTACATCACTGAAATCCGACTGAAACTCGTCAGTTGCGGGGAGGTAATTCTTATTCAAAAACAACAACCGCAGTCCATAGTATCGGAGGACGCAAAATATCAGTTCTAAGGCTTGAGCAAAACATTCATCTTCCGTGTGGAACTTGATCCAGAAGGAAATGTGCAACTCGTCTGTGTTTGTTTACTGTCCATGTTTCTCCAGTGCGCCCGTGCCGCCGGCAGAGTCTTCAGCTGAGTCGTTTTATTTTGTGTCGTTTGTGTGTCATAAAGACAGTTTAGATCAATTCTGCGTTGATAAAGTGTGAGCCAGAAGGAATTTTGTCGCAGATTGAGTTGCTTTCATCGCTGCGTTCGGCACAGTTCTTGACTCTCTTAATCATGAGTCGGGGGAGTTCGCACACCCCCCCACAGCGTTTACCCGATTACAACAAACGGCGGTTCCACCGCACCGATCAATGATGCAACTTTCAACGGAAAAGAAAAAAGATGATTGCTGATATGAGCGGGGTTGGGGCCAGGAGAAACACTCCGCAAAAATGACCGCTGAAATGGATAAGACGAAGACTAGTCCAGCTTCGACATCGTCGAGGCGACCGCTCCGAAGAAGCAGAACAATAACATGCAATGTGTACCCCGCCGCCCGACCCCTCCAAGAAAACGCCGGCGAAGAAAAAAGTGACGATGCGTCCCCGTGTGACAACAGTGAAAGCAAAGCATCGCCCAAATCGTCGTGCCAAGCATTACGCCATGCTGTGTCCGCGCTCACGAGGTTGGACGACTTCATTTGTGAGAAGATCGGAGCAGGTTTCTTTTCAGAAGTTTTCAAGGTACAGTGCTTGAATTTTGTTCTAGAAGAATCCTCCCCCCCCCCCCCCCCTCCACCGCCGTACTCAACCCCTGCCTCAACCCCCTCACCCCCCTCCGTTGAAGCTTTTCCAGAACATGCTGAACTCCTCTTTTTCTGCTTGAGTGTAGATCAGTTTGTTAGCTGGGACTTTACATCAGCCGTTGTCATCAGTGTTGTAAAATGTGTAAGCTATTGGTGAATGGTGTGCACTTTTGTTTTTAGTGCTATAAAATAATACAGAATTTACTGGGGTTTTGTATTTTTTGTTTTGTTGTTATTGGATAATATCTTAATTAGTTAATACTGTAATTATTATGCTGCTCGTTTTTTTCTTCTTCTTCTTCTTCTCTCTCTCTCTCTCCTATCATGTGATCCTGAAAAAGAGTAACGTCACTTAAACTGGAAACGTTCCTACTAGTACTATCAGGGTCATTAACATTATAACAAGCATTTTCCCTTAGCAATAGCATTAGCAGAGTCAAATTCACAAAGAACATTTTCTGCATGTTCTTTGTCACTTTGAATCAAAGACTTGACATGATCTCTTCTGGGCTAACTTGAAGTCCAGCTCCACCTCCCTCCTCTAAGATCTCTTGATGCTGTACTAATGGAAGTGTGTATTTTATACCATAGCCATCTGAAGCAGCAGTTTATATAATTATTTATGTGATGCATGTGTGGAGTGCATAAATGGTGTGTGTGTGTATGTGTGTGTACCTCACTTTTTTTTTGGTGTGTGTGTGTGTGTGCGTGTGCACATGCTTGTGCTCATGTACACATGCATGTTCTATTTTTGTACATGTATGTAAATGATGTATGCACGTACATTTTGGCATGCATGTGCAGCAGATCATTCTAGACAGGGATGTGTTTCTGAGCTGGACAAGATGAAACCATTTCACAAATAATACAATGGTCACCAGTGACTAGCACCAAAAAATGTTGGATAAAAATATAACAGTACTGGTTCACTGGGCATAAAAAAAACCAAGTTACTTACCCAAAAATGTATGAAGAGTGATAGGTTGCTCCCCCCCCCCCCCCCCCCAAAAAAAAAAAAAAGAAGAAAAAGTGCACAGCAAAATTAGTAAAAAAAAGTATGTACAGGTGGTGTTTTAGTACTATTCGTATCAGTCAGTTTTGCGTACTTCTTTATGTCATTGCTGTCTCGTTCAGTCTCCATGAGTGCAAAAATGTAACTTTATTCAGGCCATATGCCATCTTTTTTATCGTCACCCATGACCATCACTTTGGGAGGAAGCTATTTGACCAGTCATAACATCAGACACTGAGAGTGAGAAAGTCATTTATAATAAACAAGAGCCATTGAAACAGGGTATGGTTGAAAATGCAGGTTATATTGTCTCGCTTGTTTAATTCCCAGTGCACCAACCTTTTTCAGTTTGTCCAGACCATATTGACGGGATGTAAAATTACTAAAAAAAACTGAGAATTAACTAACCACTTTGAAATTACTTTTAGCTAGCTCAGTACTTAGCTGTGATGCTGACAGTTTGCATTTAAGTTCCAATAACCAGGCAAAGTCAGGGAGTCTTTTTTTTCTCCCTTTTTTTTTTTTTTTTTTTTCGTAGCCAGAACTTGACAGTTGATCATCTGAGGATTCCACACTGGTTTTGTTCAGTTTCTGTGCTTTTCTGCAGAGGTATTTTTGTCCCCTCCCTTTTCACCAGTGTCTCAGCCATGTTTTGCCGAGAGCCTTCAAGGCTCAGTAGCCTTCAAGGTCACTGTGAATGTGATGAGGCCTATCGGTCTGAAACTCTGATGCTGTTAGCTTTATCTCATTTCCATCTTAATTACTCAGCATGCTAGTTGCTGCTGCTAAGTTAAATTCTGCTGTTTCTTGTAAGACCCAAACACGAAAGGTTAAAAAGAATGCAAATGATTATTACAAAACACACCATGTAAATTTTGGGGGTAATCTCCTTTTTCAACCTATAAAACAACGCTTAAAACAATAAAAGTTAAACAACAGTTAAACGGTGAAAAAAGATGCTTTTTATGTGTTATGTTCCTCGTAGCTTTTAATTCTTCCAGGTCCATCTGCATGACTTGCAGAACATTGCATTGTCCGGAGATGACCCTGTATGGTTTACAGGACATTAAAAAAATATTAAAATGTAATTACTAACTAACGCGACTTGCAAGTAAGCTGAAAGTAAACCCAGTTTTGGGGGGGTGCAACTTGTAATGAAAAGGATGTCTTCAAACCAGTCTAGACCATAGTTTATGTAGGTCAAGGATATATATAATATGTAGCCTATGGCCTGTTGAGGAAGGTGTCAAAACTGTCATCCAAGCAGACTAGACCATCCATTCACAGCCACACTGCCCTAGATGTCAGCACCATAGTATCACTATCCCTGCGGGCCCAGTGGCAGTGAAAAGACCCCCATTTTAAACCCTGCAACACTTACTTCAAAGAGGATCACTGAACCGTGGCAGCCGCTGAGGGCTCGAGTTGACGAAGAAAATGCTTCAGATGCTTTCCTTACTTTACCTGCTGGTTGAAAGGTTTGGCAGAAAAAGTACTTTGTAAAAAATTGGATGTTTGTCTAAGGCCACCAGAGAGAGAGAGAGAGAGAACTCAGAACTTTATTACTCAAGGATTAAGATTTTAGGCAGTTGCCTGTTCTTACAATCTGCCCCTGCTAAACTACATGCCAATAGGCTACACATAAAACAGTAGTAACAACAATGACTACTGCAGTTGATGAAAAGGTGATAATGTTGGGGGGAGGGGGGGGGGGGGATGATAATTTTAAAATCAGAGCCAAAACCTGATGAGAGAGAGAGAGGAGCAGACAGAGAAAAAAAAGTTAAAGAAAGAAGACAAATCTTCAGATAAAAGATGATTAAGGAAACCAGTTAACATCATGGAAATAAAGCCAGTAAAGTTCAGTTTGGTACTGGTAGTGGTAGTAACTGGGAGTAAAACAGTTAATTAAAAGAACATTCTAGTTTTCAGATTATATTATTACCATGGAACTTCTGAAACTAAAAGCTAAAAAAAAGAAGAAGAAAAAAAGTAAAATGATTATTAACATTTAAAAGTCATTTTGCCATTTTAATTTATAGTTTAAGCATTTGATGTATTCTTATTCTTAACAAGAGTCTTAACTTGCTGGATGTGTTTTTGACTCATATAATAAATTATAAGATTAAGAAATGAATAAATCTAATGATTTAGATGGATAATTCATTTTTAAACCTCAGTTAACATGATGTAGTTTTGTATTGTGGTGGTCAAAGCTCAAACAGTATACATTATGACTTTAAAAAGAAATTGTGAAGTCTTCACTCTAATCAGATCTGTGAAGCTTGTCATCCATCATTGAAAACAATGGCTGTTCTTAATCGTAGCAATACAGAATACTTTATTCATCCCATTACAGGAAATTACAGTGTCAACTGGCACATAAAAAGCACATCAAGGCAATAACAAACAAATCAAACAAACAAAAACGAACCATCACAGAGCGCAGAATTATACAATATCATCAATCAAAAGAATAGAATGTGTATTGATCACAGCACCATCATAACGCAGTCACTCATCCGTGCCCACTCTCATGCACGCATACATACATACACACACACATGTATACACACACACACTCTCTTTCTCTTTCATGTCATCTTACGTATGCTCAAAACTTCTGTTAAAGTTAAACGTGCAAAAACTGCTGATGGCATAAATGAAAATTTCAACCATTTATTTTGTGTCAGTGGGACTCCCTGTCTTCCGCTTCCTTCCTTTTGACAGAAGCAGAAATTTCGGTTCACCCAGGTGATGCTGGGATTTCCTCAGGCACTACAAAAAGGTTATATGGTAACTAAATGTCAAACTCTGCAAGTTGGCAGAGCTTTCTTTCTCGCTGAGGTCTGAGCTGCAGATCATCTGTACAACTAGTCATGCTAGTTTTGTTGAACTTGGTTGGCTTGAAGCAGTCTGGCTTTTTTTTCCCTTTCTCTCTCTTCCCTTCCCCCCCCCCCCCCCCCCCCCCCCCCCCCCCAAATCACAGCATTTGTCAAACAGTTGAAATTCAGAGATCTTGAAGTTTCATAGAGTTTGGAATTGATTGGGTTTAAAAAATATGGTTTGTTGGATGAATACATAGACCTAGCTAACACTTTAGGTGAAACATTTTGCCAGTTTTATGAATTGGCCAATTGTTTGCTCATTTTATGAATTGGGCAGGATGTCTGGCACCTATTTCTCAAAAGGGCAGATTTACTGAATCAGCAATTAGTGAACTGCACATCTATTAAGAGGTATGTGAAATGTTCAAGGTGATGCATCGGATCACCAACCAGGTGATAGTTTGCAATCAGCAATGACATCTGTTTGATGTCATGATAATTAATGTAAATTTATGCCAAATGTTCCTGACCTGTGACCCATATGATCACCAATGCGGTGATGGTCTGGAAACAAAATCAGCAGAACTTTACCTCTGTTTAGTTGTATGTGAAATGTTCAAGATGACCCACAGAATGACCGTCCAGGTGATGGTTTGTAAACAAAATAAGCAGTGACATCTTTTCAGTAAGTGTATTATATAAATTATGCCAAATGTTGCAAGTGATCCACAGGATCAGGTGATGGCGCTAAAGATGAAACAAAATAAGCAGTGACGTCTTTTCAGTCATTGTATTATATAAATTATGCCAAATGTTGCAGGTAACCCAAAGGATCACCAACCAGGTGATGGCGCTGAAGATGAACGATATTATGTAAATTATGCCAAATGTTGCAGGTGACCCACAGGATCACCAACCAGGTGATGGTGTTGAAGAGGAACAATATTATGTAAATTATGCCAAATGTTGCAGGTAACCCACAGGATCACCAACCAGGTGATGGCGCTGAAGATGAACAATATTATATAAATTATGGCAAATGTTGCAGGTGACCTACAAGATCACCAACCAGGTGATGTCACTGAAGATGAACAATATTATATATATATATTATGGCAAATGTTGCAGGTGACCCATAGGATCACCAACCAGGTGATGGCGCTGAAGATGAACACCATGACCAGCAACAGACACAACATGCTGCGAGAGGTGCAGTTACTGAACCGCCTCCAGCATCCCAACATTCTCAGGTAGAATACCAGACATAGCTACCGCCATTTATGGTAATGTTGTAATAATGATAATAGATTATTTTTGTCGCCCCATCTCACAAAAGCCTGAGGCACAGATATGTGCCTTTCATCTCATGCACACATGCAGACACATGCGTGCACGCACACACGCACGCACACACACACACACACACACACGCACGCACGCACGCACGCAAGCACACACACATACAAACATGCATGCACACACACACACACACACACACACACACACACACACACACACACACACACACACACACAAACACCCCCACACACATGACTTTGAATGAGGTGATGTGACATGGTGTATAGACTGTTGGTTGTATGGTGCACACAGAACGCACTGAGATGGCAGTGCTTTCACATGGCACCAGCCAAGTAGCAACCAAACAGTGCTGTAAGTACACCACTTGGGTGGATATTCAAACTGCGCTATAAAAGGCTACAGCCACTCATTTAGAATCACCGGGTTGTTCGCTGGTTTGGCCTAGCGGTAAGGCATTAGGCTGGTAAGCAGAGGGGAACTCGGTTCGAATCCGCTTCAGCTCTCCTTTCTCTTCAAAAGTTGTGATCTGCGCACACTGTCTTGTGACTTTGTTCCTCACAGTTATGAAACATTAAAATGGCTCTCATCACTGCCCATCTTAATGCAGGAGTCATTCTGGTGGTGACAGTGTAGCGATAGGTATAACAGTCTCCCTCTTCCCCCACCTCCATAACCCCTTCCCCCCTTCTCCCCGTCCCTAATAAGCGTGGACGTTAAGCACCATGTTTTCTTTATTTAGAATCACATGTGACAAGATTGCAGTGGGTCTGCTTAAGAGTGGAGAATAGCGCTATATAAAAGAAGGTCAACAACATGTGAACGCAGGGAAATTGGGCAACTTGAGATGCCCAGGACAAACTCTGGGTCACATGTGTGGCACATTATACCTAGACGATGAGGTCAGGAAATGAGGAAGGCAGTAACTGATACTGATAGAGGTGGGCCCAGCAGTGGGTAACTCTTGTCACTGGACTGTCTAATTAAACCTGTAGCTGTATAACTATAAGGGACTCTGTTCTGGACTGTTTAACAATAACAATAACAGTATACTTTATTCATCCCAGCGGGAAAGTAACGCTGTCGTTCGATTGCACAATGAAGAACATATATATATCTCAATAATTTTAAGTGATGAAACACAGGCACATACACACTCTTACTCTTAGACATACGCCCCCTTTTTCTCAATCTGCATACACTAATAGCAAACCCCAAATTACCTGGAATAATGCTTTCTCTGTCAAACCAAAATGTAAAACTCTCAAATTAAATAAAAATCATTAGGTTCACACATCCCCAGCCCTCCTTAGAAAGTTATCATCCTCAACAGAGTCTTGACCATGTGCACACTCAGTTAATGACTGGTATAATTTTCATTAAAAACTGACTGAGCCGAAGGTAAAAACGAGGCTTTATAACAGTTTGTATTTGTTCTCGGAAGTAAAAATCTTCCACTCCTGTTGCTACATCTGCTATCAAATTAAACCTATAGCTGTATAACTATAAGGGACTCTGTTCTGTTGTAGCTAGTATAGGTAACTCTGTTACTGGACTGTGTAATTAAACCTATAGCCATATAACAGGTAACTCTTGTTACTGGACTGTGTAATTAAACCTATTGGTGTATAGGTAACTCTGTTACTGGACTGTGTAATTAAACCTATAGGCCATTATCGGTAACTTTGTTACTGGACTGTTTAATTAAACCTGTAGCCATATAGGTAACTCTTGTTACTGGACTGTGTAATTAAACCTATAGCCATATCGGTAACTTTGTTACTGGACTGTGTAATTAAACCTAGTAGCCATATAGGTAACTCTTGTTACTGGACTGTGTAATTAAACCTATAGCCATATCGGTAACTTTGTTACTGGACTGTGTAATTAAACCTATAGCCATATAGGTAACTCTTGTTACTGGACTGTGTAATTAAACCTGTAGCCATATAGGTAACTCTTGTTACTGGACTGTGTAATTAAACCTGTAGCCATATAGGTAACTCTGTTACTGGACTGTCTTAATTAAACCTGTAGCCATATAGGTAACTGTTACTGGACTGTCTTAATTAAACCTGTAGCGATATATAGGTAACTCTGTTACTGGACTGTCTTAATTAAACCTGTAGCGATATATAGGTAACTCTGTTACTGGACTGTCTTAATTAAACCTATAACTGTATCTAGGTAACTCTGTTGCTGGACTGTCTAATTAAACCTATAACTGTATCTAGGTAACTCTGTTGCTGGACTGTCTAATTAAACCTGTAGCCATATATAGGTAACTCTGTTACTGGACTGTCTAATTAAACCTATAGCTGTATAGGAGACTGAAATTAGGCATGCAGCTGACTGGGATGAAGGATTCAAAGGACGAAAACACAGAGGAGGTTAAAATGTAATGCATAAAATAATTGATTTGCATGAAAAACTGTCAGTTGGCCTTGTTAAAAACTTAAACATTGTATTTTTCACACTAATAATGTGATTCTTTCCTCTCTCTTCTCCTCTCTCTCTCCTCTCTCCTCTTCTCTCCTCTCCCACTCCATATATTATATAATAATAATATATTCTTACTAATATTATAGTCCTACTCATTGAGCTTGACCTGTTTGTACCATTTTTTAGTGACCTTGACCCTCTTTCAAGGTCACAGGAGTGTCAAACAGTTTGAATGAAAAGGTTTTTGTTCTGTTTTGATTAAGTCAAAACTTTGTATGGTTGTTGATTACTTTGACCAGATCATGAATAGACTATTTTGCATGTTATGTATTATGAGAGATAATTGATGCTTCCTAAGTTACACAAAATCTTACACAAAACCTTTTTTTAGACACTGTTTAAATGGAGGTCTTTCAAGCTTTGAGTGTACTGAGTTATGCCATGCTTGATGACCTTGACCTTGTTTCAAGGTCAAATGATGCAGAACTTGCTCTGAAAATTACATTTTTATGATTCTTGTTCAGTGTAGTTTAATTTTTTATAAAAATAATTGTGGTTGTTACAATTACTCATTAAAAAGGATCAGGCACATTATACTTTACATGACTGGTGTGTATTTAAGGGAGATAATTGATTTTTTCTCCTGTTTTGCACTTGAATGCGAGCTGAGTAAGCATAACTGCTCTTCTTGTTAATGATATATATCCAGATTTCCTGCAAGTCTTGATGTGTCTGGCAGCAAAGAGACAAACAGACAGTAATTCTGCATGCAAACAAATAAGCAAAAACAAACAAAATATATTTAAAAAAACTATAAAGAAAGCTGAACTGACTACGTGGTGTTCATGTGATCTTTTGCATTAGGGTCGATACTGCAAAAGTTTTAGACAGGGATTGCATTAAAATGTCAGGAACAATCATATGTCACTGAAACAAGGGTAAATCCACCCTGGAGAATAATGCTATAGGGTATGACATCAGCAGGTCTGCCTGCCTTGCAGGATGTTCACCATGACAACGTCAATGTGTGGCTGTTCAACCATTGTGCTTGCTTTGTCAGTGTTCTTGAAGGTTAGAACAGGCTTTGTGCATTACCACAAAAACGTTTCATTGTATATATATATATGCTGTGCTATTTTAACTTCTTGTGTTGTTTTGAAGTCTTTCATTTATGGGGCTTTTGGATTCAAATTCTACGTCGTTGGTGCCTTTCTTCTGCTTTTGCTGGATAATGTTTATATATGCACAGACGTGTGTGTGTGTGTGTGTGTGTGTGTGTGTGTGTGTGAGAGTGGAGTGAGTGAGTGAGTGAGTGAGTGAGTGTGCGTGCGTGCGTGCGTGTGTGTTATTTTACCTCAGGTTTACTGTGCAAACTTACCACCCATTTTCTTACTGATGGCATTGTGAACCTGTGGGTGTGGGTGCGTGCGTGCGTGTGTGTATACATGTATGTGTTATTTTACCTCGGGTTTACTGTGCAAACGTACCACCCATTTTCTTACTGATGGCATTGTGGAACCTGTGTGTGTGTGTGCGTGCGTGCGTGCCTGCGTGTGTGTATACATGTATGTGTTATTTTACCTCGGGTTTACTGTGCAAACGTACCACCCATTTTCTTACTGATGGCATTGGGAACCTGTGTGTGTGTGTGTGTGCATGCTGCGTGCGTGCGTGCGTGCGTGTGTGTATACATGTATGTGTTATTTTACCTCGGGTTTACTGTGCAAACGTACCACCCATTTTCTTACTGATGGCAGTGGGAACCTGTGTGTGTGTGTGGTGCGTGCGTGCGTACGTGTGTGTGTGTATACATGTATGTGTTATTTTACCTCGGGTTTACTGTGCAAACGTACCACCCATTTTCTTACTGATGGCATTGGGAACCTGTGTGTGTGTGTGTGTGTGTGTGCGTGCGTGCGTGCGTGCGTTATTTTACCTCGGGTTTACTGTGCAAACTACCACCCATTTTCTTACTGATGGCATTGGGACCCTGTGTGTGCGTGCGTGCGTGCGTGCGTGCGTGCGTGCGTGTATACATGTATGTGTTATTTTACCTCGGGCTTACTGTGCAAGCGTACCACCCATTTTCTTACTGATGGCAGTGGGAGTCTACCCTTTGATGAGATTTCAATCACCTGCAGATGGCTGCTATTGATTTTGTTACGCCGAGCAGACACGATTAGGTTCATGGAGCTGGAACAGGCTGACACGTTCCCGTGCTTTATCGACGTCACGGTGATGTGAGATGCTTCAGTGGAACCTTTCTTTTACGGCCACCCTATAGTTATGAATCTGGCAAAAGTGGCGTAACCGTAACACACAGCGGAGGGTAGTCCTTGGAAGTGGGTACCGTCCACGGTGTGTCTGTGGTGTGGTGGGTCGGTGTGTTGTGGTGTGCGTGTGTGTGTGTGGAGTGTGTGTGTGTGTGTGTGTGTGTGTGTGTGGGAGAGAAGAGGAGAGAAGAGAGAGAGAGAGGAGAGAGAGAGAGAGAGGTGGTGTGTGTGTGTGTGTGTGTGTGTGTGTGTGGGAGAGAGAGAGAGAGAGAGAGAGAGAGAGAGAGGAGAGAGAGAGGAGGTGTGGTGTGTGTAGTGTGGTGGTGATGGGGGGAGAGAAGAGAGAGAGAGAGAGAGAGAGAGAGAGAGAGAGAGAGAGAGAAGGGAGGGGAGGGAGGAGAGCAACAGAGAACAAACACAGGTAAGAGGACGAGATTGAATGGATGCGGCAGCGAGGGGCGCTCTCCGCTAGACCAGGGTACGTGCGGGAGAGAGAGAGAGAGAGAGACGTCGAGAGAGAGAGAGAGAGAGAAGGAGGAGGGGGGAGGGGTAAGGAGAGCAACAAGAACAACAACAACAAAGGTAAGAAAAAAAAGGTTCCACCGAGATTTGAACTCGCGATCGCTGGCATGCGAGGTTGGCGCTCTAACCGCTAGACCACGGGGCTACGTGCGGGTGTCTGGCGGCCGCTGCCCGAAAGATTGGTTTGCTGTATGTTACTTACCAATGAGATTTAGTCCAGAAAGCAAACCTTCATTGGTGTGGTTTTCTGCTATGGACTGTACGGTGCAGTGCCAAAAACAACAGCATGCTCTTGGTTCATATTCGCAAGCATGTATGGGTGTGTGTGTGTGTGTGTGTGTGTATTTTTTTGAACCCTTTTTACGGACTGTTGAAATACATCGTAGGCGAGACGCTTGGTCAGATCTTTGAAAAAACACATGGTCAGATCTTTGGAAAGACGCTGGGTCAGATCTTTGGAAGGACGCAGAGTCAGATTGTAGGCGAAACACAAGGTCAGATCTTTGGAAAAACGCAGGGTCAGATCGTAGGAAAAACGCATGGTCAGATCGTAGGCGAAACGCAAGGTCAGATCTTAGGAAAAGCGGGGGAATTTGGGGGGCAGATTTCGTAGGGCGAAACGCAGGGTCAGATCTTAGGAAAAACGCATGGTCAGATCGTAGGCGAAACGCAAGGTCAGATCTTAGGAAAAGCGCATGGTCAGATCTTAGGCGAAACGCAAGGTCAGATCTTAGGAAAAACGCATGGCCAGATCGCAGGCAAAACGTACGTTCAGATCGTAGGCGGGACGCAGAGTCCGATGGTAGGCGAAAGCCACGGTCATATCACTCACAAGTTTCCCGACCCATGACGAAAGAATTGCCTCGAACAGTGAATGGGGTTGAACGGTTGAGACTTCCGGGTTTTTATGACGTGCCGCCCGTGAAAACAGTTCAGCTGGAAAGCGCGAAACAGCTCTGTACCACGCCGCTAAACTCGCTCTGCCAAGGCTAGACGTGGTAGCGCCCCTCGCATCGAGACAGTACGGTACGTGAAAAAGCTGTCAATAGGCGAAACGCACGGCTAGATCGTTAGCGAAACGTGTGTCGGAAGACGAATGACGACGTGGAGGGCGGACGTCGACAAGATCAAAGCGTAGGCGAAAGGCAGGCGGTACGTGCAGCACCGTTGCGAATACAAATACAATACAAAATACAACTTTATTGGCAGATACCAATCCAGTTGCACGAGGAATGTTTTTGCGGTGCCAGGTATACTCATGATACATTCACTCCGGTCTGTTATGCCGTCATAAAACCTCATTAAATTACAACAGCAGCAGTAAAGTTTTAATATGCACCGTGACAGAAATTCACATCCTTGCCCGTCACCGTGACGGATTAAATAACATCACGGTGATGTAAGATGCGTCGGTGGAACCTTTTTTTTTCTTCTCTTTTCTTTTTTAAGGCCACCCTATAGTTATATATCTGGCAAAAATAGCGTAACAGTAACACACAACAGAGGGTAGTCCTTGGTGATGGGTTCGTCTTTCATGTGTGTGTGTGGGTGTGTGTATGCGTGTGTGTGTGTATGCGTGTGTGTGTGTATGCGTGTGTGTGTGTGTGTGTGTGTGTGTGTGTGTGTGTGTGTGTGTGTGTGTGTGTGTGTGTGTGGAGGGGGGAGGAGAGCAACAATAACAAGATAAGAAAAAGAAACCACTGTTAAATACGTTAGATACTTTCGAGTCCTCAGTTGTGACATGGGTAACGAGTGTAAATTAAGCATAATATAGTCAGAATGCTCGTGTGTGTGTGTGTGTGTGTGTGTGTGTGTGTGTGTGTGTGTGTGTGTGTGTGTGTGTGTGTGTTGTGTGTGTGTGTGTGTGAGCGTGCGTGTGAGCATGTGAGCGTGCGTGCGTTTACGTGCTTAGAATAGTCTCTACGGACACGATTCTGCACTTTACGAATACTTGAATTATTATTATGTTACTTCCTTTTCCGTAGGTGTTCGAAGTAGCGGGTTTTAGCACAATCCCGGAAGCTCAGCTCTGATCGTCCAAACGCAGTGAAGTTGATTCTATAGCAGCTTCTCTAAAGTTTGTTCAATTCCTATTGTGTTCTTTTTCTTTTCTTTCTTTTAACTTATTGATAAACAGCTCCAAAACAGCAAAGGGGTGGGGGGTGGAGGGAGAACTCCCCTCCCCCCCCCCCCCCTCCCCGTACGTTTCCGGAAATTATTTAATTACTATATTAGCTGCAGAAGTTCGTTTTCTAAAGGGGAAACTCGGAAATTGTTATTATCCCCTCCTCCGCCCCCCCCCCCCCCCCCCCCCCAAAAAAAAAAAAAAAAATCTTCCTCCGTTTGCTTAGTGTTGGCATACATGTCGGTAGATTCTTTGCACGTGCAAAATGTTAGGTTTGGCCAGTGTGAACGTGTTCGTGCGTCGTGGCCGTTTAGCGAGCACAACAAGGTGGGATGATAGGAATTAAGACTAAGCGCGTGCTATTTCTGTGTCTAATTCGAGTGAGCCGGTTTGGCCTAGCGGTAAGGCGTTAGGCTGGTAAGCGGAAGGACCTCGGTTCGATACCGCTTCGGCTCTCCTTTCTCTTCACAAAGGTTGTGGTTTGTGGACACTGTCTTGTGACTTTGTCCATCACTTCCTACTGAAACATTAAAATGGCTCTCATCGCTGCCCATCTTAATGCAGGAATCATTCTGGTGGTGACAGTATAGCGATAGGTATATAATCTCCCTCTTTCCCCATCTCCATACCCCCTCCCCCCCCTCCCTTCTCCCCGTCCCTAATAAGCCTTGCGGTTTCTGTGGACGTTAAGCACAATGTTTACTTACGTGCCTGTGCTGGCTGACTGTGACTTTGAGGGCAATGATCTTGTCTTTAACCCGCCAGGCACCTGCCGGAAACAGTATTACGATTGGCTTTATGTGTATGTCTGCCTGTTGCGTTATGTTGTGTGTGTGTGTGTGTGTGTGTCCCTGTGTACGTACGTCCGAGAGTGACTAAGCCAACGTTAACGTTAGCAGGATTTTCTTGGACACTCTGATTTTTTGATTTTTTAAATGAGTGTCAGACTTCAAAACTAAAAATAACTCAAACTTAACGTTTTTGTTGTTGTTGTTGTTGGTTTAAACAAAAATTTATTCGAGACGAAATAAACATACAAAAAATCATTATGTATTCTTAACGTATTAACGTATTATTATTGCCAGTTTTTTTCTTTTTTTCTTTCTTTCTTTTATCTGATTAAAGTCAAGACTGTTAGACCGTTGAATACGTGGGCTAGGTACGGCAAAGTCCACCTTTCACCGATTGTTGTGTTTTCTGCCGGAATAGAAAACCAAACTTTTTTGTGTTTTTTGTTTTGTTTTTTGGTTGTTGTTTTGTTTGTTGTTGTTCACAAACTCTATTCAAACAGAAAGTCTTTCAAAACTGTGCTTGACTATTGCTTCCACTGATCTTTTTACCGGTTACTTTTGACGACCTTGACTTTATTTCAAGGTCAGTGACTTTGACTTGATTTCGAGGTCACAGGTTTGTTGGAAATGTGAAACTGGAAGCTGTATGTTCTCAGTTAATTTCTAGTCACATCACGACTACTGACAATACTTTATTCGCAAGACGTTGACCTGCTATGGTATGTGTGACGACTGGATGGCAGCTCTTGTTAACCTCGACAGTAGACCAACCGTACTCTGTGTGTGTGTGTGTGTGTGCGAGAGAGAGAGAGAGAGAGAGAGAGAGAGAGAGAGAGAGAGAGAGAGTGTTTGCGTCAGTTTGTGTGTGTGTGTGTGTGTGTGTGTGTGTGTGTGTGTGTGTGTGTGTGTGTGTGTGTGTGTGGTGTGTGTGTGTGTGTGTGTGTTTGCGTCAGTTGTGTGTGTGTGTGTGTGTGTGTATGTGTTGTGTGTGTGTGTGTGTGTGTGGTGGGTGTGTGTGTGATGGTGTGTGTGAGAGTGTTTGCGTCAGTTTGTGTGTGTGTGTGTGTGTGTGTGTGTGTGTGTGTGTGTGTGTGTGTGTGTGGGGTGGTGAGTTTGGTGAGTGTGTGTGTGGTGTGTGTGTGTGTGTGTGTGTGTGTGTGTGTGTGTGTGGAGAGATGAGAGAGAGATGAGAGATGGAGGAGTGTTGGTAGTGTGTGGGGGAGTGTTGTGTGTGGTGTGTGTTTTGGTGGTTTGTGTGTGTGTGTGTGTGTGTGTGTGTGTGTGTGTGTGTGGTGTGGTTGTGCGCGGAGGGGGGAAGGAGAGCAACAACAACAACAACAACCAACAACAACAACAAGATAAGAAAAAAGGAACCACTGTTAAATACGTTACATACTTTTGAGTCCTCAACTGTGACAATTGTAACAAGTGTAAATTAAGCTTTGTATAGTCAAAATGCTCGTGTGTGCGCGTGCCTCTGTGCGTGCGTGCGTGTGTGTGTGTGTGTGTGTGTGCGTGTGCGTGCGTGCGTGCGTGCGTGCGTGCGTGTGTGACTGATAGAGTTCCAGAATTAGCGTTTTCCGGATAGGGAGAGGGGAATGGAATGAACACTTTATTTCAGTCAGGAAGTACTTCGAACTCCAACCCATGCTTCAATTGTCAGACAAGTCACACATATTTATCGCTATTGAGATTCTATGAGCCCAAGCCGGACTGGGGGGGAGGGTTTTAAAAACCCAAAACCCAATGAGGAAGTATTTTAAGCATGTTTATTCTGGCCAACGAAGTGCAGAATCGGGTGGGTGGGGGGTGGGGTTAAAAAAAACCCAAAAAACAATGAGGAAGTATTGTAAGCATGTGTGTTCCGGCCAAGTAAGTACAGATTCAAACACAAACCGGGAACCGTGCAGTAAAATCGGCGAGACACTGGGACAGCTCACAGTTTGTACCCCCTGCCTCTGCCTGGCTCTGTGTCTCTCTGTCTTTCTGTCTCCCTCTCTGTCTCTGTAGCTGTCTCTCTTTTCCCACAGTCTCTGTCTCTCTCCCTCTGTGTGTGTGTGTCTCTCTGTCTGTCTGTCTGTCTCTGTCTCTGTCTCTGTCTCTCTGTCTCTGTCTCTGTCTTTCTTTCTTTCTCTCCTCTTCTCTCTCTCTCTCGCTGTCTGTCTCTGCCTATGTCTGTTCTGTCTGTCTCTCTCTCTCTCGCGTCTGTCTCTGCCTATGTCTGTTCTTCTGTTTTTTCCAACCCCCATTCTCTGCGCGCTCCAAAACTGAGTTTCCAAAAATTTTGCTCTCACACCAAGCAAAACCATTACACACCCCCAAACACACACACCCCACACACACACACACCCCACACACACACACCCCCACACACAAACACACACAACCCCACACAAAAAGAGGCACACACAGCACACACACACACCCCCACACACACACACCACACCAGAGGCACCCCACAGGCACACACACCCCACACACTCACACCACACCCCAACACACACACACACACACACACACACACACACACACGGTAACGTCAAATCAGAGAGGGAGTAACGCATTCTTCCCCCCAACCCAAAACACCACCAACCACCACACACCACACACACACACTCACGGTAACGTCAAATTAGAGGGAGAGTAGCAGTTTCCCGCTTTTTAACACAGGTACACAGCCTGTGCAGCAACTACAGCAAAAGCAACAACACAAACAAAACTGCTTGGAAGGAGTGGGGGGCAGAATTAAAAATAGCTCCTTCCTTTTTCGGGATTTTCGCTTTCAGAGTTACACAATCGCAGTGAAACAATAACAATTGTTCTGCCCCCACAGAGAAAATCTATATATATATATATATATATATATATATATAATCAATCTCTCTCTGTCTGTCTGTCTGTCTGTCTGTCTCTGTCTGTCTGTGTCCGTTTCTGTCTGTCTGTCTGTCTCTCTCTTTGTGTGGTGTGTGTGTGTGTGTGTGGGAGGGGGGGGAGAGAGAGAGAGAGAGAGAGAGAGAGAGAGAGAACTGTGTGTGTCAGGTGTGTGGTGCGTGCGCCGTGAATTTGGTGAGTGAGTGATGAGGACACTCGGGTATCTAAATTCAACGGGAGTACAATCACCGCATGCATTTGACCCTGCTGCTGCGTAGACAGGTCGATTAGCCTCAGTCTCCCGAACCATGGCCGTGCGGGTGATGGATGGATGGCGCCTCGCTGCTTGTTTCCAGCGCTGCATGCACGCTGTTCTTCTGGCTGGCAGCTGGCAGCGATGAGCCCGTGCACAAAGCACACGCCAGCAGCCCATCGCACAGACACAGCCAGTTCAGTCACTTTATCGCCCCCGTATTGCACGTGCAACAGGTAGACGCTACGTAGTTCTTTTGGCTGTAGCTCAGCCGCAGAACTGACAAATAGTCCATAGGTGCATGCTGTGAGTACTGTGGGTTTAAATGTTTTTTCTTTCTTTTTTCTTATACCTTTTAGGCAGTAATCTCTCTCTCTCTCTTCCCCTCTCTCTCTCTCTCTCTCCCCTCTCTCTCTTACCCACCCCCTTTATGAGGGGGGAATTTTAAATGAAAATCCCGTTCTCTCTCTCTCTCCCCCCCCCTTCCCCCCCCCCCCTTCCCCCCTCTTCCCCCCCCCCCCTCTGTCTGTCTCCCTCTGTCTCTTTCTTCTCTTCTCCCCTTTCCCCTCTCTCTCTCTCCCCTCCCTTCCCCCACACACACAAACCCCACAAACCCCCCACACACACACAAAACACACACACACACACACACACACGAATAAACAACAACAACAACAACAAACAACCCAAAACTAACTTTTTTATAAAGGCAACCCAAGTTGTGAAATTTCTTCCATTTATATGATTGTTTGTTACTAATGTTTTATTTCCTTTGTTTGTCGCTTGAAAAAAATGCTGGCATTGAAATTTGCATGTTTTGTATTGTCTAATTAAAATACTTTTTTTTTTAACCTTTTGTGTGTGTGTTTTTGTTGTGTTTTGTGGTGGTTTTGGTTTTTTGTGTGGGGTTGCTGCCCCCCCCTTTCCATTTTTTTCTTCTCTTTTTCTTTGTCTCGGCTTTTCTGTCTCAGTGTCTCTCTGTCTGTCTCGCTCTGTTTCACTTTCGGTCAGTCTCGCATCCTCAGTTTCGCTTTGGTTGCTGCTGCCGCTGCTGCCATTCATTCTTCTTATCGTTACGGCTGCGCCCGTGAACAGCAGAAGCAAGCTGATGCAGCATGCCGCCACTGACTTTCCTGTGTCCGAGAGAGGTACCGGTGGGGACCAAGATCCGGGTGGGTGGAGATGAGGGGAGGGAAGGGGTGGGTTGGGGGACTATAAGTTGTATAACTAACGCTGCATTGTCACTACCAGAATGATTCTGCGTTACGATAGGCAGTGATGAGAGCCCGTTCTTAACGTTTCATTCGTTGCGAGGGGCAGGGTCACAAGACAGTGTCCACAGACCACAAGTTGTGAAGAGAAAGGAGAGCCGAAGCGGGGATTCGAACCGACGTCGTCCGTGCACTTACCAGCCTAACGCCTTTGTTATTACCGCTGGGCCACACCGGCTCACGTCTGCCGGGGATGCTGTGGGACTGTTTTGCGATGCAGCAAAGTACCCGGAAATTAATAATAAATCGCTGTTTTTTTATGCAGCAAAGTACCCGGAATTTAATAATAAATCGCTGTTTTGTGATGCAGCAAAGCACCCGGAATTTAATAATAAATCGCTGTTTTGTGACTCAGCAAAACATCCAGAATTTAATTGCAAAATCGTGCGCCTGTGCCATGTTTCTGATGTAGCTCACAGATTCAGCAAATGTATGTAT